>QRFJ01002302.1:149607-212041 GCA_006176705.1 Cocos nucifera
CGGATTGCACCGAGATGGAATCTATGTACTCGGCTGGAATGAGGAGCAGTCCTATGATGATCATGAGAATAGTCCATGAAGCCATGGCCATGGGCAGAGAGTGAAATAATAGAAGAATTTCTATTTAATTTTTTACAAGAATAAGGTATAAATTAAATTAAATTTATTTTATTTTATTAGATCTATCAAATTAGATTTGAAAAGTATCAGATTTGATTTAAATCTAAGAAAAAAAATTTTAAAATATTTTTCTTGGTCAAATCAGATTTGAACGAACCTAACCCAGAAAATAAGTTTTTTCCTTCAATGCCATCGGATGCCATTCATCTATACTGCAACAATAATGATGCCATAGCCCTTGCTAAGGAGCCAAGATCTCACTAGAAATTCAAGCACATCGAGCGGCGATACCACCTTATCCACGATTACCTCGAGAAAGATTACGTCGAGGTTAAGAGAGTCGACTTCGCATACAATGTAGTAGACCCACTCATAAAGATGTTGGGCCAGCAGAAGATCGAAGCCCACCTTGAGAAGATGGAAGTTAGATTTGTAGCTAATTGACTTTAGGTCAAGTAAAAATTTGTTAGATATGTGTGCCCTAGAAGTCAGATTGGCTGATACTTGTAATACACTTCTAAGGGCAAAAATAATTTTGATTATAAATAATAAAATAAATTATTTTTTATCGTAGTATGTATTTGAAAGTGTCGGTGATACATCCTTTGAGTTAATGATAATGATAGTTTATATTTTCAAGAGTTAAAAATTTAAGACATGAATTTTCATTATTAACTCATAAAATGCTTCCGACCGTAGGATCATTATGAGAATGGTGATTGATCCAGAAGGTTGGTGTACGATCGCTTCTTTAAAATAGATGAGTCTTGAGTCTATAGTATAGAGACATCGGAACGAGAGTACAGGTACTCGTTAGAGAATGAGGGCATTGAGCATGACCATCTCGAGCAGTCATCAAGAAGTCTACCTTCTCATCGATGACTGGCTCGAAGCTGCAGTAGTGTGTTTGATTTTTTGACCTAAGGTGCATCGATAGTTCACCTTGAGGGTATTATAGTTTGACTATACCATAACTCGATCTTCTAGCCATTCGAAATCCTAAGGTGTATGTTGGCTATAGTATGTTCATTGTAAAAATTGGATTACACCAATAGGGGATCTATCTACCTCGGTAGATGAGGAGCAGTCCTATGATGATCATGAGAATTAAGTCCATAAGCCCATGGCCATGGCAGAGTGAAATAATAGAAAGAGTATCTATTAGAATTTTTACATTGGACTTGAATCGAATGATTAATTCATATGACAGATATTAGGATTTGATGAGATCACCTTAACCCTAATCCGATCGGAGCTCAAGATAGAGGAACTTAATCACATAAGTAACTGCATCGAGTGGTTCATTTTTAGTTCTGATGGGTTTCCACCATATGCTACTAGGTGTCACTAATGAATTTTGGAAGTAATTAGAATGATTTGGATGATCGATCATACTAGTTGTCTGAATCAGAAAAATTCTGATCCATCGGAAGGTGTTTCGATGATGTCAATGATAGAGATCGTGACATATCCCATTACTATACGAAACTGAACCTAATTGAATCACACAAATAAGGATTTGGATCTGGATATCATCAATTAGACTAACCTAGTTTAATTGATTTGAATAAGATTTAATTAGGTTCAAGAAAATCATGCTAGCACATGATTGAGCCTAATATTCTCCTTTAACAATCATTAAAGCTTGTCTCCACTAAGCCAAATGTGTTTGGGCTCATTCAGAAATCTTTACTTGGTCTGACTGAAGCTTGTCCAAGTTAGAAAAGGGTTGTCTTAATTTATGAGATAAATTTGAGACAACATCTATCATTTTTCATCACCTACTAAATTTTATCTTTGGACTTTGGTCAAATGTTGACCTTTGACACTTAGACATCTGTCCATATGTCATGCACCCATAGAAGAGAACTTTGACCCTTGTCCTCCTGCTAAAAGATAGAGAGATAAAGGATGCATGCCTAGAGAGGCATGCACCCCATGTGGATAAGGATTGGAGTCCCATATAGATGGGACTCCAATTGCTTCAGAAAATCAAACTTGATGGCACCAAAGAGTCTTGTTTGACCAAGTCTTGGCGCCATCTACGGAGGATTTTGAGGGACTCTAATCTGATTAGATTAGATGATGTCATCCCACTAATCAGATTTAGATTTAATTGCACAAAGGACCGTGATTGGTCGGAATGATGTGGCACTGCATGGCACAGCACAGTCTATAAAAACCCTGTCTATGCCTAGATTGAAAGAGCTTCTGCCTTAGCCCTTGCCATATAGCCTCTCTTCCTCCTTCTCCATGTCACCCTCTAGTCCTCTCTCTCCTCTCCATGCCCAAGAGGATTCGGGCACGAGTTAGGTGCGATCCAAGCAAGTGAAAGATGACAGAAAAGGAAGAAGGTAGCACTCCTGCAAGAGACAATGGCTGATCTTCAAAAGTCATTTTGAAGACCTTCAAGATCAGATCTAGATCTTATTTTTGAGGGATAGATTGAGAAGGAGATCTCCAGATTCTGTCTGAGTGGATACTGATAGAGGCCAGGCGCTTGCATGGCTACATCCAGAACCTCAGGCAAACATCAAAATCATCACAAGATAATAGGATTACCCATAACAAAGGTATAATTAAATTAGATTTTATTTTATTTTATTTTATTTTATCAGATCAATAAGATTAGATCTGATTAAGATCTTAAAGAAAAATTTTTGAAATATCCCTCTCGATCCAATCAGATCTGAACGAACCTGATCCAAAAAAATAAAATTTTTTCTTCAAACTCAAGGATCGAATGAGGGCTATTATAGCGACGGTCAGTAGCGAGTTAGAGGATGATATCCTAAAGATATCTGATGAGGTATTTAGTTCTTTTCAGTAGTGGATTTTAGATTCTTCATGCACATATCATGTTTGTTGCAGAAAGAAGCAGCTTGACTCCCTAGAAAGCAGTGATCGTACTATTTATCTGCCAAATGGATCGAGCTATACAATTAAAGGCATCGAGATTGTAAACTGAAAGATACATGATGGTGCAGTGAGGAGATTAGAGGAGGTCTGATACATACTCGAGTTCAGGTAAAATCTTATCTCACTGAGCAGACTGGATTTAAACAGCTATAGGTGGATAGCTGGTGATGAAATTCTGAAGGTCATGCACAACGATAGAATTATATTGGAGGAGAAAAGAAAGATAAGAGGATATTACTATCTGACAGAAAGTCCAGTATGAGATGGAGTTTCAAGAGTCAGAGGAAGTTCAGTGCAAGATGGAGCTCCAGGTGGAGATGGATTGAGCACAAAATGGGAGACTCAAAAGAATGAGAGGCAACATCGTAGAGTAAAGTTTCTATTACTATAGAAAAATTCTCCGAGCAGATCTTTGGTCAAAGAGGACATAGTCCATGATAGAGGTAGGATCAAGCAGTCTGGCTCGACTCCCATATTTGCCCATCCATGATCAGCAAACGTGTCCTAGGGCATGGAGGTGAGATGGATTATAAGCTCTCAAAGTTAGGTGAAGGCCAAATATCGAGTCGAGATGAAGATTATTAGAATTTGATGCCTTAAATTTGATCCATATTAAGAAGAGAATCAATTTTCAGTACAGCAGTCAGGCCAACTCTGATACGCAGTCGAGCCAACTCGGATTGAGATTGAGCTAGCTCGAATCATAGTCAAGTCGGCTCTCTCAGGTAGATAACAATAGGAGATCGGATGAGATGCAGTCGAGCTAGCTCGATCCCTAATCGAGTCGGCTTGATGGAGATGAACAAAATATGATAAAATTTTTTCTATTTGAACTCGGATTGTGATTAATCCAAGGGGTCTATAGGAGTTATGCGTGGACTATAGGATCTAGCGGCCATGAAGAATCACGATCATGATCTGAAGATCGAAAAATATATCAAGACTCTATCAAGGACATGTTCAACTCATATTAGGAGAACAAGCCCTGTTAGAACTCTTATGAACTGCTGAAAAGAGGATTCTCATCCTATTAAAAGGGTTGAGATGATGTGGAGCAAAAAAGATAGCGTGTCTGGTGTGAGAGGCACGTAGAGAGGCTCAGACAGTCGTTGAGAGGAGCTTAGCAGAGCGCCAAGTACGTACAGCCCACGAGAGAGAAGCAACATGTGCATAGCATCCGACGAGGAGGCTATGAAAGCAGAGCATCTTGTAGCTTCTATGGGTCCTTTTGGAATTATGAGAGAGCTTTTATAAGGATAGCTTCTAGTTAAGAGAGATTTGTATATGATGAATTGAGAGTGAGTATTCTCTTCTTGTACCTATTTTTCTCTTTCATAGTGAAGCTTTGCATGCCCATGGAGGTGAGCCTTTAGGCTGATCCATATACTTGATTATTTTTTATTTTATTTTTTTCTTCTTTCTGTTGTAATAATTTGGTATTAGATCCTTAACAAGTGGTATTAGAGTAGCTGATATTTCAATAGTTTGGTATCAGAGCGAGTTGATACCACAACATAGGAGAGATATTTTGTGTCAAACTCCATGAGCTCAATGATCCATTTGGCTAGCCAACCTAAAGTCTTAGGTCAGTGGAGTACCAACTTGATGGGTTGGTTAGTGTGGATAGCAATTATATGCACTTGAAAATATGGACACAATCTCTATGCTAAGATCACCAATGCATACATCACTTATCCAACTTTGTATACCTGATCTCCATATCATGGAGGACTCAGCTCATAAAATACACTGGCTTTTGGAGTGCACCCTCTGATCGTACAAGCACTAAACCAACTACTTGAGGAGAGATTGCAAGATGCAAGTATAGGACTTGATCTAGCTTTAGTTTGCTGAGAAGTGGTGGGGAGCTGAGGTACCTTTTCAACTCACTGGATGCAGCTTGACATTCTTTTATCTATTAAATGTCCTTCATCTACTTAAGAGCTCTGAAGAAGGGTAGACTCCTTTCTGCCAATCTTGAGAGAAATCTGCTGAGAGTTGCGGTTCTGCATATGAGACGTTGTACCTCTTTGACTGTCCTCGATGGAGTTATCTCCTGGAGTGCTCAAATTTTCTTTGGGTTTGTCTTGATCCAGTGCTGCGACACCATAAAGCTGAGGAATTTGCTGGAGCTGATCCCGAAGGTGCATTTATTGGGGTTGTGGTTCATATGAAAGCGTCATAGTAAAGGTCTCTTCAATATTAGAAATGTAGTGCTCAACAACCCTACTTTTGATCAGCATGTCGTCCACGTATACCTTAATATTCCTTCTTATCTGCTCCTTGAAGACTTTATTGATGAGCCTTTAGTAGGTCACTCCTTTATTCTTTAGGTCAAAAGGCATGGCTCTAATAGAAAAGACCCTTGTTATTAGTAAAGGCCATCCTTTTCTGGTCCTCAAGGGCTATGCAGATCTGATTATAGTAGGAGAAGGTATCCATGAAGGAGAGAAGTTGGTGACCCGAGATAGCATCTATCAGTTGATCAATTCGAGATAGTAGATAACTCTCCTTGAGACATGCCTTATTGAGATCGGTATATTCAATGCATATACACCACTTTTCATTTGCTGTCTTGACCAACACTGCATTGGCAAGCTATTCGGGATGGTTTATCTCTCGAATGAAGCTAATCTTCAGGAGCTTATCCACCTTTTCTTTTATGATTTTATGCCACTTCCGTGCAAAACTTCTCTTCTTTTTTCTGATGGGATGATGCTCCGAATCTACATTCAAATGAGAGATAATGATCTATAGATTTATACCTGATATGTCCATGTTCAACTAGACAAAGACATCCATGTTAGATTGAAAGAACGAGACAAGATGTTGACGGTCCTCATCATTTAGATTGGAGTTGACTTAGACTGTTTTGATTAGGTCAGACTCTTCCAATATGATCGGCATGAGGTCTTCTATCGACTGGCCTCTTCATTCCATTAGCTCGTTCTAGATGTCGAGCTCTTCTATCGACTGAGGTTTTATAAGGGCTTCTTTGCGCAGGGTTGCCATGTAACATTCTTGGGCCAGCTTTTGCTTTTCTCGGATCTCACTGATTCCATGTGGAGTAGGAAACTTAACCAATAAATGGTATATTTATACCACAACTCGGAGGGTGTTCGCACGTGCATGCGTGTGTGCACATGCATGCATATATTCTTTTTCTTTTCTTTATTTGCATTCGGAGCTTTGCATTTTATCAAAGTAACTTAACTTTTTTTGACAAAGGAAAGAAGCACTTTTTTTAAAAAAAAAATTACATATAACAGAAAAATATAAGAAAATTTTAACATTTTAAGTTCTAATAAACCTTCATTATCTATAACTTTTTTAATATATATATATATAATTTCTACTCTTGCGAGCTTGCTCTTTGTACGTTAAATATGTTAAATCCATAAATAAACGAGTAGTTCTTTAATAGTCCAAATTGTATACAAGAAAATACTTTTATTTAAAAAAAACTGATGGGAAGTATCTTTTGAAAATGATTTTTAATTCTACCAAAAATAGATCTCAGGTCCTCAAAGAAATAACTAAATTTGGTAGTCTAAATCTCCAAATTTTTTTACTAGAAAATGTTTTGTTGTGTTTTTTGTTTGCTTTTTTATGTATCTTCCAATGCTTGTTCATATATTTGCCAAGTAGATATGGTCACTCTCGAGTGAGGAAATGGGAACTTTCTCTCGCAATGATACAGCAGAAAAATAAACATTCAATATCTAATAACCTTCATTCCTTGTGATAATATCACCACTAGCATCATTCAATCGATCAATAATAGCTCGCCGCATAATCATGGTTAAAGGTGCCATAAAGCCATTCAAATCTTTTCCAACATGCAACAATTATACCCAATTAAGCCCAGCAACGTATGTAACATACGAATGATTACCGAGCAATTAAGATGCATACTTGTCTTAGTCGGTAATGACACGGTCTCATTGGTGCTCTTGTTGTTTATCAAATCTCCATCATATTTCTCAAAATCTCTGTTTGACTTATACATCCGAGTGTCCTATGAGACAAACTCCGGTAATTCTTTAGTCTGGACTTTCTTTCTTGTTTTCAGATCGATCCCTGAGCATGTTCCTTCGTTTAACAATAGCCGCAATCGACCGCTCTCACCAGCCCATCTCGCCAGCCTGGAGCTTATCTAACCTAGATTTGATACATGATAGCATCAGAAGAAGGCAAACGAACTGCGTACATGCACGTGAATGTTGATGGAGCGGCCGTTTTAACCGGCCCCGACATGCCTTCCACCGGTGTTTTTTGCTGTAGCTGTAGCCCGCAACTCCGGACGCGGGTGGCCTTTCGTGGCCCCTTAAGCCACCGTATGAGCCTGCAACCGTGAGGTCCACCGTCCTTGTTATCAACTACAAGTTGCTGTCACTCGTGTCTTTTATCAAGGCCAAAAAAAAAAATCGTTATTATTCATGTTACCGGACGATTAAACCAGGGGCGTAACAAGACATCCCCAATGTCTCATAAATCGCATACAGCCTCTTCCACTAATCACTAACACCCACTTGTACATGTCCCCGGGACGTTGGTACTCGAAGACTACACACCATTAGCTGAAAAGACTGTTCGCTGTCACTAAATACACTGCTGAGACCTAGGTTTGTTTAACATAGTACACCGCCAAGTCAAAACCTTAAAATAGAAAAAGATATAATCACAACTAACTCTAATAATTTCTTGAAAAATTTCAATATTTGGTCCTCCACATCAGATGCGCTGCATAAGTCGGCATCCATGACCACCCAATCCAAAGGAAATTAGTTAACTTATTCGTGGAATTACAAACACACAAAAAGTAAAAAGAAAAGTCCAAATCCCTCCCTACCCCCCAATGCTATCTGCAATTCCTCTCCCTTGGGACGAGAGAGAGAAAGAGCGAGCAGCTTCCCGAGCTCCTCACCCAAAAACAGGAAGAGAGACCGTAGAAGTCCCGAGGGAGAAAGAGGGGGCGGGGGATGGAAGGAGAAGCTTCGACCGAGACGGTGTCCCCGGAGCCACTGCTCCGGTCGTCCCGGGAGCCGGCCCGGACGAGCTGGCTGGCGGCCACTCTGGGGCGGGCGTTGGGCCAGCGGGGGCCCTCGATGCTGGTGCGCGAGACGACCGCGCTCCAGCTGGAGGAGCGGCGCGCCGACTGGGCCTATTCACGGCCGGTGGTGGCGCTCGACATCGCGTGGAACCTGGCCTTCGTCGCCGTGTCCGTCGCCGTGCTGGGAGCCACCATCGACGAGCAGCCCAACACGCCGGTCCGGCTCTGGATCGCCGGGTACGCGCTCCAGTGCCTGGTCCACGTGGTGCTGGTCTGGGCGGAGTACCGGCGGCGGAGCGGACGGCGGCTCCGGGTAGAGGAGCGCGGCGTCGTTGAGAGGGCGCGGTCGGACTCCGATGCCGGGGACAGCGAGGAGGATGGGGAGGAGGGCGGAGCGGGGAGAAGCCAGCAGTCTAGGTAGGAGAAGATTCATTTTTGAGCTAAAATTTGTTGAACTTTTCAAGAAAGGTGTGATCTTTTGGTTCTTTATACTTGAGTCAGGGTTTTCAAGTTGGTGGTTTAAAGTTCAGTTATAGAAAAATTATTGTTATCTGATATTGCTTATTTCTTTTAGATGAAAGTTTATGGCTGATTTCTCCTGGGTTTTCTCTTTTTCCATTTTTTTTTTTTTTTTAATGAAGAGCTGAGATGTTATTTTAGAATTTTAGGTGGTACAAGGGAGAAATTGGTTCTTAGATTCTAGTGTTGACCTCTATCCTATACCAAAATAAGGGAGGTTTCAAGTAGAGAGGAAAGATTGAATTTTGTGCTCAGTTCTTGTGCTGTCTGATTATTATTAGTATTCTAGAAAACGGGGAGGGAGAAGGAATGATGATGATACGGAAATACTCAGTATTGCATGGGAATTTTTGAGTAATGAAAGTACTCGGTAGTGATTGGGTTTCGAGGGTTGGTGTTAACGGTAAACCCGCTTCTACCGAAGTTCGATCAGATATCTGATTGTTGAATGATCCTGTCCGATAGTGACAACCAAGATTGAGTCTTGATCGAATTCGTAAAATTCTTCCGAATTTTGCCTAGATGAGCTTAAATAGCAGGGGTGGTCGGGCTCTTCCACCCCAAGCAGTCAGTCCTCTTTGGTAGAACTTCTTCCAATAGAACTTTCATGCTCTATTGAGAGTTCCAGATTGCTCCTTCAGTCGGACTTCTCCATCAGTCGAACTCCTTCCAAATTTCTCCTTCGATCGAATTTTTCCACCAGTCGAACTCCTTTGAACTTCTCCTTCGATCGGATTTTTCTACCAGTCGAACTTCTTCCGGACCTCTCCTTCAATCGGACTTCTCTACCTGTTGAACTCCTTTCGTACTTCTCCTTCCATCGAACGTCTTTTGAACTCCTTCCGATTGTCTAAAAGGATCTCAGCACCGACTCTCAATATGATGAATAACGACCCACGCATAGCTGGTCTTGAGAACCTCCGAGTTCCTCTGAAACAACATCGGTGAGGGACATCCCATCGCCTACAGCCGTCCTATCCAAACTCCAGCTGGCATGTCATGACAACAGATACTATCTACTGTAACAAACTCCATGTGGCCCTGAACGGTCCACTACCAGATAGTTACGGCTGTCACTATCAGTTTGTTACAGACTTCGCCTATATAAGAGACTTTTCAGATATGCTTTCTTCTTGAAGCTCTTAATCCTTTTTTAAAAATTTTGCTAAAATTTCTCTGAACACTCCATTTCTGTTGGCTAAAAGAGCTGACTTGATCGTCGGAGGGTCTTGCCGGAGCCATCACCCCAGACTCCAGGCAAGACTTGTTTTGCAGGTCGTCGGCGCCGACCTTGTCCTCTTCGACTCTAGCACCGATTCCGACGTCAATCAGATTTCGCACTAATAGGATTGGCGCTAGAGGAAGAGACCTCTTTCTTTTAAGGTTCTCTTATTCTTAAAGGAGTGCTCAGCAGAGATCTCTCTTCTGCTCCCTCCAAGTTCTTCTTCCCCAGCTGATCTCACGAGGATGCCTCCCAGGAAGGCCTCGACTCGGCGATCAACCGCCTCCATAGTCAGATCTTATCCAGATCTGTCCGCCCTTGTTTCATCCCCGACATCTCAGGTTTCACCGGCAGCAATGGTGAACACCGAGCAATTTAACCTGCTGGTCCAGCAGATTAGGGACCTCACCGAAGTAGTGCAGGCCATGCAGTAGCAGCCTCCGACATCGATCCGGTCAAAGCAGGCTTCTCCGGAACCTCAGGATCCAGTCTGGGGACGGTCGGCTTGGGCAAGTCGATCAAAAACTTTCAGGCAAGGGAAGCAGAGGGTAGAGAGCCCCTGCTCCGATCATGATTCAACCCCTGGGGGGACTTTGCATCCATTCAGCCAAAAGACTTTGGAGATCCGCGATCGTGAGGATCTCCTAGACCGAAAACTATAAGAAATGGATCGACGGATTGAGGAGCTCCGCCATGCTGCCTTCGGTAACCACGATAACATCTATACTGACCCTCTTTTCTCCCAGAGAATCATGTAGGAACTCGTCCCGCCGAACTTCAAGCTACCCCAGTTCAAGAGTTACGACGGGACTACTAATCCGGTTGACCACTTGGAGGCCTTCTGAACTATGATGCTGCTCCATAGCGCGCCAGACGCCATCCTGTGCTGAGCTTTTCCATCGATCCTGAAGGAAGCAGCAAGGAACTAGTACTCAACCCTCAAGCTGGGTACTATCTTTTCCTTCGATCAGATGAGCCATCAGTTTGCGGCTCATTTTGTCAGCAGCCGACGTCCAAGGCGAGGTTTGGACTCTCTCATCAACATCAAGCAGCAAGAAGGAGAAACCATTCGAGCTTATGTCAACTGCTTCAACGCCGCCGCATTGGAGGTCCGAAATCTGGATCAGTTGGTTGCCATGGCCGCGCTTAAAGGCGGTCTTTAGAAGAATGATTTGCTATTTTTCTTAGAGAAGTACCCTAGGAATTTTGCTGATATGCTGGCTCAGGCTGAAGGGTACGTTCGAGCAGAAGAAGCCTTTAAGGCTAAGGATGGTGAAGCCACTGGAGAGCGATGAGCGGGTGAATCGAGTAAGCCCGCTACTGAAGAAAGACCGAGTGAAGCTCTGCCGCGCTTCCGAACTCCTGAGCGCAAGCGAGTCCGAACTCCTTTCCAGGCCCGAAGGCAAAGAAGTCCGGACAGAAGGGCATGGTAGGGCTCCCTCCTCAGAAGGTTCCACAACTATGCTTCCCTCAACGCTCCGAGGACCTAGGTGCTGATGAAAATGAAGGAGCAACTGCCAAGGCTGGAAAAGATGCGCATTCATCCTGGCAAGCGCAATCCTAATAAATACTGCCTCTACCATCGTAATCAAGGTCATGATACGAATGCATTCAGCTCCAAGATGAGATCGAGGAGCTCATCAAGCAGGATCGGTTGGGCCGATTTCTGAGACGCTGACCAGAAGTGAGGGAAGATCGGTCAAGGGCGCTGTCGCAACCAGAGTCGCCAAGAAGGAAGGAGCAACAAGGAGATCGACCCTCGCTTGGTATCATCAACACCATCTCTAGGGGGACTTCGGCGAGGGGAGGCTACTGGATCGGCAGAGCCCACGAAAAGACGGAGAACTGAGGAGCCCATAGCTTTCACCGATGAGGATGCCTAAAGAGTTCAATTCCCGCACAACGACGCGGTTGTAATTTCTTTAAACATTGCTGATTACGATGTACGCCACGTTCTGGTAGATAATGAAAACTCTATTAATGTTTTGTTTTACGATGCTTTCTCTAAAATGTCTATACCCAATGACCACCTAGGACCTATAAACTCTCCATTGGTGGGCTTCACTGGCGATGCTATGCCAGTTGAAGGAATAATAACACTGACTGTGGCTGTAGGTTAATACCCAAAGCGAGCCAAAGCATAGGTCGACTTCCTGATTGTGAAAGCTTCGTCAACCTATCACATAATTCTCGGCTGACCTGGCCTAAATGCACTCCGAACTGTAGTGTCGACCTACTACCTAAAAATGAAGTTCCTGACGAGCTACGGAATCGAGGAGGTTAGAGGAGATCAGGTTTTGGCAAGGCACTACTACTCCATCGCTTTGCAAAATGATAGCTAACCCGACCCTTGTCCGGTTGATGGTCTGGATGTTCGTGACGACCTTACTGAAGAGTGGAATGAACCCATGGAAGATCTTGTAGCTGTCCCTCTGAATGACGAAAATGCAAAATACATAGTGCAGATTGGCTCCAACCTGAGGGATGAAGTTCGGGAGCAGCTCATTGCCTTCCTGCGGAAGAATGCTGGCGTTTTCACCTGGGTCCCAGCAAATATGTCGGGAATCAACATCGAGGTCATGGAACATCGGCTGGCTATTGATCCCGAGTGCAAGCTAGTGAAAGAAAATTCGGGGCCACGCACTGGAAAGATAGAAGGCGAAGCGGAGGAAGTGGACAAACTCCTTAAGGCTGGATTTATTTGAGAAGTCAACTATTTGAGTTGGGTCTTCAATGTGGTCCTAGTCAAGAAGGCCAACGGCAAATGGAGAATGTGCATAGACTTCAAGAAGCTAAACAAGGCCTGCTCAAAGGATAGCTACCCTCTGTCCAGAATTGATCAATTGGTGGATACAATTTCGGACCATGAGCTTCTCACCTTCATGGATGCCTTCTCCGGCTACAACCAAATCCGAATGGCACAAGAGAACGAGAAGAAAACTGCTTTTATTACTGACCGTGGTCTTTATTGTTACAGGGTCATGCCCTTCGGACTTAAATATGTAGGCACAATCTATCAATGCCTGGTGAATAAGATTTTCAAAGAGCAGATCGACCACAACATGAAAGTCTATGTGGATGATATGCTTGTCAAGAGTCGGACCTCGTCCAATCACATTGCCGATCTTGAAGAGACCTTCAACACTCTTCGAAGATACAAGATGAAGCTGAACCCGATTAAATGCGCTTTCGGAGTAACCTCAGAGAAATTCTTAGGGTTCATGGTCTCAAGGCGGGAGATCGAAGCTAATTCGAAGAAGATCCGGGCCATCTAGGAGATGACCGCCCTGAAGTCAATAAAAGAAGTCCAGTGCCTGACCGAAAAGGTGGCATCCTTAAACCGCTTCATCTCGAAATCGACCGAGCGGTGTATGTCCTTCCAAGTCTTTAAGCAACCAAATAACTTATGCTGAATGGTAGAGTGCCAACAGGCATTCGAAGAACTTAAGAACTACCTCGATTCGCCTCTACTGTTGGCAAAGTCCGAGCCGAGAGAAGAATTATTCCTATACCTGACGAGTCATGAGACTTAACTTACACTCTTCCTGATCAAGGAAGAGGCAAAAGTGCAATGGCCGATCTACTACATGAGCCGAGTCTTGAAAGATGCGGAGATCAGGTACACTAAATTGGAAAAATTGACTTATGCTCTTCTGATTGCAGCTAGGAGACTTCGGTCCTACTTTCAGGGGCATATTATAACACTCCTCATCGACCAACCAATCAAAACAGTTTTTCATCGAACAGATGCGTCTGGAAGGGTAGCGAAATGGGCTATTGAGCTGACGGAGTTTGACATCAATTATCAACCTCGACCGTCAATCAAAGCTCAGATACTGACTGATTTTGTAGTTGAATGCACGATCACGGATGAGGCCGAATCTGAGCAGAATGAGGCCAGCATTCCGTGGTTGCAGTCGAGCTTCCTCGAAGAAAGAGTGGACCTTCCCGAAGGCTTCTGGGCCTTGTATGTGGATGGCTCTTCTAATGCTTTCGGCGCAAGTGCTAAACTGATCCTGATCAATTTCGAAGGGGTCATCGTCAAGTATGCACTACGCTTTGAGTTTCCGGCAACAAACAACGGAGCAGAATACGAAGCTCTGATAACGGGGCTGAAGATAGCAAAAGAACTCGAGGTAGACCAGCTCCAAGCTTATAGTGACTCACAGTTGGTAATGGGACAAGCCAATGGCAGTTATGAAGCTCGGGAGGAAAGCATGATAAAGTATCTTGAGAAAGTAAAGAGCCTAACCTCAGCCTTTAACAGCTTCAGCATTCAGCAAATTCCAAGGGCGGAAAATACCAGAGCCGACCTCCTATCCAAGCTGGCCACACTCGCCCCCAACGAGCTTCCCAAAGAAGTATACTTTGAAGTGTTGAAATGTCCGAGTATGGAAGAACCGCAGGTTGCAATGCAGATCAACCATGAGCCCTGCTGGATCGATCCACTGATTGCTTATCTCAAAGATGGGACACTTCTATGATCCGAAGGAAGCTCAGAAGCTAAGAAATCAGGTCTCCCGGTATGTCCTTTATGGAGGCAAACTGTACAGGAGATCGTACTCCTTGCTACTTTTGAAGTGTCTCCGACATTTTGAAGCTGATTTTGCATTGTGGGAAGTAGATGAAAGAATTTGTGGGAGCCATTTGGGCATTAGGTCTCTTTCTCACAAGCTACTTCGATAAGGTTACTATTGGCCAACCCTGCACCATAATTGTGTTGAGTATGTTAAAAGATGCGATCGCTGCCAAAGAAATGCGAGTATACAAAGGCAACCGGCCTCCGAGCTTACCCCACTAAGTGCTTTAGCCATTCGCACAATGGGGGATGGATATACTTGAATCCTTTCCGACGGCATCCGGACAACGAAAGTTTCTCTTAGTTGCGATCAACTACTTCACCAAATGGGTCGAGGCCGAACCTCTAGCAAAAATTATCGAAGCCAAAGTACAAAACTTCATCTGAAAGTCAAATGTTTGCAGATTTGGTCTGCCTCGGATCCTTATAATAGATAATGGATGGCAGTTCGTTGGAGCGAAGTTTGCGGAGTTCTGTGAAAAGTTGAACATCTCCCATAATTTCACGTCGGTGGCCCATCCGCAAGCAAATGGTGAAGCAGAGGTGACCAACAGGATCCTATTGCAGGGTATCGAGGCAAGGCTTGAAAGAGCAAAGAAGACTTGGGTGGATGAACTCTACCATGTACTCTGGGCGTACCGAACTATCCAAAGACTGCCAACTAGAGAAACACCATTTGCCTTAGCTTTTGGAATGGAGGCGGTCATCCCGATCGAGCTCAAGCTTCCGTCGGCATGGGTCGTGGCCTTCAATGAACAGCGCAATTCGCAAGAGCTTAGAGCTAACCTCAACCTGCTGGAGGAAAAATGAGAAGAAGCCCAAGTTCGGATGGCTGCTTACAGACGAAGGGTAGTCCGATACTACAACTCCAAAGTCAAGAATAAAGTATTTAAAGTGGGGGACTTGGTGCTTCGGTAAGCAGCTATTTCTCAACCCCAAAACTAAGGGAAGCTCGTCCCAAATTGAGAAGGACCCTACGAGATCAAAGAAGTCGTCCGACCCGGGACATACTATTTGAGGGAGTTGGGAGGAGCAGATCTATCCCGACCATGGAATTCGGAAAACCTACGGATGTATTACCAATGATTTGGTTGCAATAAAATCTTCCTACTTTAATACCCTAATCTTTATTGTACATCTAGGGTTACCTCCCAAATTTGATCATGCGATGAGCGCAGCCATGTTAGGAACAGGAGGACCTCGTCCTAACATGAGCAAAGTCGAAGGCCTCGTTGACTTAAAACGAGATAAGGAAGGAGGCCCTGATAATGGTCCTAATGTGCTCCTACAACCATGTCAAGAATAGGACGAGAACCTCGTCTTGACATGAGCAAAGTAGAAGACCTCATTGACCTAAGACGAGATGAGAAGAGAGACTCTGAGAACGGCCCTAATGTGCTTCTACAGCCATGTTAGGAACAGGAGGAGGACCTCGTCCTAACATGAGCAAAATCGAAGATCTCGTTAACTTAAGACGAGATGAGGAGAGAGATCCTGATAACGGTCCTAATGTGCCCCTACAGTCATATTAGGAACAGGAGGAGGATCTCATCCTAATATGAGCAAAGTCGAAGGCCTCGTTGACTTAAGATGAGATGAGAGAAGAGGCCCTGACAACGGCCCTAATGTGCCCCTACAGTCATGTTAGGAATAGGAGGACCTCGTCCTAACATGAGCAAAGTCGAAGGTCTCGTTGACTTAAGATGAGATGAGGAGAGAGGCCCTGACAACGGTCCTAATGTGCCCCTAAAGTCATGTTAGAAACAGAAGGAGGATCTCATCCTAACATGAGCAAAGTCGAAGGTCTCGTTGACTTAAGATGAGATGAGGGGAGAGGCTCTGACAATGGTCCTAATGTGCCCCTACAGCCTTGTCAGGAACAGGAGGAGAACCTCATCCCGACATGAGCAAAGTAGAAGACCTCGTTGACCTAAGACGAGGTGAGGGAAGAGGCCCCGACAACAGGCCCAACGTGCCCCTACAGCCACGTTAGGAATAGGGGGAGAACCTCGTCCTAATGCAAGTAAATCCGAGAATCTTGCTAACCTAAGTCGAGGAAAAAAGGGTGGCCCATTCAGTGGTCCCAAACAAACCCCCAACCTAAAGCAAAGGGAAGGGAGAAACCCTATCATCAATCCTCACATGTATTTCTCCTACGACTACCCGACCGTATGAGATGCAAGAAGAAAAATCGCGCCCAAGTCCACGAAAAGAACCTCGGATAAGTATCCACAACAACCACTTCATCGAAAAACAACACAAAAAAAAGACAAAGAGGGGAAAATAAAGACACAAGCAAGCATTGAGTTCATGTAAGACGAATAATGATGAAAAAAGGTACCATCTTATCATAAATATAAGTTCATTACAAGCAAAATAAAGGTCGGCAAGACCGATTACATGAAAAGAAAGAAGGAGAAATGCCAAAGCCTTAAGACAGATCGGACTCAGATTTCGGACTGTCGGCCCTAGCCATCACCAAGGCCTGCTTCAACCTTAAGATCTCTTCCTCAAGCTCTTTTTTTTAGTAAACCATCTATGTACATCTTGTTGACGTGTTGAAACTTGCCTTCAAGCTCTCGCCGCTGCTTCCTCAAGACTTCGGACTCGGCCTCCGCATCCTTAATGGCTTGCTGCTCACAAGTCAGCTGGAGCTTCAGCCGTTGCAGCTCGGCCTTTTCTGCCCCGACCGACTCTGAAAGTTCGCCGACAATCCCCCTCAAAGAGGCAATTTCCTCCGACTCCTTGCTTGTGCCAACTTGGTAGCTGTCATTCAGCTATTTTTGGAGCCGAGCTATTTCGCCATTGGCAGCACGAAGCTTTTGCTCGAGTTTAGATATCTTCTCACTCCAACCTAATCGATAGGTATCGTAGACGAGCTCAGCATCATGCAACCGTTTTTGAAGCACGGAGAACTTCGACCAATCCCACTCATATCGGCTTTATTAGAGGACCATGGTGAACTCCCTTCCAGCAATTGGATCTTCTCCTTCGCCACTTTAAGCTCAGTTTCGAGGGAGTTGATCTTCGCCGTTAACACCCAAGACTTGCAGCCGGTGTTTTTCTTGAGTTCGGCAAGCTCTCTCTCGAAAATGCCCTTCCGGATGTCGAAGTCTGCGGAGTCCTTCATGTGCAAGTTCCGGAGGTGAGTGACCTCTTTGGTCACCTTCGAAGCATTTTTCCGAGAAGCCTGAAGGTTGTCCTCTGTCTTCTTCAACTTCTTTAGATGGTGGACTTCCTTCTTCAAGCTCTTTATTAAGGGCTTCAACGGAACTCCCTGAGGTGAGGGGTTGGCGTCTATTGGAGACAGCGGATCATGACCTTGATTAGGGAGAGGATTCTGGATAACGTATGGCACAGCACCAATGTGAAGAAAGATATAGACAAAAATGAATTCGCTTTCATTTAACTAGAAACTTTCAGATACAAAGCAAGACAAAAAAAAAAGGAAAAAAGTATAACTATTCGAGGTCCTTAACCTCGGGGGGTGTAATGGTAGAAGAAGGATCAGCCCCGATACTGGACGGTCCCGCTTCTTCGCCGGTCTCCTCTTCCAAGAAGCCGAGATCGAGCTCGGGGAACCTCCGGGCTATCCTGCCTTTGCAGAGCTCGAAACTCTTGATGAATGCCTTCTAACTGAAGGCGATGTTCAGATCCTTCATTTCAGAGAAGGTCTTGAACTCCACGGCTCGGGCCGCTGCCTCCGATTTGGATTTCGACATTTGGGCCTCTAGCTCGGCAACCTTGAGCCTAGCCTCCATCTTCTCTTCCTCCTCCAGAACCAACGCGGTCTTGAGTCTGGCCGCGACGAACTCCTCTTTCCGAAGCACGCTGCAGAGGCTCTCATTTTCTGCCACAAGACGCTCAGCCTTGTTTGCCCTTCCCTGCAGACGGCTGATCTCGGCTTGAAGATCCTCTTAGACCTTCAGCACCTCTGCCTCCTGGCGATTTGTCCTCTTAGTATGTGGTGGCCCGATTGCTATGGACAAGTCATAGTAAGATAAAGGAAAGAAGAGAGAAAAATGAAAAATAAATGTGGCAAGCAAATTACCTTACGCAAATGTCCTAAGAGGTCTCAGACAAACTGTGTCCGGTCAAGGTCGGTCAGGCGGTCCACCACTTCGGGCAAGGCGAACTTGTCAGTCAAAGCCCGAATGACCTCCGAGTTGTCGAGAGGGTCCACCCACTGATGGTCACTACCGCAACTGCTAGGCTCCCCCGGATGAGCCTTACGGGCTATCTTCACAACTACCAACTTTTTTTCTTCTCCTTCTCCTTGTCAGCAGAAGGTTCTAGTGCGCGATCCCCAGGGGAAAGATTCTTGGGCTCAGGCTGAAGGGATTCCCCTTCAGCGGCATCAGCGCGGGCAATCGGGACGACCTCGGCTTGTGGGCGGACCTCGGGGGCGATATCAGCGGTGGCAGGAGCCGCGGGGTCGGAGACGCGGACCCTCGCCCGTTTCGAGCCTTCGCTCGGGGCCTTCCTCTTCCTTTTCTTCTGAGCATAAAGGCCCCTGACAAGCCTCTCTACAGCATCAGTATCCATTTCTGCAACAAAGAAACAAATATGGTCAGCTAAGGTATATATAAAACTTCATGAGAATTTACATACATCTATATATATATTTATATATATGCAATTAATACCAGCGGGGTCAAGGAAACTCAAGCCAAGGTTGAACAAGGTCTGTTCCTTCAAAAGCTCAGGAAGATTGGGAGCTCGGTACGTCTTGAGCCTGTTAGAAGACTCGAGGTCGGCTCCGTCCAAGTTAGGTGCTCGGCGGATGGATTTCCTAAGGAAGCCCCAAGGAGGAAGGTCAAGCAGCAGGGTTGGGCATCGGATGAAGTACTCCTTCCAGTTATGAATGGAAGAATGAGCACCTTTCAGCAACTCCTTACCGAACTGAAAGAAAAAGTACCATCAGTCCTTTGCGGAAGGATGGCGTTTGAAGGTATAGAAATTTCGAAATAATGAAACTGTTGACTGAACTTCGGCCAGACGATAGAGGGAAAGAAAGTTGATTACGAACTGAAAGGAGTTCGGTACTACGGAGGCAAAGGAGATGTTTAAAAAGCGAAATAGGACGACTACAAAGGGAGAAGGTGGAAGTCGAAGTCCGGCACGCAAGGCTTCTAGATACAAATAAAATCGACTGGCTGGATACGAACTAGCGCGGTCATCTGATCCGGGGATCTCAAGATCGTACTCCGGTGGGATGTCATACTGTATCCTAATCAGGGAGAGGTCATTCGGAGTAAGGATAGAAGGGATGGTGTCGGGAACGAAAGGCTGATGGGACGTTCCTAGGCTCAATCTTGATCAGGGGGCAAGGTCTAGGAAGGCTGATTCAGACGAGCTTCAAGAACCGACGGATTGGAAAGTTTCAGAAGACATCCAGATCGAAGTAAACCTCCCGAAAAACCTCCAAAAAGCAGGAAAAAACGAAGTGCAAAAACTTGTACGGAAAAACCGAAAGAACAAGAAGTAAAAGAGGCAAGAGTAATCAAAAATAGGTGTTGAGAGACTGATCTAAGTTGATTAAGAATGACAAAGAGACGATGGGTGCGACGAGAATCGGACGGAGGAACACTTGGAACCAAGGAAGACGAAAGGAGGAATTGAAAATCTCGGACGGAAGAAGAGTAGGTGCCGAAGGAAGAAGACTCAGGCAAGAATGGATTTCGGAGGTGGGAGAAGGCCTTAAACAGCTAAGGGGAGCCCGAGATTGTTATGATGGCAGATCTCGTTCGGCCAGACCGCAAGTGCCGCATGTTCCACTCATCATGGTAGAGTAGTGGCTATGGGCGAGTCCTTAATTGCGTCGTGCCTGGGATAGTGTTGTAGCGGGAAAGCCGAAGGGTTGTCTTCTCGAACTCACTTTGAATTTAAAGAGCTTCGACGCCAATGCAGTAAACGCTAAAACCTCTTATCCTGACGAGCGCGGAAAGTCAAAAAAAACTTCGGCAACCGCATCTATACTCCCTTCGAATTTCGAACTCGGGAGTGGGGGGACTATTGTTGGGGGTAAACCTGTTTCTACCGAAGTTCGGCCAGATATTTGATCGTTGAATGATCCCGTTCGGTAGTGACAACCAAGATTGAGCCTCGACTGAATTCGCAAGATCTCTCTGGACTTCGCCCAGATGAGCTTCAATAGTAGGGGTGGCCGAGCTCCTCCATCCCAGGCAGTCAGCCCTCTTTTGGTAGAACTTCCTCCAGACGAACTTCCATGCTCTATTGAGAGTTTCGAACTTCTCCTTCAGTTGGACTTCTCCACCAGTCGAATTTCTTTCGGACTTCTCCTTCAGCCGAACTTCTCCATCAGTCGAACTTCTTCCGGACTTCTCCACCTGTCGAACTCCTCCCGAACTTCTCCTTCCATTGAACTCTTTTTGAACTCTTTTCGGCTACCTAGAAGGATCTCAGCACCGATTCTCAATATGGCAAATAACAATCCACGCACAGCTGATCTTGAGGACCTTCGAGCTCCTTTGGAACAACATCAGTGAGAGACGCCCCATCGTCTATAGTCATCCCATCTGAACTCCAGCTGGCACGTCACGACAACAGACACTATCCTTTGTAACAAACTTCACGTGGTTCTAAATGGCCCACTACCAGGCAGTTACGGCTGTCACTATCAGTTATAGGCTCCGCCTATATAAGAGACCTTTCAGATACGCTTTTTTCTTCAAGCTCTTAATCTTTTTCTAAAAACTCTGCTAAAATCTCTCTGAGCACTCCATTTCTATTGGCCGAAAGAGCTGACTTGATCGTCGGAGGATCTTGCCGAAGCCACCACCCCAGACTTTGGGCGAGACTTGTTTTGCAAGTCGCCGGCGACGACCTCATCCTCTCCGACTCCAGCACCGATTCCGACGTCAACCAAATTTCGCACCAACTTGGAATTTGGGGGATATGGTTTGATGAATTCTGATGCACGAATGGGGAGGATTTTGATAACTGGGAGGTGGTCCGAACATGTATATAATGTAGGAGTTTGCAAGGAGTTGTTCAACAGCTCAACAGTCTAAGTGCTTGATATTTTGAAAGAATGGTACTCACTTGCATTTGCCCTTGATTTTCTTATTGAGGAAGAGAACTATTTTCTTAGATTAGATGTGAGGTGGCATAGGGGAGAAATATCTATATTTGAATTCAAGGACTGCACCCTATACCCGGGTAATGGACAGAGTCTTATAGCGTTGGATGAAAGTGTATCAGATGTAGTTTGGAGTGACATCATATTATTAGTTTATAGAGTAATATTTTTATTTTGTACTGATGCTATGGAGATTAAATGTTTTGGGATTTTTGATATACTTTCACAAATTAGACCCACTTCCATTATTTAAATGTTGAGGGATTATGACAAATGTATGAGAGGAATATGCAGAGGTAAGAATGAAGGAAAGGGCAAGAAGATAATGTGGAGGACACTTAGCACAGTGGGAAGTTCCTTAACCCGCTCAAGTCTTTTGAGCAGAAGTTTCTGCCCAAAGCTCAAGATTTGTCGTTTGATAGACAGCTCAACATTTGTTTAAGATCCATAAATATGACTAAAACAATCTGGAAAAATCTTTAAACTAGCACTAATTGACCAAATGTAAATCAAATTGAGATCAGAAAATGATGCCTTAAATATTTATTATATACTGGCAATTTACTTCAACCTGAAATGTTGTCCAATCTTCAGCTAAATTGTGTCTAATTATGTCAGTCGGATTACATCTCGCTCTTGTTTAGAATTTGCTGAGATGACTGTGAAGAAGGTTGATCTCAACCTCTGTATTAGAAATGACTGAATAGCTTGTGTTCCCATTCTTGTCAGCTCCTGTTGATTAGGACTTTCTAGAGTTTATTTAAATCTTAGCACCTGAAGCTGGAGCAGGTATGGGAGCAGAGTTGGCGCAGATTCAGGCCGGTGAGTCTTTTAGAAAAAATAAAAAGGAAAACTTAGGAAGCTGGTTTGGAGTGAGTTTCTCAAGAGATTTCAAAGTGTGGCACCCTATATGTTCCAAATGCAGTGATTCTGCTTCTTCTGGTTTGTTGACACATCTTCCTCTATGTGAAAATTGGTATTTGAGCTAGTGTTCCCTAATCAATAGTATGCTTGTTGGTATGGGAACCTGAGGCTCTGCAAAGTCTAGATAGATCACACTAAAGAGATTGAGTATGGATAAAGATCTCTTGAATTCTGGACATCCTTCTTGTTAGGCAATACTTGGAGAGGATTTTATTTTGTAATGGTTAGTTGGGTGATGGGACCTTTGGGTTTGGATAAATATTACTGATGCATGTGTTGAATTTAAGAACAATTGATAGTCTGATCATGTTTATGATCTGAAGGTTTCTATGAATAAACTATCTAATTTTTCTTAATAAAGATATTTTCTTATATATGGAAAACTACTAGCCACAGCATCATCAAACAAAGCCAAAGCATATGAGTTATTACTACTATGGTACTATTATTATTGCTATTAGAAATATTAAATTTTTATAAATTATAACATAATACTAAACAATTGTAAATATGCAAACTTAGTGAAACTTTATTTAAAGGAAACAAAGCTCACGAAAACTTGAACTCCTTAGAGCAAACACTTCATTCCATTCTTGTGAACAGATATTGCATAGTTTTTCCTAAAATTAAAATAAGGAAGCCAGTGTGTGTTAATTAACTATTGAGACATGAGATAAAAAATGGTATGGATATTTGAGTTCGATGATGCTTTTCTTTTTTAGAAGAAATTGCTGTGCATCACCGAATTCAGATTTTCTAATATCGAGTCCAATATTTCTAGGCTGCAACTTCATCTTCATAAACAAATCTTGCAGTTGTTAACATACCAATAGATGAAAGTTGATTAGCAGTTATGACATTGATATTATGTATAACTAAAACAGATGATCTTTTTTGTTTCTTAGGGTCAACATATCATGGCAGTTCTTCTGGATCATTCCATTCTTCCAAAATCAAATCCTTCAACTAAAAAAAAATATGGAAAAAATAAATTCAAGAACCAAATAGCTAATATTGATGAATAATAATTAAGTAAAAAATCTGTTAGTTTCCTTTCATATAATAAGTGAAAGTTTCAGGCATCATGCTTTGATCCATTTGTTAGGTTCACAATTTGTATGGTCATGAAACTACTTGTTTGTTATCAAAGTCCAGGATTATATTTGAGATTTCAGCATTTCATTTAATCACTTCTTTAACTCCTTTTGTTCATGGAATATGCTCAACTCAAATCAACAAAGCCTTAATCCCAAACTAATTGGGGTCAGCTAATTTGTTCATAGAATACAAGCATTTAATTTCGTACGGAGCCATTTGAATCCTAAAAACTATGCAGACAGAAATGTTAAATTTTGCTCTTTATTTGTCATCTGATTCATCATGTAGTTTTGGTCATCTTTTTTGAACCATAATCTTAGTGGCAGTTTCAGGTTATATTAGAGGGAAAAAAAGAAAAAAACTAAATCCATACCTGAGCCATCTATAATTGAATTGGAAATATAGACCTGTTCTTAGGCTGCTGACCTAATAAAGTTTTTTTCTTGTCAGACATCCACATAAAAAAGGAGAAGAAAATAGGAAGGCATTCAAATAAAATGAGAGAGAAAGCAGAGAAAATTAATTTGGAGAAGAGAATGTCATAAATTCTGAACACATTATCCTTGCCACTTTTCTCTTAGGTACTTTTTTTGTTTTTTCCTTAGCCATGAACTGCTCAACCTTTGTAATCACTCAAACCAAACCTTGATGAGTCCACAACCTACAACACTGTTGTCACTATTCTAGGGATTTTAGGGTTGTGTTTTAAGGGCTTGTCCAATCCATGTTGACTCATTAAGTTTGGGGCCTAAATGTGAGCCTCACTTATTGATAATCAACTTGATCTTAGGTAACCTAAACCCAAGATTTTAGGTTCTGAAGGGATGGGTGGCATCCTGGCCACATCCCGTTCGTATGAGAAATAGGATCCAGATGGATCGAAACTCCAAAACCCATCCATGTGGGGAGAGAAGAAGAAAGAGGAAAGAAATAAAAGGAAAAAAAGATGAAGAAAAGGAAAAGGTGAAAATAAAGAAGAAGAAAAGGAAAGAAAGTAAGGAAGGGATAACAAAAGGAAAAAAGGAAAAGGAAAGAAATAAAGGTAGAAGAAAAAGAAAGAAAGGAGGGAAGGAAAGAAAGAAAAAGATAAAAAAAAAAAAAAGAAAGTTAAGAAAAAGGGAAGAGAGACAGAGGATATCTATCAGAATGTAATCAGGAATGTTACTGGGATGGGGTGGGGCAATGGAGCATCTCATTCTATAGAGAAACTAGTGTTGGAGTATCAACTTACTCTGATACCGATTGTTATGGAGTCTGGCCTGTATACCACGACCATAAGACCTTCTCGATACCACTTGCATTGCACTCAATCACATGTGGATACCGCAAGAAAAAGAAATAAGAATATAAGACAAGAGAGTACACAATCAAGTATACGTAGATTAGATCAAAGTCTACTTCCACGAGGTGTGCAAACTTCATTATGAGCGATAGAAAAATAAATACAAGAGAAACTTACCACTCAATCCTTATACAAGAGTCGCTCAATAAGAAACCTCAAAATCCTCACAAAAGCTCTTTAAAATCTCTCAAGAAGCCTCTCAACACCTTCGAAACGTCACCAGCTTTTCGACGCAACAAACGGTTCGTCAATCGGAGTTATATAGACTCCAAAAACCTAAAAATAGTGTTTCAGTAAGAAATTCAGTCCCAAACACATCCGAGATCAATTCTGGATTGTCTAATCACGACCGGCTCCCTTCTGGGCCGTCAAATCATGCACACAGCCTCCTGATCAAGCCCGGATTGCTCCTGAGTCGTCCGATAGTGACCGGCTCCCTCTTGGGCCGTCGGATCACGCAAAACACCCCCAGATCAGCCCGATCAAGTCCCAGCCATTTGATCGCGATTGGCTCCTCTCTGAGCCGTTAGATCACGACCGGTCCACGGAATAGTGCCATGAACCGCATGAAATGGCAAGGAATTGTAACACCGGTCCACGTAGGCTACTATGGACCGGCGGTCCATGATGGACCATATGGGCCTGGCGTCTGCACGGTTCACGTGCGCCCACGCGCCGCTCGTGTGCTTGGCCGGCCCAGCGCACGATTGGCCCAGCGCCGCTGCGCGCTGTTGGTCTGGGCCGTGTCACCGCCAGTCGGCCCACCTATGGGCCCCTTCGGCAGGCCCGAGAGCCGGCTACCCCGCTCCGACCTTCTTTTGTATATAATTTTTTTGTCTGGACTCCGTTTGAACTGTTCTTAGGCTTGTTGGACTCTGTTCATCGTCCTGGACCTCGTTCTAAGCTTAAAGTACACCGAATCTCGAGACGTTTTCCTCAACAACTAGGACATCTTCATCTTAGAGGGTTTGCAACCTTATCTACACCTAGTCCGATCACAAAAGCCTTACTTGAATCCATTAAATTTGGATAGGTTTTGTAGAGGTCAGAAATTGCCAAGGCTAACTAGAAGATATTTGATTTTATGTTATTGTTAAACTATTTATGTGCAATACTTTCTTGATAAGATATTGAATCTAAACACTCTAAAAATCATTTACAACATTCTTAAAGACTGTAGGCAGCAAAGAGGTGTGGACAGGGGCTTGCCTAGCACCTAGGTGCTAGGTGGGTGCCTTGGTTGGCACACTAGAGTTGAGCTGGCCCAACAATAATAAATTAAGACTAAATAATATGAAAGGAGAAACCTGAAGATATAGCTATCATACAAAAATGAAAATAACTTATCAAATAAGATGTATTAAGCCAACAGTCACTATCAACCTGGCACCATCCAATGCTAAGTTACAAATTAATGTCATCATACATACTCAAACATGATGCAAAATGCTAAGATAGGGGCCTACATGGCTCTGCCTAAGCAGAACATCTAGGCGGCCATCTTTTCTAAAATCATGTTCATTTGGTTAAATGACAATGGAAGTACTTTTGTGTGGAGTTGTAAAAGATACATACGTGCACTGTAAATGTAACTTGATGCAAGTTTTAGATTATATTTTTACAACACATCCATAATGTTCCTTCTAATATTCCTATGGAAAATTGTTATTGCCATGCATCTTCTAATTAATTATTTTCATCTTTTGAATCTAATATATTGTCAGAAGGCATTAATATAAATAGTAGAACATTTGAATGAAATTCAATATGTCAAAATTCAGAAAAATACAACCAAATACATGATGATTAAAGAAAGATATATTGAACTGAAAAAAGCAATTAATGTATTGGGGCTGAAATAGGCTTTCTTTGAATTTGGGGTCTTATACATTACAGATCAATACAATTAACTAAGTGATTATATTCAAATGCAGAATTTTCAAAACTAAAAGGGGAAGTTGATTTGGGTTTTTTGATTGTAAATTGTAGTCATATCAAACAGATAAAACACTAAATTAATCCATGTTCGTCAAACTTTTGAACCATTATTGCACAAAAAGGTAGGTATTCATATTTGATTTACTTAATTACTGTTTGTTCTGGAGTTGAATTTATTGATTTTATATTTCATGTTTATGGTTTAGGGTTTTCAGGTGGGGATTTCCCCTCTTTTTCTCAAAAAAAAAAAAATATATATATATATATATTTCATGCTTTACTTGGAAAGATTTTATGTTAGAAGAAATATAGTTATCTGGAATAAGACACCACGATGTATTGATCCAACATATACAATGAAAATAATTTTTGCTTTTCAATGCAAGTATCAGTTGTCTATCATGCACCTTCATTTGTAGCTAAAGAAGGGCCCTGAAAAACTACTTATGAAGTTTATGACCTTGAAATTTGAACCTTATATAAACACAATTTACATTTGGAAAAGCTGCTGCGTTCTGTGATTGCAATTACAAAAGAGAAAAATTGTTAAATTTATATATTTATATATTTATTTGTCTGCTGTCTATTTATTATTTAAGATGTTTTTCAACTCAACTGAGCCTTAATGCCAAACTATTTAACACATTTCATTTCCTCGTTTTTATCTATAAGTGCCAATATACCTATGCAATGACTTTTTTTATGTAGGTTTAAAATTTGGTTATGATATTAATTGAAGTACTTGGTTTGTTTTTAAAAAAATGTTAAACGTAAATTTTGGTCGGTTTGCCACTTTATCTTCTTTTTTTTTTTCTTTTTGTGATTTGTTATTCTCAAATTCGACAACATTTTTGATAATGTAATTTAATATTATGTTATAAAATTTTTATACCTTTAATATTTAGATGCAAGTGCTTTTGCTCAATTAGATGATTGTGTGAGGCCATCTGGTGATTTCCATTTATAATAAAAATTTTCTTCTTAAAAGAAAGTCAGATGGTTCATCCCTAATCTTGTTAATGAATGGATTTGGCTTTATTTGTGCAATTCCATCTGCTTTGACGCTTAACGTATTTTCTAGTATAGCTTGTTGTCATGTTGTTAGAATGATTACTAATGCTTTGTGCCTGTGGCATGTGCGCTCTTGGTATGATTGTTTACCATACCTCAAATTCTTCATGTCCCCATGTAGCAGTTCCTCATTGAGAAGTTCCATGTGATGAATGGTTCTTTGGTTTTGGAGGATAGGTGGGTTATATGAAGTGAAGAATCATGAAGGGCTCTTTACCCTACTAAGGCTTTTCTTTTAGAAGTTCCAACAATTATCGTTTTTTTCTTTTAGTTGAGTTCTAATATTTCTGCCAACCAAATGACCAATATAAACCTTTTGAAAATCTGGAATAGCTGATCTTTTCAGCAACCTCAATACAAATCATATTAAATTCCTTGACCTAAGGCCTCAAAGGACAAGTGGGTGGAGGTCTAAAGAGAAAACAATGCAATGATCATGATTTCATCATGTACATGCTTTTTATTCTTCCTATATGGGTTCCCACATTTTCTATATAGCTTGAGGCAAAGTGTATAATAATCTGATGCAACACATTTTCTTAATGTGGCCTCTCACAAATAGAGCATGCCTCTTTACTAAAAATATCTTGCTTTGTACCTATGAAATTAAGTCATCTTGCTCCTTGAGATTTAATTAGCAAAGCCTGGAATGTATTCTCCTGATTTGGAACTTGTCTGTACTGGTTAGATCTATGAATAACTTTTTCTTCCTTCTGAATGAAACACAAATGCATGCATAAAACCAAAGAAAGGAAAAGATTGCCTGCCAGCACTGCCTTGAGTGTAATCATTCAAGCACGAGCACAATCCTATAATTGCTTTTAAGGCTTGGGCCTGGCATAGCCCAAACACTACTAGTTTTGCTGCCTTTTCTTATTTTCTTGTTTTGAGGCCATTTGTAATCAGAAAATTTGCTCATCATCAATGATATAACAGGCCAATCTGTGTAAGTTCATTCATCAGACGAGATAGATGATGTATGCTTTTTAATCTATGGGAATTTATAAATATCTTATATTTGAAAATGTAAAAAAATGTTGTTAAGTTATTTGGCTCCATAAGAACTGTTTGTATTTTTGAATAATATCACACAGAAAGATATTATTAAGTTGCTGATCAAGCTAACCCCAATATTAGTTAAGCTCAGCCCAGTCTGAAAAATTGATTGGGACTTCGACTTTATAATCTTTTGGAAGAGAAATCATATGAACCCATTTGTCACCTTATTTACTGCAATCAATTGATCTTATAAGGAAAAAATGAATAAATCATGCAGTTGGAATTAAAAAAGTCCTAGATCAATTTAGTTTTAACTCCCCCTTCTCTCTCTCTCTCTCTCTCTCTCACACACACACACACACAGACACACTCTTTCGTGCGCGCGCACACACTCTCTTTCGTGCGCGTGCGCACAATTTACAAAACAGACTCCCTTGGCTTGAAAAAAAGAGTGGTTTGGGAAAGAAACAGCAAGCAAATTCACCTGATTGATGTAATCGAGTTTATATGCATGCTGATCATTTTTGCAGCATATGTTATGTAATTAATCTATGATGGCACATGCTGATCATTTTTGCAGCATATGTTATGCAACATGGAAATATGGAACTGACATTTATTAAAATAGGCTATTATGCAACCTTTACCATGTTATTGTGTCAATAATCATGCAACACGGGTAATACAAAATGATGCTTGAGTTATCGGCATGTAGAAACAATTTGTTTCACATGTGATTGATGAATTTTGTTACATCTTACAGTGATATGCTGCAATATGTGGTGTCATTTGATAAACTTAACATTGCCTGTTTGGCATTTAAAATCCGAGTATAATATGTTGGTATGTATGATGTAATCATTTCATGAATTGTTTAGGTCTTTTCCCCTGGAAGAGAATGCTGTACTTCCTTGTAGTCTCTACATTGATTAACAAAAGAGAGTAAATTTCTCTAGAATCTCAGTCAAGCCATTCAACATTTTTTCTCATCTTGTTTGAGCAAAATATTTTACTCTTTATGCATTTCAAATATATATTAATTCTTTGCCTTTGAAAAATTATAATTCTAATTAGTGATGGTGATCGGTGCCAGTGCTGCAAAACGATGTGAATCTCTTAATACCATGGCATCCTTTTTGTGGTGGATTATTGGCTTCTATTGGGTGGTTTCTGGTGGTGAAAGTCTCTTGCAAAATGCTTCAAGGCTTTACTGGTAAGCTTAATGTTTGTCTTGAAAAATCCCTTTTTCCCTATTTCAAGATACCAATTATCTAGTTTAATTTTTATGTGCCAATGATCACCAATATCGTAAGCTTGTAGGATGTCAACTGACAATCAGCTAGGATTCTGGTCCTGAACCCTACAGCCTGGTGACTGAAGAAATTGACACCTAGCATCCATCATTGAGAGAACACCTTCTCAAGATTGTTTTATTTGCTCGTTCTAGCTTTTTGGATCAGAAACCTGCTAAATCTTTGCCTATAGTGTGCTAAGTTTCCTAAAAGTTTAAAGTTTCACAATGATTCTTATATATTTTATTTGGGATGGTAATTAAGATTTTTTGAAGTTTTTATATGATAATGGCCGTTTTTTGTTCTTTCCTCGGAATGACCTTTATGGGGATCACATTTTTGATGAATTTATCAAGAACGAAGATTAAATATATTTTCTCACTCTCTATTTATGCTGAATTTTGGTTGTTGATTGCAGCACCTAATTTCCTTCTGTTGAAATAAGTGGCCCCAATAAGTTATATCCACTTATTCTCACAATTCCGCCTATCAATAATTAATTTTAATTGAATTGAAGATTTTTTTTTTTTTTTAATCTTTCATATATTATCAAGATGCTGATCATCTCCTAAATGAAATGACAACTAAATGCCACAATTCAATCACCTATACCTTCTGCCCCCGCAAACAACAACCCCCCCACACGACCGCACCATCCCCCCCGCCTGTGGGCGCCCTAAAGTTTTGTTTTCATCAATTAATTTTCTGGCTTTTGAATGCAGCCAATAGGGCTTGATTGCCTTTCAAAAAGAGTTGGTTTTTTGCATGTGCGATTACTTCCTAACAGTCTATCTCTTTCATCATGACTTTCACAGGTTGACCGTAGTTTTCCTAGCATTTGATGTCTTCTTTGCCATCTTTTGTGTGGCTTTGGCCTGTATTATTGGGGTTGCACTTTGCTGTTGCTTGCCATGCATTATTGCAATTCTTTATGCTGTGGCAGGCCAGGTAAGAGTTGGAGGATTTGATGGTCAACAAATAAAGAAGTGATTCGACAGAGCTCATGGTGGCTACTTATTTTCATTTATTTTGTTGTGAATAAACAGCAAGGTGCATCAGATGCCGATATTAACATTCTTCCGAGATATAGATATGCTGAGCCTTGCGTCAATGGGCCAAAGACAACTGAAGAAGGATTAATGGTTCCAATTGTAAATAACAATGGAGTTTCAACAAGTGAACGTGTTTTACTACATGAGGATGCAGTAAGGCTTCATGTCTTTCATAATATTTCTTTGTTCTACCATGTTACATGGAAGTTTAGACCAAAACTCTCATTTGACATGTTTCTGTTGGTATCTTGTTTGTCATATTTCTATTATTATTCTCCTTAGTACCTCATTTAAAGACCTTTACAAATTACAAGTGTTTTCTTGGTATTGAGGGCTTGGTAACCCCTGCAACATGAATCTTTTTTTTCCTCCTGTGAAATTCTGGTGGTACCATCTACCACTTCTTGAAGCTCGATATGGTACTTGTGGTACGAAGACTTATGTTGACAGTGGCTTTGAATATTTATATATTTCCCAAACTTTTGAAAACATAGTGTTAGACTGTTAGGTTTTCAAATTAGACACGGATGAGAAACATTACATTAGCAAGATTGGTCTTTCCCTCGCGTTTCTTCTTATTGTGTTACAAGGGATCTTTTACCGTGCTTTCATGATTTATTGTAGACTCCCTATTATATTATACCCTACAAAATGCTTATGTGTTAATTCTTTAACAAGGTCCAACCAATTACTCTATAATAACTGCTTTTTCCCTCATTAATGATTTTGCCACAGCTTATGCCCTGCCACTTCTCCTCCCTGCTCTTTGCTCTAACCAAGGAGACCCAACCATCCCGCTGCTTTCCTTCCCTTGCTATGTGACTGAAACCATAATCCAAGTTCATATATGCAGATTAGAAGAAGGGAGATTGGTAGGGAAAGGCATTGATTGTTCTTTTTTAATTTTCTTTTTTTTTTTTTTAATAAAGGGAAAGGTATTAATCAAAGGCATGGATTTGCAGTTAAAGACAACTCTAAGAATGAAGAGCTCAAGATCCTATAGGTTGCTTCAATGTTTTATTCAGTGATTTGCAGTTCCATGCTTTTCCCTTTCCAATTCCTGTGTCCTAGATAAGTACTGTTCTATATTGACGAGGCTTTTGTATCACTCTCTTCTATATACCAGCATGTATGGTTGATATTCATCAATGATATGAATTGATTTCTATCATATTGAAACTCAATTTCAACTTCATGATCAAGTCAGCACTTTTATGAGAAGGATGATAGCTTAGTTCTGAAAGAAATTGAATTAACCTCATGAGATCCTATTTCGATTCTTTTCATGATTGCTTCCAACACTGTGCAAAGGTGGAGTCAGTAAAGAGCATAGTCCATGAAGTGTTTTTGTTGCTACTGACTTGAAGAATCCATTATGATAGTTGATGGCTTGATAGATTTGGACTTAAAAGGGAAGTGAGAAAGAGAGGGGAAAAAGTATTGGAGCCTTTTGGTCATCCAAAGCACTGTCCCTTTCAGCTCCCCTTCTCTCTTTTTCCCTGGTTACATTGACACATGCAGAATAAGGATATGGGCGATCAGATAAGAAGCGGTGGGGAACGGGTCGGAGGTCTGAGTGCTGGTGCTTTCTCCTTCAATTAGATAAAATAGGTGAGATTGGGTGTGATGAGAGCAGGCAGGTTCGCATTGTTACAAAATCAGAGGGCAAAGTCAGTAATCACATGACAGCTGGATGGTTTCAGTCATTAGTTGTGATGGATTAGAGACGGGAGGATAATAATCCCATGACTAATTGCTAGGCTGAAACTAAAAGGTAAGGAGTTTTCTGAAAAATCCTAAAAGCATGAGGGGGTTGTATAAAAATTATCCTTTTCTTAAGTGATTTCTATAAGATGATGTTGTGGTTCCTTAATAAATGACTACATTTCCCATGAATATCTCACATGACCTTTAAGCACTTCCTGCATCAATTTTATGTAAAGCATCCTCTACTTACATTGACCTTCAATTTGTATTTTCCTCTTCTATTTCTTAACATTTGGATCCTCTTGAATGTATACTCTTAACATTGTCATTTGTTAGTCTTTGTTTAGTCTCCATGTTTAACTGTCTGTATAGACGCTCTTTGTATTATGTTTAAATAAAATGCCCATTGAATGTCCTATGATTAGCTTTCTTCCTTTTTGCTTTTCTTTTTTCAGTGGTTACACCATTTGCATCATGGTGGTTTGTTTGTTGTTTGTCCATGATGACCTTGTGCTTCCTTGGGTTTGTCTTCATTATGATTTAAAGATTTAAAATCCTCTAAAGAAAATGGAAACTCATACAAGTATAGGGCAAATTAGCCACTTAAAAGAAGAGAACCACCGATGTATGCAAAGATGGACTAGTACTTATCAATCTCTTTATAATGGATAGCTACCCACCTGCTAGCTCCATACTCTAGACAATCAAAATCTAGTGGGGTATAATTTTTTTCCTTTAAGTATTAGTATCTTCTTTCCAATCAATAATTTTATAAAAAGGTCAGTGATAAGATGTTCAAAAAAATAATGGTCTGATTTTAGTGTAGTTGAGGCTGTTTTTGGTTTTGACTAGATCATGTTTTTCCAAAAGAAGAGGGAACCTACAATACTTGCACCTTTGGAGATGGTGTAAAAGTTTTGGCATGCTTGAGAACCCATTGAGCTAAACAAGAGGGTTTACAATTTGATCCTGTCAGCAGGGTTTAAAGTTATTTTTTTTTCATTTTTAAAAGAATCACCTAGGCTTTTCTTAGGCAACTGCAAACCAATCACCTAGGCTTTTCTTAGGCAACTGCAAACCAATCTCTCTCTGCATAATTAATAGCTGGCCAGCATACTCATCAATTAAAAACTAAGGTCTCAGGAACTCGAAGTTTTTTTCAGCTACCTTACCTAGAGAACGGCATTAATAGGATGCTTGAGAATCAACCTCTTAATAGCTGTTTTGCATCTTTATTTATAGCCTTTTTCATGGGAGTAATTCCACGATAGTCTACAAGATCTAAAATTTTGTTTCTGGAGCATGCTATTGCTTATCATCATGGCATGTCATTTTGTTTTCCTCTATATCATATAAAATTATCTGATATCATAGAGTGTTATTTTAAAGATTCAAAATTATGAAAAAGTCAAATTATTAGGGACATACTAAATAAGGAAACAGAAATCTAAGGTTATTTAGCCAAGTGATTTTAGTGTGAATGTAACATGCTCCAACTATATTAAATTAGACTTTAAATTTATATGTAACTTCATAAGGGAGTACAGCATATATGAAATCCATACCTATGCTACTTGTCTAAAACATATGATGGTTGTAATAAGACTCGCCTATTGAATTATCTTTATAAATGTTTATAGATCTTTTTCCTATTTTTCAACTTAAATTCAAACTGATTTCCATGTTTTATTCTGTTTGTTTTATTTAGCTGAATGGATTCACCCACCTGGCTTAAAGGAGGTCAAAACAGTCTGTGTCCATCTTAGAATCACATTTCAAATAGGGCAAGAAATTAAATTTCACTTTGTTTCTCTGAATTTTAAATTTGTACGAATCAGCTGCATCCTTCCAAGAGGTTTGAGTAATCAAGCAAAAGATGAAGATAGATGACGTCTCTTGATTTTCTTTCCAGAACAAAATTTGTAAGATATAATCAAATACATAGAGATTATTATTCTATTCACCTTGTGAGTAAAGATGCTATCATCACAAACCTATCAAGTGCTAAACAAAGATTGACGAGTAGCAAGAATAATGAAAACTGTTGCATATCTTCTGCTAGGAAGTTCACCATGATGGCTTGCTCGGTCTAGTGGTGGAATAATTAGGGTCACTTGAAAATCTACTTGTCATGCATGAGCAACTAAATTATCCAAACACTTAAAACTTGATAATAAAATTCACACTTGTTACCTAGTCATTAAACTTGGGAAGTGGAGCAGTACTAAATAATGACTATCATGGGTAACCATGATTGAATTAACCAAAGCATCCCACAGCTTTCCTTCCATTCCTTACTTGCTATGTGACTGAAACCATAATCCAAGTTTGTATGTGCAGATTAAAAGAAAGGAGATTGGTAGGGAAAGGCATTGATTGTTCTTCTTTAATTTTCTTTCTTTTTTTTATTTAGAATAAAGGGAAAGGTAATAATCAAAGGCATGGACATGCAAAACAAAAAGGAAGCCAGAAGTCGAGCTACCTACAAAGAACAGGTCCCATCCCATACAATAACAAGATCGAAGATGGTAGACAAAGAATTAACATCTGCTACAGAAAAATGGAAACTTATACCAGAACTGAGGACACTAGCCACTTCAAAGAAGAGAACCCCAGATGTGTAGATAAATGGACTAGTGGTCATCAATCTCTGTGCAATGGGTAGCTACCAACCTGCTAGCTCCATACTCCGGACAATCGAAATCTAGCAGGTTGGATTTGTTTTTTTTGAAATATTAGTATTTTCTTTCCAGCCAATAATTTTAGCAAAAGGTCAGTGATAAGATGTCAAAAAATAATGGCCTGTTTACTGTTGTTGATTGTGTTTTTGGTTTCAATTAGATCATGTTTTTCCAAAAGAAGGGGGAAACCTATAATACTCACACCTCTGGACATGGTATAAAAATTTTGGCATGCTTGAGAACCCATTGAGCTGACAAAAGGGTTTACAATTTGATTCTGTCAACAGTGTTTAAGGGTCTTTTTATCCCCTTTTCTTAAATCCATCTTCTAGGCTTTTCTTAGGCAACTGCAAATCAATCAGTGTAATGAACAGTTGGCCAGCACACTTGTCATTGAAAAACTCTAGGGCCTCAAGGACTTGTTCAGCTACCTTTCCTAGAAAAAGACATTAATAGGATGCTTGAGATTAGCTCATGATTGCTGCTTTCTGTAGCTCCATTTTTAACTATTTTCATGAGAGGAGGCAGTAATACCACAGCATTGAACCTCATTTACAAGGTCTAAAATTTTTTGTTTGTGGAGCATGCTATTGCTTATCATCATGACATATTATTTCGTTTTCCTTTGTATCATATGAAATTATCTGATACCATAAATTGTTATTTTAAAGATACAAAATTAGGAAAAGCCTAATTATTATGAACATGCTAAATAAGGAAACAGCAATCCAAGGGTATTTATTTAAGTGATTTTGGTATAAATGTAATATTTTCCATTTTATGTTAGTATTTAATTATAATTTTAATATTTAATTAGACATCAAACTAATATATTCATCTTCATAAGGTAGTATGGCATATGTGAAATCCATACCTATGTTACTTGTGTAAAACATATTATGGAGGCTCACCTATTGAATTATATCTATAAATATTTACAGATCTTTTTCTATTTTGCGACTATGATAACCATTTGTATCTATTATTTTTTATGTTTTATCTAGCTGAATGGATTTACCCAAACCAAGCATAGAGGAGGCCGAGACAGTCTGTGTCCATCTTAGCATTGCATTTCAAATTGCCAAGCCAAGAAATAATTTGATTTGGTTTCTTTGAATTTTAAATCTGTACAGATCAACTGCATCCTTCCACAAGGTTTGAGTAATCAAGCAAAAGATGAAGATATATGAGATCCCTTGCTTCTCTTTCCAAGGAGCAGAATTTGTGAAACTATAATAAAATACATAGAGATTATTCTTGTCATCACCTTGAAAGTAAAGATGCTATTCTTGCAAGCCTACCAAATGCTAAACAAAGATTGTCATGAGTAATAAGAATAATGAAAACTATTGAAGATCATCTGCTTGGAAATTCTCCATGATGACTATATTCTTGCTCAATCTAGTGGTGGAATAATTTGAGTTGCTTGGAGGTCTACATGTCATGCATGAACAACTAAATCATTAAAACACTTTAAATAGATGATAAAAATCATACACATTTCCTAGTCATTAAACTTGTGTCCTCTGAAAAGTTGTGTGAAAGCAGTATTAGATTATGACTATGATGAGTAACGATGATTGAATTAACCTAATTGTTTTAATGCTAGAAACACGAAGTTGTTAACCATATAGGCTATCAGTATAGATAATTAATGTAAAAAAAGAATGAAGTAGAAGAGCATATATGTGGATTTTGCTGATCTAGATAGAGCAAATGAGTACCAAGTGAAGCTAGAAAGAGGCTCAATTGAGATTAATACCGGCATATCTTGGACTTGGACACTTGGTATTCATGTTAAGAGTTCAGATGTGGTTGTGTCACATTTACTGCTCACATTAAGTCAAGTTTTGCTGGCAGAGGAAAATGATCCAATAAATCAATGTGTTAAATTGGGCACCCAAACTGCAGCCAATATTCATATTTGATTTGGATATTGTTATATGTGGTTCATCAAACAAAGAATGTTCAAGCTTCAAATTTTGACATACTTGTGTATGAGATATAATTTAGTCTAACAGGTACTGATGGAGGTTCTTAGCTTTAATTGTGTATTTCTATTACAAGAATGACTTTATGAGGTTTGATTGGCTTTACAATTTTAGACCTATAGTTCAAGTATTTATTTTGAAGGCTGAAAAATGCCAATGAAGGTTAGACATGTCTAAGAGCTTGTGGTGGGGAGGAGCCAAGCTCTAGTAGGTTCAGCATGGTGTCTCGTAGGTTTGACCGTTTGGACCTGTCTCTGTCTGAGACCATATGGACAGGGGCACTCAACCCTGTCTTTATGCAGCCATTTCTGTTTGTAAATCATGTGATCATCTTTGTAACTTTAATCTTGAGCTCAGGCATTTCTGAGAGGCAAAAACACCAATTAATGTCAAGCTTGATTAAGAGCTTGTTGTGGGGAGGAGGCAAGGTCCAATGTGATCAACTTTGTGTCTGGTATGGCCATCAATTAAAATGTTCATTCTGGCCAGGGAAGCTGTTATCTTATCAGGCATTTAGTTGTATGTGAATCTCAAGCTTCCTTTTCCATGTTGTGAACTTTGTCCAGGGCTTATAATTTCATTTTAAAATCTATTGAATCACCGTAGGTGCAAATGTAGAATGATAGACTTCAGCAATGAATTTTTATGCCAAGTCACTTGATTTTTTCTGTTTTTCCGATTAAACATTTATTGTTCACAATCCCATAAGTTGGCCATCAAAGTTCGGTTGTATAGATGTAGATTGGATTGGAAATTTTGCAGGGAGGTTGTATTCTTTCAGGGACTGGTCGCTTTATCCCAGTCTATCCCTTCAACTTTCAGGATTTTGCTATTTAAGTTGCGGAGAAGACAATCTGTCTTTTTTTTTTTCTTTCAAGAAGCAATTCTTTCATTGTTTCTTACAGAAGAAATGTGTAATAAAGAAAGAATCGAAGTATCCATACCTGTGGTAGTACCTTATTAGTAGGGTATGGTATGAAACCAGCATGCTTCTTAGCACTGGCACAGCAAAAACAAGATGTTGTACCACATGTTTAGTGGTACCTTACTAGTATAGTGCTTTATAGCTGGTATGGACTAGTAGGCACTGCTACTTAATGATGGAAATCAAGGATTACGCACATATTCTAGAAGGAAGCATTGCTAAATCTTAACCTTAATTTAATTTTGTGGGTTTATTTAGGTTATTTTATTTTATTTAAACTTTTATTTTTATTAAAACTTAGTAAGTGGAGTTTTGTTAGGTTACGAGTAAGCAATTAGACTTTTGATAAGTTATCTTTTGTATCTCTATTTAAAGGCTCCACCTGTGTGAAGAAAGATGGTTTTGAACAATTATTCGAATTGAATCCAGAAATTCCAAGTTTTGTCCCTTTTTTTAATTTTTTTCTTCTTAATTTTATTTTGTTCTTTATTTTTTTCCATAGCTAGCATCAATTTGGTATCGGAGCAAAAGATCCTACAAATTTTTTCTCTCATTCCATGCCCCTTCCTGTTGATCAACTCAGTTGAGACACTTGCGCCCGCACACCTCCTTTGCCATCTCCTCGGCCTTCATTGACCGTCCAAGCCTTGCACCAGAAATCCTTGTCGTCCCACCTCCCCGTTGTTGTTCCATCGCAGCTCGGCATCGACCTTCCTTTTCGATCTCCCCCAAGAGTCCCAATCAGGTGGGAGGCTTGAAGCGGCCAAAGAAGGCCTGGATCCCTTCGCTTTATCCTGTTGTCATCTTCCTGCCGCTCCGAACAGCCACTGATTGACGTCGTCGCCGTCTCCACCGACCACCGCTTATCGTTCCTAAATCCCCGCTATCGTCGGCATACGCAACAAGAGTCGTAGGCGGGTGAGAGGCTCCGATCATAATCACTGCCCCTTCCCGTCACCCTTGTCGTTGCCCTGGTGCCGGCCGCTCGCTTTTGTCATTGCCTCGACGCCAGCCGACAGCTACCCTCCGACCGAAGGTCATCAAAGACAAAAATCACGTTGACGGCCTTCCCATCGCCTCCTCTTGGAAGAAAATCACGCGATCCACAGACTGCATATAAACAGCGTTCTATAGACCGCTCAGTCTATAGACTGGGTCTGTAGATCCAAACAAAAAGGTCCACAAGTCAGGTCCGTAGATCCGATCCACAAAAAAAAAAGTGTTTTATTAGAGATCTCCCTTATCTTCAACCTGCAAGTGCCACAAGATGGTATTTGATTTCATCTGATGAAAGGTACAATTCCTTCATTAAATTTTAGATTCTTTAAATCTTTGGATAATTTATATCATTGTTTAGGTCCTTATTTTATCCTTTATCATATTTTTTTCATATATTTACTGTTGCACGCACCAAACACATTCACATATTTTGCTATTGCACGCACCAGACATATTGACACTGCGTTCGACTCTACAATATTATTGTGAGCATTATAGCTAAAACTCTTAGTACATATAGTATTTAGTTTAATATTAAATTTTTTTTTGCTATCATGACTATTAAAAATCTGAAAGATGCACATACTGCCATAGAAAAAGAACTTGAATCTGTTAAAAATATCCAAGCAGCCTTTCAAGAAACTTTAAATCAAATTTGTCAGTTATTAAACTAACTTCATGTTGAGATTGGTGAGCTTTGTGCTAGCTAAGTAAGTAACCGTGTAAACATGGCCAACCTCATAGATCAACAAGTAGAATGCCAAATTTTCCTAAGGAGTCAAAAATAAGCAAACAACTTCTAGAAGATGATCTTTCTAGTAGTCAATCTATTCATCAATCTCTTTCACGTAATCTTAAACCTATTGAAAGCTAGAGTCATGTCATGCACACTAATCAGACATCCTCAATCTATACAACAGTCCCTCCAATTATCGATCATTCTACGAACAATTTTGAGGATTCTCATTATTATAGGAAAGATGAGTATGATGGAGAAGGCTATAAAAGAGAAGTAAAAATTCTACATTTAGGTATCCTAGGCAGTCTACTAGATATGTACGAAATCCTAGATACTTTAGACCCCAAGGACAACGATTTAGAGCATATCCAAATAGATATGAAGATTTAGCAGAACCATTTAAAGAAGTTAAAGTTGAGGTAACATCTTATGATGGTAAATTAGATCTAGAGGCATTCCATCATTGGTTATTGGATTTAGAGATCTATTTTGAGTGGTATCATATGTTGGATGTCTCTCGCATTCATTTTGCAAAAATGAAGCTGGTAGGTTCTACCAAACGGTATTGGCAAACAATTGAAAAAGGGATAAAGCCTAGAATTTTTGGATTCAATTCGAATAATTGTTGAAGACCATCTTTCTCCACATAGGTGGAGCCTTTAAATAGAGACACAAAATGTAACCTATCAAAAGTCTAATTGCTGACTTGTAACCTAATAGAACTCAATTTACTGAGTTTTAATAAAAATAGAAGTCTAAATAAATAAAATAATCTAAATAAATCCATAAAATTAAATTAAAGTTAGGGTTTAGCGCTTCCTTTTAGAATACGTACATAATCTCTGATTCTCATCACTTAACTCTTTGATTAGGGAGACTTGTAGATGTTAATTGGTGCTTACATAGGATTGTTGATCTAGTCAAGTATGATGCATGGTAACTTGACTGCTACTTTGTTAATCTACAGCTTTCTTGCAAGTCAAAACAGGATACTTACGGCCATTTGGCAAACTTCTGGGATTATCCCTTATTTCTGTATTAATCATATGCCACAAATATATTTCATATCTGAAGTTTCTTACACTGATCATGCGCTGCAGTTTTTAATTTACCATCCTGCATCTCTAATTGGGCGACTTTACCATAAAACATTCTGATTTTTGCTCCTTTTGGACAATTGTTCTTGTATTGGAGCATATTGGTGGCCTCTTGCACTTTGCATAACCATCTACACCTTTTCAGTTTTGTTATTATTTAATTATGGTCATGTGTTCATAATGGGTACTTCAGCTGTCAGGACTAATGTGTAACGGATGATCATGTATTTGAACCTCAAATCCTATCAGCTTGCAAATTCTACCAATAACAATGTAGTTTTGCTTGAATGAGATTACTATTGTGGTGTGGATTGTGGCAGTCTTTGCGAAGGATAGGATATTCTATTATCTCTGTAACATTTGAAACAGTGTGATTTCATTTGGATTTTTTATGTGTCTGATCTCCCCACCCCTTTCAGGAGTGCTGTGTTTGTCTGATGCCATATGAAGATGGAACCGAACTCCATGCACTTCCATGCAACCATCATTTCCATTCCACATGCATTATCAAATGGCTTCGGATCAATGCAACATGCCCGCTTTGCAAGTACAACATTCTCAAGGGCAACGACATTCTGTGAAGAAATAAAATCAACATGACCTGTTTGTCTGTCTTTTCTTGTTTGTATATAAAGATTGCAAAAGAATGAAGAAGTGCAGTTTTCGCAGATGCAGTCAGCAGTGCCAAAAATTGACTCATGGTCTATGGACTTCACATTCGATTGGCACGGTGAGCCAATACTTCAAAATAGGTTGCTCGACTGTCATAAGAAAATTACTTGATGTTGATGAATGCTTGGTGTAGCTAGTTTGATTGAAGATCTAGCTGTGGCTTGGCTTAACATTGTTGTAAATATTAGTCTTGTAACAGCTTTTGCTTTTTCTGTTACACCAGATCGGAAATGTTCTGCTTCAGCAACATCTCCTGTGTCATCTTTAAAGTTCTTCATACTTGCTAATATCATTTTGATATTTCAAGCCTTTGATGAAAGCATCACCCAGGTTATGGCAATCATCAATATTCAAACTGCTGGCTTCTCTCCAGATGGGTAGCATCAGGTTTCTCAACCAAAAAAAAAAAAAAAAAAAAAGCTATTTGTCTTTAGTTGATTCATTTTGTTACGAGTGGAGTTGCTCTTAGAGTACAAAAGAAGGAACTGTTTAATGATCCTTGTTATCTTAATGCACGTGCTAGTTGCCCTGACATTCAGAAAATGTTCCTTTAGCTGCAGCACCATGTTGTCACCGACGCTGCTGTTGCAAGCTGGATGGATCTTGAACCCTTTTTTTTTTTTTTTTTTTTTATTTTTAATTTTGTTGAACTATTCAACTAGATGGATTTTCTGCTCGATAGCAACAAAATATAAAAGTCCTGTAAACTAGTATGAGTGGCATCAAGTGCTGCACCCAAAACCCATCGGTCAAAAACCAAGAAGCAAATCTTGCTCGGTCCTGGTGGATGCTTTCAGATGCTCATCCCTTGAACCAAGAGACGCAAATTAAGGGATATTTCCAAGAGAGTATTGATATATGGTTTAGACTTCTATGTTGGGATCTTAAGAAGGTGATTGCATTAAGATAAATAAATGCAAGAGTATGGTTTAGACTTTTATGTTGGGATCTTAAGAAAGTGATTGCATTAAAATAAATTAGTTAGTTCTTTAAAGGAAAATATTGTGTTAACAGCATGTTAAGAGATTTCACATGGTCAACAACCGAGGAAAACAATTGGGGGGCCTCATGATGCCTGTGGCAAGATATAGTAGATTAGAGATGTCAAGATTTTTGTCAGCTCAGTCTAATTGTGTCACAGCAGTGGTTAGTTACACTGATATCTCAAATTAGATCCATGACAGGCACTAATTCAGCCTTTCTATGGTGTTCCATTCACCATCAAAAGAAAAGAAAAGAAGTGAAGAAGAAGGAAAAAAACAATGCGTATTTTATGCTCTTAATTAAAAGCAGCATAACTTGAGAGTTGAGAATTTGACCCCACGTTGCTAGGCTTTAGATTCTTCTGCATTGATTTACAATTTTTTTATACAAATGTTTGCATAAAATCTTCCATCCCTTACCTCTCGACATTATGGATAGGGAAAATAGCTACTAGGAATTCACATTGTGAGGATTAGAAGGGCTCTAAACAAAAAGAGAAGGTGGTTTCTTTGGTTCAACCGGTTTTAGTGATGGCATGTGCGTTGACTTGTAAAACACATGCCGAACATTTGAGGCTAGCATCCTTTTTCCAAAATAGGTGGTGCAAGGCTCTCTCCTTTGCCAGCCGATCTATCCTAATTCAATCGGTTTTGGCATCCATCCCGGTTCGTGCTATAGCATCTTTATCTATTCTTAAATAATATAGAACGTGAATTGAGTGCTTTTTTATGAGGGTATTCATCCACCCAAAGAAGATTTCATTTCATTTCTTGAGAAATAATTTGTACTTCAAAGAATGCTAGTGGATTGGGATTGCATTCACTTCACCAGAAACGACCACTTCTTCTTCCTCGGTTGGCTGCAAAATTAGTACTACAGCCTTAATCCTTCTGGGCTCGATTGGTCTCTTCAAAATATAAATTTTGTCCTTCCTAGATTGATCATCATCCGCCTTGTCATAGTTCTACAATTTGGCGTAAAATCTCAGGTCTGGATCATCACATCCAATTCCAGTTTATGTGGCTGATTGGCAATAGTGCCACGATAAATGTGTGGATGGATCCTTGGATTTCTAATGTTTGTTTTAAAGCTTTGGCCCTCATTTATAAATGTGGAAGTCGATTTACGTGATTTCACTGTTGCAGACTTCATCTTACCTGATAACACTTGGAACGTTCCCCTTTTGGCTACTACAATCACATCCTTGCCTCTTCCGCATTTCAAGTGGCCGGTTGTGTTGGGCTGGGCAAAATCCAGATTTATAGCTATTACTTCTAAGGACATTGCAGAGGTTTTGTATCCATCTGCTCATCTCCCATTTAGGCATCATTATGCATGGATATGGTATTCAATAGTTCCTCGGCGGGTGAAATATTTTTGTTGGAAACTAGCATGGCAACGGCTGCTCACAAAAAAACTGTTAACTTATCGTAATATTATGATCGTGGTTTCCTCAACATGTGATCTCTGCGTGGACCGGATGGAGGATCGTCAGCATGTCGTCATCTCTTGTGCCTGTGCTCGATAATATTGGTTTTTATGGGCACAGCACTTTGATCTTCATATTTCTTCTTCTCTGACTGAATTGTTCCAATCCTAGGATGAATGGGCAAGGAAAAGCCTTATTGATTTATATCGCTTCACTAATTTGGCATGCATGCAACCAAAGAATTTTTCAAGCAAACTATATTCAACCACTACATCTTCTTCGATTATGTATTTGTTTTTATTATAATAACTTATTCACAGTTAAGGAACAAGGGCACTCCTAAGCAAAGGATGCATCATCCTTGGTCATCTAACATGGATACCCCCTCCCTTTGGAACGCTAACTATAAATTTTGATGGCACTGTTACATGTAGAGGATCGGCCGGAGGCTTCGTCATTCGTGATCATGAGGGTTCTATGCTGATCATTGGGGGCAAGTTTCTTCCTTCTTCCACCGTCCCTTTTGCTGAACTCATTGGTGCCTGATCAGGGATAAAGTATCTCATTACTCATTTTGGTTCTCAAGCAATTTGGATCCAAGGAGATTCTTCGGTGGTCATCTCCTGGCTTAGAAACTTAAAGCATAATAAATTGCGTCTATCCCCTTGGATGAAAGACATATACTTATGGATTTCTAGATTTTCTTTGGTTAAAATTTTTCATATTTATCGGGAGGAAGATCAAGCAGCAGATTGGACAGCTGAGCATGCCTTATTAGGTGATTTTTCTTTTACTTCAGCTAGGCTTTGACTTGGTTCGTATCTTAAAGGCTGATGCTGATGCCTATTCCATCGGATTTCCTAGACATGGCCTTTGAAAGGTTTCTTTATCTAGGAGCTAGTGATTATGGTGGCCTATAGCTGTATGTGCTGTTATTGTTGCGTTTTCTACGTGACTATTATCCGATCACTTTTCAATTCTCATCAACTCACCAGGCCATATATTATCCTGCTACACTAATAAAACTTCCCTTTCAGGTGCTGATTGAGTTATATCTGCTCTTTTGTTATCATTGCAATATTATGGATCTTCTACGCTGGATTTTAATGCACAAGAGCTGGGTTATGGTTGGACGGTTCGTGATAGGAAACCTCATAAGCTGTTGTTACTTGCTGGTTTGCTTTCTCTATATTTTTATGATCATTTGAAAATTAGGGTGGTAACCAATATTTTGAAATCTAGTATAACAAATGGCCTATGCCTGCTATGGTCACGTTCTGACCCAGATGCCAAAACATTTTAAAGAAATTATGATGCTCGGAAATAGAATGATTCGCGGGGATATCTATTTGTGACACTCTCAACTTGTCAGCTCTGAACTCCTGGATTGCTTGTATATTTTCTCCTTATTCAGATTCTGCTATGCTTCTAATGTCCATGCATCAGTTTATATACCATCAGGCACTTTTACTTATATATATCTGAGATCAGAGAAGGCCATTAATTTCTTTCTCTGCTACATGCTGCTTGCATATCTCCTTACAGGCATTTTACGATCTAGTCTCCTTTACAGCCACTTCAGAACTCGTTCTCTATATAATTTCGGCTTTATCTCTAGTCCGCTGATCCACTTTACATTAATGCAGAATGTTTTATGCATTCTGTTGCTTCCATGCTATCAGGCTATCTTCCATGTTGCAAGTGCTGTATGGATGCAGGTTCCTTTTCCTCTTTCACAGATCTCATTAAGGGTATTGGTGTTGCTAAAATCTTTAAGTGGGTGGAGCAATCTTATCTCGTAAAGCGCAGAATATCGGTTATATGTGCATGCATACAGTCACAGGGTGTCCATTTTGGCTCCTTTGGTAAGATATATATATATAATTGTTTCATGTTTCTCGCTTGTGACGTGGGCCATTCACATCAACAGGTTGCAAAGTTAATATTCATCGATCTGGGCTTCATGGAGGCCATCTATGTGAACTACTTCATATGCTGAGGGAGCTTTCATTGAATGATGCGAAAGGAGAAAAGAAAATCATCTTGATTTACATTGTCTCACATAGACACGATGTAGCAGTTTATCAAAGCTATCCCATTTGGATTTCTATGCATATTTCTTCTCTTGGATTGTTGTCTCCCACTTTTTGCTTTTTGGAGCCTTATGTTGTCCTCCTGATCGTTAACAGGTCCTGTGGCCTCAAGTTTTTACTCTTATGTTTAACATCTATGTATATTTATTTTTATGTGCTGCTGTTTAGTCTATACAAATTATCTTTATCTCTTGTAGTATTACAACATATACCTGTAATGGACCTCTTTTTGGTTTTTAATGTAGTATCATGCTTTTCAAAATAGGTGGTAATTTAGAGCTTTATTAAAGCTCCATTTAAGGATGTTGTAGCTTTCAATCAAAAAGAAATTTTTAGTAAAAACTGCATTTTGAGATCAAAGGTTGTTTCAAGATAAAGTTTTTTTTTATAGGAAAACTATTTGGCTATCAAAATCTAAAAGTTGTTCTAAAGTTGTAAAAGTAGAAGGACCAATGCCAAAAATAATACTAAAATTATTTAGATATAAAATAAATGAATACTATGGTGCAAATAAATTGAATAAAAATCTTATAATAGTTTCTTTTTGCATATAGCTAATATGAAAAATAAAATTAAACTAAATAACATGTTCAATTTAAAGAAGATTACTACTAACATACTTCAATATCTATCTATCCATTAACACATCACATACTATCACGTATTTGATCCATGAAGCTATCTTGTGCTACAATATTTGGTGTTGGGGATAAAATAACTTCCACCAAAATCCAATAAGAAGTCCGACCTTGATATCATTTTATTCGGAGTTGCAGCAATCGTGACTAAACTTCAACTAAGCCGATCTCCTACTCCAATTCAATTCAAAGAGATTGACCTTCAGACCATGTATGCTGGACGATCTTCTCAGTTGTAATCGTCCGCTCTCTTTTAACGACTACAGAATGCTTCTAAAGCATGATGAACTTCATTCGGCCAAACTTAAATAGTGAAGAGCGTGTTAACTGACTCTGATCCTGATATTAGCAAAGCCCCATCGAATATTAAACCTCAACACCCTCCAATTTCGCTTATGACAGACCTTGAGTGCGGCCGAATTCCTTTACGGCAGATGGCATATCTCATCAACCTTACGTTAGGAATTCCGTCCAGCTGAATTCCTCTCTAGTCAAATTCTATTACAGCTGAACTCTTTTGCTCTACTTTATGGATAGTGGCTGACCTTGAAAGTGGTCGAGCTTCTTCATCTCTTTTTGATAATTGCAGATCTAGCCAGCTTATATTATGCATGTCGATCGGACGAGTTTGAACAGTGAAAGAACTTCATTGTTAGCACAAGTCTGATTTCTAACTTAGAATAGCAACCACTCCACAGACAATGAATCATAGCACTCCTTCAATCCAAACTTCAAGTCGATCTTGAAGGTAGCAAAACTCCAGAAAGCAGATCGAATGGCACCAGTAAGAAGCTCATCTATTTCAGCTTCCAATCAATCTCGACACAGTGAAACTTCTTCAGAAAGTCTGGTAATGATTTTCATTGAAAGTTCTATGATTCCCTCTCTGATCTCTAACTTGAATACTCCCTTCAATCCCTGGCCTATTTCAAAGATGGCCAAACTTCTTAAAGATATCGAAGGCAGCACCAATAGATTTTAATCAATTACAGATTCATCACCTGCCACTCAAAAATCAATCTCCAAATTCGGCCTACCTAACTTCAAGTTCTTCATCTCCACATGCATAGCTTGCTAATAGATGCAGAAGCTGCATCCGAACTCCAACAAATAGAATCTAACCATCTATAAGTCACGACAAACAACAACCCATTCTCCGTAACAAACTTCACCTATCCCAAATGGTCTACTAACATTCTATTATGGCTGTCATTTTCATTCTATTACAGGCTCTGCCTATATAAGGGATCCTCCAGATACGTTTTTCTCTCTAAATTCTTACATTCACTTATATTTTTCTAAGTACTCCATTCTTGTTGGTCAGAAAACTAACTTGACCATCAAAGAATCCTACTGGAGCCACCCATCTTCAGTTGGAACTTTGTTTTATAGGTCTCGTCGATGATCTCATCTTCTTCAGCTCCAGCGAACTCCGACGTCTACACCATTTTCTACACCAACAGGATTGGCACTAGAGAATGGATCTTATTGAGCTCTTATTCTTAAAGGACTATCCAGTCGAGTTCATCTTCCTCCCCATCTTTACTCTATTTTCTTCTGATCTTCTCTTATTCTAGCCAAGGACGTGAAGAAGAAGGCTGATGCCACGCTTGAAGAAGAACGGAAGACTTGCGAGAAGAGTCCCATGGTGAGAAAAGTCCACAGAGAAGAGATGCTAGCGAGAAGACTTCCACAACGAGAAGAGTCGACGGGGAGGGCATCGTTTCTTTTGTGGGAAGGGAATTAAAAAAAAAAGAGACGGGACGTTAGGGAGTTGAGGACGACCAGACTCGCAAAGGGTATGGAAGGGCAACACACTTTTATTTATGTTGCGGAGCCACATCCATCTATGGGAAGCAGAGGGGGCCAATTTCATATGAATCATATTTTAAGGATCTTAAATATGATCAAAAATTAATTTTAAATTATATTCAAACTAATCATACATTGCATGAGATGTATAATTACAATCTATAATTATTAAAATTTTAATAATAAATATTTATAATAATTTTTTAAAATATTTTATTTTAATTATTTTATATATATTACATTTTTTATTATTTTATAATATAATAATTTTTTTGTTCTCATATTTTTTCATGCCCATCAGTGCTGCTCCACCCCCCGCTATCCCACCATGGTTCTCTTCTCTCTTGGCAAACGTCGATCTCGATTGTACCTCCGCCACTTTTATTCTTCTCATATCTTATCCATGCTCATTGGTACCATCATATTCCCCCACTGTTTGACCATCGTTCTTCTTCTTTCTCGGCAAACACCAATCCTAATCGTACCTTTGGTGCCCCTGTCGATACCGCCGCCCCTAGCACCACCAATGCCTCTCCTTTTTTCTCCCTTGCCTCCAGCCCGGCCTCCTTCCTACTACCGCAAACATCTTCCATCCTAGCCATCCCCTTACGTCTGGCCCCTATGTGTGTGCGATCCCATTCTCATGTTTCAAGGCTTGGAATCTCGTCTATGTCGACGCTTGGCACACCATTACTACTCTTCGTAACCTCGAATATGAACCAGTCCAATAGGAATTAACAACAAACCAAAAGAAATGGGAAGAGAAAAGAACTCAGTAACTCTTCATAGAAGATAGCTTCGACAAAGCTTAGGAGATCAGAAGAAGCAGAAGAACATCCCCCTTCCTTTTCTCTTCGAGGTGTCAATGAGTTGTAAAGGAACATGGCTTTAATGCCATGAACCAAGAGAATGGAAGGACAGCAGTAGAAAGAGACGAGCAGGAGAAAGGGAAGTAGAGTTACAGAATGACCCTACAATACGTCCTCATATGGCGGGGAAGAAGGTCCACGGGAAAAAAAAAACTACGTGTTTGTGGCATCAGGCCACGTTCTCATGGGTCTGTGGGAAAAAAAAAGAGAAATTAATGACCAAGATCATCAGGAATTATATTAGGATGACTTAATAGGAATTAACTATGATCAGATATTATAAATTTCTGACAAGGATCAGACTGGAATTTAATAAATTATACGGATATCAAAGCAATTTTGATTCTTTTTGAAAAAATCATACTAAGTTCATAGTAGGATTGATGGATGAGATAGAGAGAGGATAGAGAGAGAAAATTATTTTCTCTCTTTTTTTTATTTCTTCTCTTCTTCTTCTTTTTTCTTCTTTCTTTTTTTTTCTTAGCCAAACAAGGGATGGATAAGGGTGGTGGTTCTTGGCCAAAAGACTGGTGAGATAGGGCACAAGCAGCCAATGGTGGAGTGGTAGTGAATAGCCGGCAATGATGTTTGAATAGCGGAAATCAAGAAAAAATATCTAGAAAAATAGGAATTTTCTTTGAGATGTTTTCCAGCCAAGCTGGTGGCCAACGGTCGTGCCCATAGCCATGAGAAGATGAGGAAGAGAGAGGAGAAAAGATCGGGGTCTTACCTTAGTGGTAGTGTTTTTGGCTTGGATTTTCGGCAGGCACGAGTACGAAAATCCAAGAAAAATTGGAATAAAGAGAGGAAGAGAGGAGGAGACTCGAGGTCGTCATGGATGGCTTTGGAGGGAGGGCTTGTGCCTCTAAATTGACTAGAGGAGAGGCCAAATTCTCTCCAAATTTGACTTCTCCTCTGATAGGAGTGGTGGAAGAAGACCCCCAACAGGAATCTTCTTCATCGATTTCTTTCTTTTTCTTTTTCTTTTTCTTTTTTTTTTTGCTACCATGTAAATAGGTTTGGGCCATCTTAGTGATGGGCTAAACTGGGCCATCACATTCTATCCCTCTTAAATAAAGTTTTATCCTCGAAACTTAATGTATCTTCATTTTTAAACAAGTGAAATACTTGGTCTTCATATTTTGTTTACCATACTCTAAACTAGTGTCCATCTATCCTAGGTTCGTCATCCAAAATGATGCCATTCTTAAATAAAACATTAGTGAGAATAACTTTCTTATGAAAAGAGATAACATATAATGGCTTATTTAATTCTACAGATATATGATTAAACTTAGAAGACATAAAAGAATAAGAAAATTCATAATCAAATAGCACATTGGTATCTATAGGTTAACTAGAATGGTACCTGTAATTGCTTGATCGTTTCCATTGGCATCCTGTTGGGTCAAAGCAAATACCCATGCATTTTCTTGTGGTTTCTAATCTATTAGTTTGGAAGTCTTTGAACTATCTGTTTTCTTATTTAGACAATCTCATGCTAAATATCCTACTTAACTGCACTCATAGCATGCCCCTATCTTCTTAAGACAAGGCCCAACATGATACCTACCATAATAGTTATAAGTCTTCGTTCCTTTCTTTTTATTAGAATTATTCTCTAAGTCTCATGTTGATCATTTCAAATTTTTATTTGTCTAGATCTCTTCCTATCCTTCCTTTTCTGTTCCGATCTTTTCATATCTGATTTAACTTTCAAAGCTCGTTCTAGCACATCCTTATAGTTATTAAAAAGATGAGAGGACAAACAAGACTGAATTTTATATCCTAAATCATGGGCAAATCTGTTTGCTTTGTTTCTTTCAAATTTCATGAGCTTAAGGCAAAAACAGCCTAACTTGTTGAATTTGTTTGCATACTCTAATACCATTATATTATCTTTTTATCTCAAAGCTAAGAACTCATTCTCTTTTACTAATCTTATTGACTTGAAAAAGTATTTATCATAAAATATTTTCTTAAACTCCTCCCATGTCAACTGGTTATCAGTATTCCCATATGCAGTTTTTATTGCAACCTACCAAAACTTAGCATTTTCTTTTAGCATTGGAATAGCTAGCCTAACCTTCATATCTTTAGGATACTGTAGTGCATCAGACATCATTTCTATTTTCTAAATCCAAATATCCACAACTAGAGGATCAGATCCATCCTCAAATAATGGTGGGTTAAATCTTCTAAACCTCTCATAATATGACTCTAAAGATGATGTAGGTTAAGGAGCAGCTTGTGTTTGCTGTTATTGAATAAACTGAGCCACCACTAGGCATACTCCAGCAATATCTGCCTGAGTGGCTAGTATAATAGAAGCCTGCTCAACTGCCTGGTTGGCATCTCTCCTCATAGTCCTTCTTGCTCCTCTTCTTCTAGTGACAATATTCGCCAATACTTCATTCTCACTATTGCTCATCGTCACCTATCAAAAATGCTAGAATTAATCAATTTTCTTAAATGAGCAATAGAAACTTTAAACAAACTTATCTATTCTCATTCAATCAAACATGATCTAATTAAACGAGATCTATTTATACATTGCTAAACTTTTAATATCTACCATGATCAAACCTATTACTCTGATACTATAAAATATCATGCCCCAAATTCAAAATATAATACGGCCATGCTACTGAAGGATACCACCCTCGATAACACAAAGCCTATCGATCATAATCAATTAAAATCCATCATAAATAAAATATAAATAAAGATTTAATTCTATTATTTATCAAATAATTAAACCAAAATTGGTTCATAACATCTAAATTTCTAATCAAAATCAAATCCATGTCTTAAAATCATAAATAGATAACTACAAGTTACGATCATCCAATAAATTAAGTTTAGCTATCAAAATTTTCAAGCTTGCAATGCAAATCTCCAAGTCTAGATCCTTTATCGATCCTAACCATATTGCTCTATAAAAAAAAAGAATATGAGCTACACTAGCTCAGCAAGTAAAATCTATATTTTTTACTAGATCAGACATAAGTTTTTTCATGATAATATAATATTTAAAAAATAATAAAAATTATAAAAGTAAAGCATTTCATAGAGTATAATGTAGGCAACTATATAGGATTTTTAGCTCTACTTTCGAAACTTTTTCAAAAATTAATGCAGCAAAAGTATAAAATTAATCTAATTAATTTCAAAAAAGATATTGATCATATCAATGAAAATCTTACAACTAGGATCGAAATGTGATGTATATGCATTTAAAATCTTAAAACTAAATTAACATGCAGTAAAATATTTTTACTGTTCTATGTGTTCAAAACACGATAACTTGCACGAGTTATCGAACATCGCAACTAAAATGCCGCTGGAGAGGTCCTCTACATGTATATATACCTATACAAAATGGGTCAAGCCCAATGCTCAAGAAATCTTCCAATAGCTAACCTAATGCGATGCACTTCTCGAGCCCATATATACCCATGTCTTACATGCACATATCTCTTTGGACATAATTCCTAGTCCAAACAAAAGATTAGCCTCCTTAAGATCTCTCAAACTAGACCTTAAGACCCCCTGGATCAAATCCAATCCAAGATCAGATAGAAAATCCTGTATAGATGTATTCACCCTGTTCGAGCTAGCTTGATGGAGGTTCGTGCTGGCTCGACTACATCCATTCCATAGATTTTCGAACATAGTCTAGGTCAATCTCAGTCTGAGCTAGTGTTGGAAATATGTCCCTCTTATGGACCGGCATAGCCACTGGTGATTAGCCAGCAACAAGAAAAGATCTCTCCTAGAATTAACCTGGAAGCATGATCAATGGATTCAAGCAAAAAGAGAGAACAAGAGAATAAAAGATTTTGGGAGAAAAGAGCTTTTATTGCAATAAATTCAGCATTACCATATCCTTGACCAATCTTTTGTGTATATATATACAATATGATCAAGTTCTAAGCTCAAAGAAAAACTTCTCAAACCTAAACAAAAAACACAATTCAAAATAGCCCACGAAATTGAGATGACTTGACCTAAAACTGAGTCCTTTCACCTGCATCCGAGATGTCCCATATTTAGTCCAAGACATCTCTAACTGCATGTCAGCCTGGTACTCTCAAAATACTGCTTTCTATTCTGGATTTTCTTTGAAATTGAGATATCTCAGACTGAGACTGAGACATCTCACTTTACACCAAGTCACCTCATTTTAGAATCAAGTTGTCTCACTTAGAACCAAGTCATCCTATGTCGGAACTGAGATGACTCTAATTGCTGATCAGGCTGATTTTTTTATTAGCTCGCTCCTAGCTTTCCATGGCCTTTCTTTTTAAGTTTTCAAGACTTAGGAGTGGCACACCTAAGCTCACATGTTCCACTTTAGTGCTTCCAAGTTCTTGTGAACTTAGCTCTTCCTTGCAAACCCGTCCGTGCCATACACATCTGAAAGCTATCTCTAGGGAGTACCTTTGTGAATGTATGTGATTGATTTTTCTTGCTCAGCTCTTCCTTGCTGACCCATCCATGCCACACACATCTGAAAGCTATATCTAGGAAGTACCTTCGTGAGTGTATCCGATTGATTTTTCTTGGTATGGACCTTCATTATCTCTACTTCACCCTTCTTCACTAGCTCTCTGATCTTGTGGTACCTCACATCTATATGTTTTGTGCGTACATGATAGAATGGGTTCTGTGCCAGCTGTAGAGCACTCTGACTATTATTATATAGTGTAACCTTACTCTACTCCATCTCCATCTCAGCAATCAGCCTCTTAAGCTAAAGGGCTTCCTTTGTAGCCTTTGTTATTCCAACGTACTCGACTTTTATGGTAGACAAGATCGTAATTGATTGAAGGATTGATCTCCAAGACACCAGTCTACTAAATATGTAGAAGAGCTATCCAGTAGTAGACCTTGTATCAAGATCACCAGCATAATTTGCATCTATAAATTCTTCTAGAGGATTTGAACCTCCACACATCTCTACATATTATTCTTTAAATCCTCCCTATTGCCTACTAAATATCAATTCATAGTCCTTTATTCTCTGTAGATATCTCATTATCCACTTCAATACTTTCCAGTGTTTCTTTTCAAAGTTAGCCATGTATCTACTAATCAAGCTCATTGCGTATGCTATATCTGGTCTATAGCATACCATGGTATACATCACATTGCCTACAACATTTACATAAGGAACTCTATCCATATACTCTCTCTTGTCTTCTGACTAAGGGCTTTGATACTTGGAGAGAGATACGTGGCTCGGTAATGGTGTCTCTGTAGGTTTGGCCTTCTCCAACCAAATCTTTCTAAAATTTTTTGGATATATCCTTCTTGTGATAAATGGAGCTCTCTTTTATATCTATCTCTGCAAATCTTCATTTCAAAAATTTTCTTTACGGATCCAGATCCTTTATCTCAAATTTAGATGATAATGCTTATTTTAACCTTTTCACAGTGTTCATATTTCTGTTGGCTATAAGTATATCATCTACATACAATAGTAGATACAGGGCATCCTTATCATCTACATCCTTGACGTAGATACAACAATCATGTTCACAGCTGCTAAAACCCAGGCTCGAAATAAAACTATCAAATCTATGATACCATTGACAAGAGGATTATTTCAGGCCATACAGTGACCTCCTGAGTAAACAGACCTTCTCCTCCTATCTAATCTCCATGAAACCATTTGGTTGCCTCATATAGATCCTTCCCTCCAAAGTTTCATGAAGGAATGCTGTCTTCACATCCATCTATTCTAATTCCATGTTATGCTATACCACCAATGACAACAAAATCCAAATAGATGTATGACGTACCATAGGAGAAAAAATCTCAATATAATCAATCTCTTTTCTTTGTGAGTATTTCTTTGCTACCAGTCTTGCTTTGAATTAGACTCCATCTTATTCTAAAGGTGTCTCCTTCTTAGCAAACACCTAATTTAAGCCAATAGGTCGAGCACCTTCTAGAAGATCCACCAACTGCCATGTCTAAATCTTTTTCAGAAATTTCATCTCCTCCATCATGACCTACATCCATAACTCATGGTCTTCACTTTCCATAGTCTCTATATAGTTCTCTAAATCTCTATTTACAATGATGAGAGCATAAGAGATAGCATTATTAATGCTATATTTGATTGGTCTTCTGATAGTATGCTGGGGTTTATGCAAAGCCACTCCCACTGCCATATTCTGAAGAAAAATATGATTTTCCATCGTAGGATCATTCAGATCTGATTAGATTTGAGGTAGATTTTTCTATAAAAATTTCTACGATCCAATCAGATCTAAGAGTTCTTAAATTTGATCATGATGATCTGATATTAAAAATTAAAATAAAATTAAATTAGATTTAATTTTAAGTATATTGTTGGATAATCTGATTATCCTATGATGATCCTATTGGTTCCTGAGGTTCTGGAAGAAGCGACGCATGTGCCAGACCTCTACCGATATCCACTCGAGCAGAATTTGAAAGTCTTCTCCTCACAAATCTCTCCTCCAAAGATCAGATCTGAATCTAATCTATAGTTCCTTCAAAACTATTTTTGAAGGTAGCCCGTCCATCTCACGAATACCATCGCGTAGAACCTGAATCTTGCACGAAAAATCTTGGACCTTCTTCTCAGATTTGTGCCTAACATTTTTAGGCATGTAGAAGAGAGAGAGAGAGAGAGGATAGAGGAGGCATGGGATATTAGAGGGCCTGCTCCTTTGGGCATGGAAAATATTTGGTGTGATGCTTCTCTTTGGCATGAGAATGGGTTTTTAATCCCAATGCCACCTAGAGTCCCACTTTGACCAAATCACTTATTATTTGATCAAAAGGACTCCAAGGATTATTTTCCATGTCAAAACACCAGATCCCATCTGGTTTAGTTGCCAAAATTGATTCAAAAAATGGGTGACATGAGTAGATAAGGAAGAGTCCATTGTGCCTAGGACTCTTCCCTCAAGAGTTTGATCCAAATCAAACTCTATCAAAACCCAGTCAAACCATCACCATAAATCATGAAATTTGGCACACCCATAGCATGACTCGAGCCCTTGGGCATGGAGAGGAGAGGGAGAGAGGACCAGAGGGTGGCATGGAGAAGGAGGAAGAGAGGCTATGTGGCATGGGCTAAAGGCAAAAGCATTAAATTCTAAGCGCAGACAAGATTTATATAGACCCTGCTACGCCATGCAGTGCCACATCATCCTGGTCAATCACGATCCTTTGTGCAATTAGATCTTAATCTGATTAGTAAAATGACATCATCTGATCCAATCAGATGAGAGATCCTCAAAACCCTCCTAAGGTGGCACCAAAATTAGGTCAAACAAGACTTCTTGGCGCTACACAGTTTAATCCCCTAAAGCAATTTGGAGACCCATCTATATGGGACTCCATCTTTTATCCTCATGGGGTGCATGCCTTCCTAGGCATGCACCCCCTTCCTGGCTGCTTTTTAGCAGGGGGACAAGTCCCTTGGTACTCTCCTATGGGTGCGTGACACATGGACAGATGTCTAAGTGTTCAGGATCAATATTTGATTAATGTCCGAAAACAAAAATTAGTAGGTGATCAAAAATGGTAGGTATTGTTTTAAATTTATCTTATAAATTAAGACAATCCTTTTTTGACCTAGATAAGCTCCAGTCAGATCAAATAAAGATTTCTGAGTGAGTCCAAACACATTTGGCTCAGTCGAGATAAGTTTTAATGATTGTTAAAGGAGAACATTAGGCTCAATCATGTACTAGCATGATTTTCTTGAACCTAATTGAATCTTATTCAAATTAATTGAACTGGGTTAGTCTAATTGATCACATCCAGATCCAAACTTTTGTATGTGTGACCTAGTTAGATTCAGTTTTGTATGGTAATGGAATATATCATGATCTTTATCATCGACATCATCAAAATACCTTCCGATGGATCAGAACTTTTTTGATTCAGACAATTAGTATGATCAATCATCCAAATCATTCTAATTGCTCTCAAAATCTACTAGTGACATATAGCAGCATATGGTGGCAACCCATCAGGACTTAAAGCGAACCTCTCCGTGCAGTTATTTATGTAATTAAGTTTCTATCTTGAGCTCCGACCGGATTAGGATTAAGATAATCTCTTCAAACCCTAATTTTTATCATATGAATTAATCATTTGATTCAAGTCCAATGTAAAAACTCTAATAGAAACTCTTTCTATTATTTCACTCTACCATGTTCATGTGCTTATGGACTTGATTCTCATGATCATCGTAGGGCTGCTCCTCATCTATCGAGGTAGATAGATTCCTATAGATGCAATCCAATTCCTACAATGAACATGCTATAGCCAACATACACCTCAGGATTTCGAATGGCTAGAAGATCGAGTTATGGTATAGTCAAACTATAACACCCTCAAGGTGAACTACCAATGTACCTTAGGTCAAAGAACTAGACACACCACTGCAGCTTCGAGCTAGTCATCGATGAGAAGGTAGAGTTTTTTATGACTGCTCAAGGTGGTCATACTCAGTGCCCTCATTCTCTAACGAGTATCTGTACTCTCACTCCGATGTCTCTACACCGTAGATTCAAGACTTATCTATCCAAAAGAAGTGATCGTACACCAACCTTTCGGATCAATCACCATCCTCATGATGATCCTACAGTCGAAAGCATTTTATGAGTTAATAATAAAAATTCATGTCTTAAATTTTCAACTCTTGAAAATATGAACTATCATTACCATTAACTCAAGAGATGCATCACAGACACTTTCAAATACACACTATGATAGAAAATAACTTATTTTATTATTTATAATTAAAATTATAATTTTGCTCTTAGAAGTGTATTACAAGTGTCAGTAAATCTGACTTGTAGGGCATACATATCTAATAGGTTATTTAAATAAATTTTAGATTTATTTAAGTCTTTTGCTATAAGATTTTGAAAATTTTTCATGATCTACCTATGAAACCCTAGATCTGGTTCCTATAATTGGTATCAGAGTCTAGGTTCTTATTACATAATTTTTATGTATGTCTAGATTATTTCTTAAATTAGATCTAATTTATAATTTAATTATTAAATCTAAATTTTTTTTAAAAAAATTTATATTACATAGACTATCATAAGATTGTCCAGCTATAAAATTTTTCTCTTACAGTGAATAGATTGTCCTACTACATGCTGATCTAAAATATTGATCATAAAATTTTAGATTAGATCTAAAAAATTTTATGATCTGATTAAAAATATTTTATTCTAATTTTAATCTTCATAAATATGTTAGATTTGATCTAGGAAGATTTATGATTGATTATTATTGAAACTATTTCAATTACATGAACCTATTTAGATTATATCTAAAGTAGATTCATGTTTATGTTACTTGCATATTGATTATGAATTAAACATGCAACTTGTTTAATAGAACCATATTGTAAAAATATTTTATAAATATAAAAACTATTTTTTTGAAAAGCCAAATCCCCAACCCTCAGCCCAAAACTTATTTGAGAATTAAGAAGTTGATTGATTAAGATCTAGGATTGTGAATTGAAGATCTTAAGACACAAATTATAACACATTGGGTTAAATGGATTAGTGGAGATTCGGTCCATTAATTGGGTTAGACCTAGGATTAGATTAAAGAATGGACTTAATTAGATAATTGACTAAATCTAATTAATTATTATCTTAGATTAGGTCAAAGATTCTCTAGATCAATTACAATAGTTGTAGTTGATCAAGTTCATATCTTTAACAAGATCTAAGATGGATTTGATTCTTGTCTATGCAGTCTAGCACGAACTGTTAGGTTGATCTAATTGAAACTAATTAAATCAGTTGGTGTCTAAGGTAAATTAGATGAGTGATTTTTAATTGGCAGCCCACTTTTTTAGCCATTTCTAATGGTGTCTAAGGCAAGCCTGGTAGACCCTTTCACTGATCGACCTTATCTGACCTCTTGGTGAGATTATGTTTTGATTGGATCGCTTGACTATTCGAGCTAACCCATGTCAGCTAGGTAAATCAGTTTGACTAATTTAGGTGCTCCTACACCAGCCTATTAATGGTCTCCCTTAAGCTGACTTGGTGAAGTTAGTGGAAGGATCATGACAAGCTGGTTAATCTGACCTACTCACTTCTATAAATAAATTTTTAAAATTATTAGGTCTCTAAAATGAAATAGTTATATGATAACTGGATCATAGCCTCCCATTAAAGTGGATGATAATGGGTCCATCAATTAGATAATCAGTTGGAGGCCCAAAAGGCCTGGTGCTTATCGGTTGATGGAATTATCATTCATTATATGATCTCTTGGACACATCTTTCTAAATGGTGGTCAGGTGGGCCAACCAAAATTAGGTCTGATCATTCATTGGTTGGATGGGCCAAGTATGGTCATGTTAATGATTGGACCTAATTGGACCCTTTTCTGAGAAGGCCAAAGCCAACTGATCTAGGTTTGGGGCAAAATTTAATTATTAAAAATTATTTAAAAAAATAATTGATTATGAACCTATCCTTAGATGTATATGGGTGGGCCAACCAAAGTTTGGCTTATATACAATCTATGTGGATTCTAGTATCCACTAAGAAATTAGGATAATTTCTCAAATTGGAGGTAGAGACTACCAATTTGAATAAAATAGTGAAAGAAATTTTTGATTAAAGTTCAAATCTTTAGGTTTAATAAATCAATTACTAATTAGATTTTGATTTTTCTTTATGCAGGCATGGCCACTTCTCTATCACTTCGATCATTGTTAGACAATGATAAGTTGGTGGGACCCAACTTTGGTAGCTAGTACCAAAAGTTGAAGATTGTCCTAGAGTATGAACGGATCCTATATGTGCTGACGGATCCTGCACCTGAGGAGTCAGCTGCCAATGGACGTAGAATAGTTAGAGATACTTATCAGAAGTGGCTCAGTGATCGAACCATAGTGTGCTGCATTATGCTGGCTGCAATGATCGATGAGTTCAGTCGCAAGCTTGAGATAGCTCAGCCAAATGAAATGCTCCAAGTATTGAAGGATTCTTTTGGCACATCCGATGATGTTGAGAGGCACAAGACTAGTTGTGCCATCTTCAACGCCAGAATGTAGGATGGTGCCTCTGTCACTGATCATATATTGTACATGATCGAGCTGATAGAGCACTTGAGCAAGCCCGACTTTTTCTTACACAAACAACTTGGAAAAGATGCAATACTGAACTCACTGCTCAAGTCTTATCTCCCATTCCTTACATATTATAGAATGTCAAAGCCTGAAGTGGACTACCATGGGTTATTGGGGTTACTTTAGAACTTTGAGAAGGATTAGCAACTCCATAGGAGTCGGTGAACTTAGTGGGAGGTTTGTCTTCTCGTTCTAGATCCTTTGGGAAAGAAAAGAAGAATAAGAAGAAGAAAGCTAAGAAGTTGCATGTTCATGCTAGGACACTCGTGCAGGCTCAGACCCCAAAGATCAAGCCCGATAAGAGTCAAGCTGAATGCTTCTTTTGCAAGAAGTGGGAGCACTGAAAGAGAAACTATCCTCAGTACATTATCTCCCTAGATCCGAACAGGCAGAGAAAGAAGTAAGCTATTGCTGGGCAAGGTATTTATATAATAACTCCTTGCAATTTCTATATTTATGATATTACTAACTGGGTATTGGATACCGATAGCCCTTACCATATTTATAATTTATTACAGGGGTTGCAGGTCAGTAGAAGATTCGAGCAAGATGAGAGATTCCTGAATGTTGGAGATGGAAGATCAATTTCAGTTCTAGCTTTAAAAATTTTGAAATCTGTATTTGAATCTCGTACCATTGTTCTTAGTGATTGTCATTTCTATCCTAGTTTCTTTTTAAATATCATTTTTGTAGGCCTTTTGTCCATGAACAATTATGAAATTTCAAAAAAGAAATGAGTTTATAATATCATTGTGAATGGTGTTACTACTTTTTATGGACAATTGAACAATGATGTATATATGTTATCACAACCTGTTAATATAGTTTATTCTACTAGCATCTTAGATTAGATAGTGTATCAGATATTTAATTATGCACTATAGACTAGGTCATATAAACAAGAACAGGATAAACAAGTTGACTCAGAAGGAAATCCTCGAAGTTAATGATTGTGTATTACTTTCAATCTGTGAGTTTTGTCTTTTGGTAAAATGACCAAGTCATCTTTTACTAAAAAAGATGAGAGAGCTAATGAGTCTTAGGTCTAGTACATACTGATGTATGTAGACCTATGAGCACAAGTACCAGAGGTGGATATATCTACTTCATTACTTTCATAGATGATCTATTAATATGGATATGTCTATCTTTATAAAATATAAGTTGCATTCTTTTGAAATAATCAAACAATTTCAAAGTGAAGTAGAAAATAAACTGGAAAGAGTATTAAAACTCTTCGATCAGACCGAGAAGGAGAAACCTTTCTGGTGAGTTTCTTACATATTTAGAAGAGAATGAAATTCTCTTCCAAGGATTCCTCCTGGAACACCACAGCATAATGGTGTGTCTGAAAGATAGAATCGGACTCTATTAGACATGTTCAATCCATGATGGTATTTG
>QRFJ01002303.1:0-12493 GCA_006176705.1 Cocos nucifera
CATCATATAGTTTTTGCATCAAAAAATAATAATATTGATATGGAAAATTTTATTGAAGAAAAATTATCGGTAGTACGTTCTTAAATTTTCTGAATTTCATGGTTGTGGGAGTGTTGTTTCTCCAAGCTCCTTCAGGCGATAAGTTTTGGACCGAACGACCTTCTCTACTTCATACAGACCTTCCTAATTCGAAATAAGCTTTCCTTGATTCTGAGGTTGTGAAATAGCTGCTCGCCGAAGTACCAAGTCTCCCACTTTGAATATTCTGCCTTTGACTTTTAAGTTGTAGTAGCGAGTTACTTTTTGCTTATAGGTCGCCATCCGAACTTGAGCTTTTTTCTATTTTTCTTCCACTAAGTTGAGGTTAGCCCTTAGGTCCTGTGAGTTGCACTGCTCATTGAATGCCACGACTCATGCTGATGGGAGTTTAAGTTCTATCGGGATGATAGCTTCAATTCTAAAGGCCAAAGCAAATGGAGTTTCTCCTGTCAGCAATCTTTGGATAGTTCGGTAAGCCCAGAGCACATGATAGAGTTCATCTATCCATGTTCCTTTTGCCCTCTCAAGCCTTGCTTTGATATCTTGCAGCAGGGTTCTGTTAGTTGCTTCGGCCTCTCCGTTTGCCTGTAGGTGAGCCATTGATGTAAAATGGTGGAAGATATTCAGATCTTTATAGAATTTGGTAAATCTCGATCCAGCAAATTATAGCCCATTATCTGTTATGAGGGTTTGAGGTAGGTCAAATCTGCAAACAATTGACTTTCAGACGAAGTCCTGCACTTTCGTTTCAATTATTTTTGCTAGAGGTTATGCTTCAACCCACTTTGTGAAATAGTCCATCGCCACCAAGAAGAACTTTCGTTGTCCGAATGTCGTTGGAAAAGATCCGATTATATCCATTCTCCATTGTGCAAATGGCCATGGGGTGCTCAGGAGTGTGAGTTCGGAGGCTGGCAGTCTTTGGATGTTTGCATTTCTTTGGCAGTGGTCATATTTTTTGACATATTTCATAGAATTATGATACAAGATCGGCCAACAGTAACCCTGCCAAAGTTGTCTTTGTGATAAAGATCTGGCCCCTACATAACTTTTGCAGATTTTCTCGTGTACTTCCCATAATGCAAAATCAGCTTCTGAAGATTGGAGACATCTCAAGAGCGGTAAAGAATATGATCTTTTATATAGCTTGCCTTTGTACAGAACATATCGGGAGGCTTAGTTTCTGAGTTTTCGAGCTTCTTTCGGATTATAAGGAAGAACTCCATCTTTAAGATAGGCAACCAGTGGATCAATTCAACATGGCTCACGGTCGATCTGCATTACAGATTGTGGTTCATCCAAACTTGGGCATTTCAGAACTTCAAAGAATACTTCCTTTGGCAGTTCGGTTGGGGCTAAAGTGGCTAGTTTAGAGAGAAGGTCGGCTCTAGTATTTTCTGCCCTTAAAATCTATTGGATGTTAAAATTGTTGAAGGCCAGAATCAAGTTCTTTACTTTCTCGAGATATTTCATCATGCTTTCCTCCCTGCTTCATAACTACCGCTAACCTGTCCAACCACTAGTTGGGAATCACTGTTGACCTAGAGCCGATCTGCATCTAACTCTTTAGCTATCTTTAATCCAGCAATCAACACTTCATATTTGGCCCCACTATTAGTTGTAGGAAATTCAAATCCCAGTGCATATTCAACGATGATCCCCTCTGGGTTAACCAAGATCAGTCCTACACCTGTACTAGAAGAGTTGGATGAGCCGTCCACATATAGGACCCAAAAATCTTCGAGAAGATCAGCTCTTTCTTCAGAGCAGCTCGACTACAATCGTGAAATGCTGGTTTCATTCTATTCAAGCTCAGCTTCATCCAGAATGGTGCATTCTATAACAAAATCTATCAATATTTGGGGACTGACGGTCGAGGTTGGTAGTTAATGTCGAATTTGGTGAGCTCAATTGCCTATTTTGCTATTCTCCCAGAGACATCTGTTCGATGGAGAACTGCCTTGATTAGTTGATCAGTAAGGAGGGTTATGGTGTGCCCCTAGAAATAAGGTCGGAGTATTCGGGCTGCAATCAGTAGAGTATAAGTTAGTTTTTCTAACTTGGTATACCTGGTCTCGGCATCTCTCAGGACCCGACTTATGTAGTAGATCGATCTCTGTACTTTCACTTCTTCTTTAACTAAGATCGCTGCCAAAGATGCTGGGGAGACTGTTAGATATTGAAATAGTTCTTCTCCAGGTTTGAGCTTGGCAAACAGGAGAGGTGAGCAAAGATAGTCCTTAAGCTCTTTAAAGGCTTGCTATCATTCGGTGGTCCAGCAGAAGTTCTTTGGTTGCTTGAGAACTTAAAAAAAGGGCATGCATCGCTCGACCAACCTTAAGACAAAGCAGTTCAAGGCTGCCACCTTTCCAGTCAGGTGCTAAACTTTTTTGATCGATTTAGGGGCCGTCATCTCTTGAATGGCTCAAATCTTCTTCAGATTTACTTCAATCCAGCACCATGACACCATGAACCCTAAGAATTTTCCTGAAGTCACACCAAAGGCGCATTTGATTGGGTTCAACTTCATCTTATATTTTCGAAGGATATCAAAGGTATTCTCAAGGTCGGTAATATGATTTATTGAAGTTCGGCTCTTGACAAGCATTTTATTTACATACACTTCCATATTACGATCGATTTGCTCCTTAAAGATCTTATTGACTAGGCGCTGGTATGTTGCTCCTACATTTTTGAGTCCAGAAGACATAATCTTATAATAGTAAAGATCATGGTCAGTAATAAAAGCAGTTTTCTTCTCATCCTCTAGCAGCATCCATATTTGATTATAGCCGAAGAAGGCATCCATGAAAGTGAGGAGCTCGTGGTCCAAAGTTGCATCCACCAGCTGATCAATTTTGGGCAGAGGGTAGCTGTCTTTTGGGCAAGCTTTGTTCAATTTTTTGAAATCTATGCACATTCTCTATTTGCCGTTTGCCATTTTGACGAGTACAACATTGGAGACCCAGTTCGGATAGTTGACTTCTTGGATGAATCTAGCCTTAAGAAGCTTGTCAACTTCTTCTGCAATTTCCTTCTGCCTCTCTAGGGCATGGCTCTGCATCTTTTCTTTCATTAGCCGATGTTTTGGATCAATAGCCAAATGATGCTCCATGACTTCCGCATTGATTCTTAGCATGTCCGTGGGGACCAGACAAAAACATCTACATTTCTTTGAAGAAATTCGAGGAGCTACTCTTGTATCCCATCAGCTAGATTGGAACCAATCTGTACCATGTGCTCCATATTTTCATCATTCAGAGAAACTAAGATAAGATCTTCCATCAATTCTCCTCTTTCTTTCACGAGGTCCTCCTGGACATCTAACCCGTCGATAGGATAAGGGTCAGACTATTCTTCCTTTTGCAGGATAATTGAGTAGTAGTGCCTTGCCAGAGCTTGATCTCTCCTGACCTCTCCGAACCTGTAACTTTTTGAAAACTTCATCTTCAAATGATAAGTTGACACCACCGTCTGAAGTGCATTTAGACCTGGTCAGCCGAGAATTGCATTGTAAGCAGAGGAAGCCTTTACTACCAAAAAATTCACCTGCGCTCTAGATTATCTTGGATATAGCCACAGCTAGAGCTATTACACCTTTAACTGGTACTACAGCACTAGCGAAGTTTACTAGTGGAGAGTTTATTGGTCCAAGTCGACTATTAGATATTGACATTTTGGAGAAAGCATCATAAAACAAGACATCAGCCAAACTTTCATTATCAATTAGGATGTGACGTACATCATAGTCTGCTATATTTAAAAAGATTACAACCACATCACTATGCGAGAATTGTACTTTTCATGCATCTGCCTTAGTGAAGGTTATGGGTTCTTCAGTCCTCCATTTTTTAACTGATCCCTCATATCCACTGGCCTCTTCTTATCGAAATCCTCTAGAGATAGTGTTGATGATGCCGAGAGGCGGTCGATCTTCTTATTGTTCCTTCCTCCTTGGTGGCTCTGGCTGCGACAGTGCCCTCGACTGATCTTCTCTTACTTCAGGTCGGCATCTAAGGAATCGACCCAGTCGGCCTCTTCTGATGAGCTCCTCGATCTCGTCTTGGAGTTGAATGCATTCTTTAGTATCATGGCCGTCATCATGATGGTAGAGGCAGTACATATTAGGATTGCATTTGTCGGGATGAGTGCGCATCCTTTCAAGCCTCGATAGTTGCTCCTTGATCTCCATCAATACATGCATTTTTGGAGCATTAAGGGGGCCATAGTTGTGAAACCTTCTAAGGGGAGAACTTCTTCGTGCCCTTCTATTGGGGTTTCTTTGATGATGAGCTTGAGGAGGAGTTCGGGCTCAGTTGCACTTGTGGGGAGTACATGATAATGGCCGAACTTCATTCGACCCTCCATCAGCTATGAGCTTATTAGGCTCATCCGTCTGTGCTCTCCTATGGCTTTCTCATCCTTCAACTTGAAGGTATCTTTCACTCGGGCATATCCTTCAGTCCGAGCTAGCAGATCAATAAAGTTTCTGAGATACTTTTTCTCTAGGGAGAATAGCAAATTATTCTTTTGAAGGCCATCCTTTAGTGCGGCCACTGCAATAAACTGATCCAGGTTCCAAACTTTCAATGTGGCAGCATTGAAGTGATTGACATAAGCCCGAATAGACTTCCCTTCCTTCTGCTTGATGTTGATGAGGGAGTTTGAACCTCTCCGATGATGCCGACTGCTAATAAAATGAGCCACAAATTGATGGCTCATCTGGTCAAAAGAGAAGATCATACTTGACTTCAAGTTAAGTATCAGTTTCTTGTTGCTCCCTTCAAGGTAGATCGGAAAGCTCAGCATAAGATGGCGTCTGGTGTACCATGGAGCAGCATCATGATCCGGAAGGCCTCTAGGTGATTGATTGGATTAAAGGTTCCATCATAGCTTTCAAATTAGGAAAGCTTGAAGTTCGGCGAAATGGGCTCTTACATAATTTGGAAAGACAAAGGGGGATCGATGCAGACGTGGCCATGATGAGCCAGGGCGACGTGGTGGAGTTCCTCAATTCGTCGATCTATCTCTTGTAGTTTCTAATCAAGGACGTCATCTCAATCACAGATCTTGGAAGGCTTCTGACTATAGATGGGGAAGGTCACTTTCAAAGAAGAATCATGATCTGAATAAGGATCCTCTGCTCTCTATTTTTCCTTCCCAGGGGCGATGGGTATGCTAGCTCAAGTGTGTCTCCTTGGAATTGATTCTTGACATCCTAATGGTGGATCTTCTGGTGGAAATGCCGCCAAGGGTTGTTGCATAGCCTGCACCATTTTGGCGAGGCCCTGAACCTACTACATTAGCAGGTTAAACTGCTCTGGATCTACTATGGCCGTCGATGGAGGAGGAGGTTGAAGCACCGACGATGGAGCGAGAATGGATGGATCTAGCCTAGATCTGATGGCAGAAGCGATAGATCTCTAGGTAGTCTTCTTTGGAGGCATTTCTTGAGATTGAGGGAGAGGAAGGAGATGAACCTTGAAGAAGAAGATCCACAGGATCAACTGAGCACTCCTTTAAGAATAAGAGTTTATAAATAGGGCCCTTCCTCTAGCGCCAATCCTGTTGGTGTAGAATCTGGTTGATGCTGGATCGAGCTGGAGTTGAGGAAGAAGAGGTCGCCGTAGATGACCTACGAAATAAAGTCTCATCCGAAGTCAGTGGTGGTGGCTTTGGTAGGACCCTCTAACAATCAAGTCAGCTCTTCTAGCCAACAAAAATAGAGTGCTTAGGAAAGAATTCAGTAGAGTTTTGGAAAGGAGAAGAGAGTTTAGAGAAAATGTATCTAAGAGGTCCCTTTTATAGACGAAGCATGTAACAAACTTGAAAGTGATAGCTGTAATCATTGGGTAGTGGGCTGCTCAGGGCCACATGGAGTTTGTTAAGGAGAGTAGTGTCCGTTGTCGTGACGTGCTCGTTTGTTGGGATTTAATAGTCGAAGTTCAGAAGAAGCAGGCATTGGTTGGCAAAGAGCTTTGACATATATCAATTTTAGAGGAGTTCGGACTCCTCTAAGTTATTTATGAGTGAGTTTATTCATACCGTGTAGAGAGCTATATAGATTAAAAGGGGTTTAATTGAAAGAAATCACCTAGAGGGAAGACGACTAGAGGGGATCATCTGGGAGGAATGCTAGTTGAAATCTGTAAGTAATCCATTAGAGAAATCTGGATGGAGTTCGATTGATCGAGAAGTTTGGCTATAAGAGAAGTTTGGAAGGAGTTTAACTAATGGAGAAGTCTGGAAGGAGTCCGACTGATGGAGAAGACCGGCTGAAGAAGAAGTCTGAGAGGAGTTTGGCTGAAGGAGAAGTCCGACTGATGGCGAAGTTTGGCTGAAGGAGAAGTCCTGGAGGAATTCGACTGATAGAGAAGTCCGACTGTAAGAGAAGTTTGGGAGGAGTTCGGCTGAAGGAGAAGTCTGGAAGGAGTTCGACTGAAGAAAAAGTCCGAAAGGAGTCCGACTGATGGAGAAGTCTGGCTGAAGGAGAAGTACAAGAGGAGTTCATTTGATAGAGAAGTCTGGGAGGAGTTCAACTGATGGAGAAGTCTGAGAAAAGTTTGACTAATGGAGAAGTCCGAAAGAAATTCGATTGGCGGAGAAGTGGCGATTGAAGCTCTTCTGCGATTACAAATTACACTTGGCTAAGCATTAGACCGAACTTCGACGGGAGCGGGGTTTACCCCCGACACAAATTAAATCAAAATTAATTCAACCCAATTAAAATAGATCTTAGTCCAACTAAGATAATAACTAAATTAAATTAAATTAGATTTAACTCTAATTTATTTTTTAATTAAATTAGAGATTGGATTCATATAACTCCTAATTGAACTAAGACTATTTCTTCCTTGCAATTGGCTCATCCAATAAACCAATTGGACTCGATCCAATCAAATCTAAACTAATTTTAATTAAATCATATTTAATTAGACTTAATCTTAGCCCTTTGGCTGAATCAAGTTAAGATAATTAGCAATTCAATTGCTAATCAATCCTCCTACAACACTTGCACTAGGTTAAATATCAATCGTATTGATTGTTTAACCATAGAATGATTCTTAATCACCGATCGACCATCTGATAAGATTGAGAAATTTTATATGTGTGATTCCATAGGTTTGAACCTAAGTCAAAAAAAATTTTGTACCAATCAAAGTGACCATCTAGCAATGATATCCGATGATCGGATCGATTGAATATATCAAGAAATATTTTTTAGAACCCATGTGGATATAGTTTTCATATAATTCATCCCCTTGACCAAAATGTTCGTAGGATACTTTAGAGTTTAATTGTTCACCCTGATTAGGTCATCCACATTGTATCTCAAAATATCAAATCCATCTTATGGATTACCCAGGCTAAGATTTTGCTATATTGAAATACAGTGATGCATTCTTCTCCAACTCTTGTAGTCAATCCCATCGTAATCACTCACCAACATTGCAAGTACTTGACTGTGCCTAAAAATCTTTCATTACTAAATTAAAAATTTAGTTAGTCTAGTACCAAAGTATAGTGAGTTGCTTATAAGTCACTATGGTGATCTCAGGTCTACAAAATACTTATACCTATATCTGATCAGAGCAATTCTCGATAGTAGAATGCTTTGGAGTTGGTCACGTTCAGAGACAATGTAACCTTACATCTCACTTGTATACCATACTAGTATCTCCGCACTCCTTGGTTAAGAGGATAACGAACCTATATGGCACACAATAACCTATACTCGATAAATGCTGTCATCCTAATTAATAATGTATCATTTGATCGTGAACTGTTTAAGGACTAATCGATAAATCCTCTCCTTATCAAAACTAAATAGTCCTAAGGACTTCATCACAATAATGAAGTTCATTAAAAGTATAGACTTTATGCTAAAAAATATCAAAATATTTATTTTATTTATTAATAAATTAATTATAATTATAAGGTAGCTCAACTATTAACAGGCTAACGACTGGGTTTGGGACATATTTTCTAATAACTCCCACTTGTCCCAAAACCACTCGTCATGGTATCTAATACCCATGTTCGACTTGTGGTCATCGAACTCTTTTATTGCCAAGGCTTTAGTGAAGGGGTCGACCAAGTTCTCCTTTTCATCAATTTTCTAAAGATCAACGTCACCTCGATCCATGATCTCATAGACTAGGTGGTAGTGGTGCAGCATGTGCTTCATCTTCTAGTGTACCTTCGATTTCTTTGCCTGAGCAATGGCACCAGTGCTGTTATAATATAGTAGAACTAGACCAACAAGGGAGGTTACTTTGAGGTTGATGAAGAATTTTTTTAGCCACACAGCTTTCTTCATGGTATCTGATGCTATGATGTACTCCACCTCACAAATAGAGTCAGTCATAGTATGCTGCTTAGAACTCTTCCAGGAGATGGCTCCACTATTTAGGATAAAGATATAACCCGACACGCTTCTGTTGTCATCATGGTTAGATTGAAAGCGAAGTTAGTAAACCTCATAAGTTTTAGATCTAACTCATCATAAACCAACCATTGGTCCTTAGTATTTCTTAAATACTTAAGGATAGATTTCACCACTTTTCAGTGATTCTCTCCTAGATCAGATTGGTATCTACTCACTACTTCTAGTGAGTATGCCACATCTGATCTCGTACATGTCATGGTGTACATGATAGATCTCACTATCAAAGCATATAGGATTGTACTCATATACTCTCTCTCTTCAGTTGTTGGATAATCCTTCTTGGAGAGAAAAATTTCATGGCCTATTGGAAGATAGCCTTTTTTGGAATTTTTCATGCTGAACCTCTTCAGCATAGTTTCTATGTACGTTGATTGGGATAACCCAAGCATCCTCTTAGACCTATCCTGATAGATTTTCATCCCTAGGATATAAAATACTTCACCCAAGTCCTTCATGGAGAATTGAGATGATAACCATACTTTTATTCCTTGTAGTGCAGGGATTTTATTTTTGATCAAGAGAATGTCATCCATGCATAAGATAAGGAATACCATTGTCGGACCATTTATCCATTTATAAATGTAAGATTCTTCTTCATTCTTAACGAAGCCATATATTTTGATCACCTTATCAAAATGCATGTTCCAACCTCGAGGTACTTGCTTCAATCCATAAATAGATCTTTGAAGCTTGCATACCTTGGATTCATTTGTAGATGTGAACCCCTCAGGCGATATCATATACACCTCTTTGGTCAACTCTTCATTCAGAAAAGCTATCTTCACATCCATTTGCCAGATCTTATAATCCAGATAGACAGCTATCTTAAGCATTATCCAAATGGATTTGAGCATTGCCATAGGGGAGAACATCTCATCATAGTCAATACTATAACATTGATGGTACTCCTTGGCAACCAAACGGACATTATAGATGACCTTTCCATCTATGTCCCTCTTTCTTTTGATGATCCACTTACACCAAATGGGTTTAACCCCTTTAGGTGGGTCAACCAATCTCCATACATCATTGACCTTCATGAACTCCATTTTGAATTTCATGACCTCAATCTATTTTCCAGATCAGATCTCTGCATTGCATCCATATAGATGACCGGATCCTCATCATTCTCATCGAGTTCGATGAGACCACCATCCTGAAACAACCAAAGTATATGTCCGATGCGGTACTCTATCGAATCGTCTTAATGAAGCAGGTGCACTGGGCTCCGAATTTGATCTAATCAAATATGATTCAAATTCAGCTACTGGTGTCGATCTTTCTACCTATTGAACTTCGTAAAGTTCAACCTTAGAGGCAACAGTACCTTCAGTAAGAAACTTCTTTTCTAAAATGATTGCCTTAAGACTGACGAATACTTTTTGTTCAACAGCATGGTAGAAAATATATTCTTTGGTCTCTTTTGGGTACCCTATAAATATGCACTTGTCAGACCTAGGGCCAAGTTTATCTATGATTAACCAATTCATATAAGCCCGGCAACCCCAGATCCTAAGGTGTGAGAGTACTGGCTTACATTCTATCCATATCTCATATAGAGTTTTAATTACATACTTACTTAAAATCTTATTTAACAAATAGTAAGTTGATTCGAGTGCATATCCCCAAAACGATATCAGCAAGCTGGTGAAACCCATCATGAATCAGACCATGTCTAACAGAGTTCAATTTCTTCTTTCAGACATATCATTATGCTGTAGTATTTTTGGAGAAGTCCATTGGGAAAGAATCCCATTCTCTCCTAAATATGCGAAAAATGCACTAGAATGGTATTCCCCTTCTCGATTAGATCGAAGATTTTTAACACTCTTTCTAGTTTATTTTTCTACTTTACTTCAAAATCATTTGAACATTTCAAATGAATCCAACTTATGTTTCATCAAATATAAATATCCACACCTGGACAGATAATCTGTGAAATTAATGAAGTGGAGATATCCACCTGTGGCACTAATGCTCATAGGTCTACATACATCAGTATGTATTAGACCTAAGAGCTTAGCAGCTCTCTCATCTTTTTCAGTAAAAGGTGACTTGGTCATTTTTTTCAAGAAGACAAGATTTGCAGGTTGAAAGTGATTCACAATCACTGACTTCAAGAATTTCTTCTTGAGTCAACCTATTTATCCTATTCTTGTTGATGTGACCTAGCCTATAATATCATAAGTAGATATTAGACATACTATATAATCTAGAATGCTTGCAAGTAGAATAGACTGCACTAATAGGTTGTGATAGCATGTACACACCATTGTTCAAATATCCATAGAATATAGTTGAAGGAAAAACCCTATTTTTTGCTGCTAGATCGTGCATATCTAATCTGATCTAAGATGGATTTTTTAAAAATTTTTAAATAATTTGATCTAATCTAAATATTCTCAAATCTGACCATGGTGATCAAATATTAAAAATAAAAATTAAAATTAAATCAGATTTAACATCATATCTTATTTGGGTAATCTGATTACCTTATGATGATCCTGATGTTTCCTAAGGTTCTGGAAGAAGCCATACACGCGCTTGGCCTCTACAGATATCAACTCAGGAAGGATCTAGATGTCTTCTGCTTGCAAATCTTTTCTCCAAAGATCAAATCTGAATCTAATCTGAATGTCCTTCAAAAAATATCTAAAGGTAGAGCCCGTCTCATGAACACCGTCGCATAGATGTTGAACTCTTCATAAATTTGATTTGATCTTCTTCTTAGATTTGTGCCTAACTTTTTAGGCATGTAGAAGAGGGGAAGAGAGAGGATAGAGGAGGCATTGGATATCTAGAATGATAGACTTTGGGTATGAAAAATATTTCTACATGAAGAGCCTTGGTGCAAGCCTTCTTATACAAAAGCATAGCACCAAGTTAGAGTCCCTCTTTGACCAAAATCCTTATTTTTTCAATCATTGGAATTCCTAGACTCGATCTCCATGAAAATCTCTAGATCCCATCTAATTTTGATACTAAAAATCAATCTAGAAGGTGGCGGCATGAGTAGATAAGGAAGAGTCCACTACGCCAAGGACTCTTCCCTCAAAAGTTTGATCCAAATCAATCTCTATCATAACATAGACTTGACCCCTCCAAAAATCACAAAATTTGATACACCCAATGCATAATTCATGCTCTATCACATATCCAAAAATGTGATCAAAATGATTTCTAAAGAATTTTTTAGAAGCATCTGATCAGGTGACCCTCAATTCTCTCAAATAGGTCAACTTTTTACCCTAGTCCAATTTGACTATGAATGGAATTAATTTCTATAATTAATTTGACCTGGACTTGTTCTAGTCAGATAAAAATAAATCCATTCAAAATATAAGAATAAGTCAAATCAAATTTGACTTGGTTGCGATGAATCAAAAAGATTTCAAAAGGAAAAGTCAGGCTCAATCATGTGCTAGCACGATTACCTTGAATCTGATTGGATCTAATCCAAATCAATCGAATTGGGTTAGCTTAATTGATGACATCTAGATCCAAACCCTTATTTGTGTGACTTAGTTAGGTTCAATTTTGTATGATAATGAGTTATGTCACGAACTCCATCATCTCCATCATCAAAATACCTTTCAATGGACCAGAACATTTCTGATTCATACAATTAGAATGATTGATCATCAAAATCATTCTAATTGCTCCCAAAATCTACTAGCGACACCTAGCAATATATGGTGGCAACCCATTAGAATTGAAAGCAAACCTCTTGGTGTAGCTATCTGTATGATTAGGTTCTTCTATCTTGAGCCCTAATAGGATTAGGGTAAAGGTGAACTCATCAAACCCAATGTCCATCATATGAATTAATCATTCGATTTGAATCCAATGTGAAATCCTAATAGAAACTCTTTCTATCATCTTCACTCTGCCATGGCCATGGGCTTAAGGACTTAATCTTATGATTATCATAGGGCTACTCCTTATCTACCGAGGTACATGATCCCCTTATTGGTGCAATCCAATTCCTACAATGAATATGCTATA
>QRFJ01002303.1:13493-97946 GCA_006176705.1 Cocos nucifera
AAGTGACCATCTAGCAATGATATCCGATGAACCGGATAGGTTGAATATATGAAGAAATATTTTTTAGAACCCATGTGGATATAGTTTTCATATAATTCATCCCCTTGACCAAAATGTTCGTAGGATACCTTAGAGTTTAATTGTTCACCCTGATTAGGTCATCCATATTGTATCTCAAAATATCAAATCCATCTTATGGATTACCCAGGCTAAGATTTTGCTATATTGAAATACAGTGATGCATTCTTCTCCAACTCTTGTAGTCAATCCCATCTTAATCACTCACCAACATTTGCAAGTACTTGACTGTGCCTAAAAATCTTTCATTACTAAATTAAAAATTTAGTTAGTCTAGTACCAAACACAGTGAGTTGCTTATAAGTCACTATGGTGATCTCAGGTCTACAAAATACTTATACCTATATCTGAATCAGAGCAATTCTCGATAGTAGAATGCTTTGGAGTTGGTCACGTTCAGAGACAATGTACCTTACATCTCACTTGTATACCATACTAGTATCTCCGCACTCCTTGGTTAAGAGGATAACCAACCTATATGGCATACAATAACCTATACTCGATAAATGCTGTCATCCTAATTAATAATGTATCATTTGATCGTGAACTGTTTAAGGACTAATCGATAAATCCTCTCCTTATCGAAACTAAATAGTCCTAAGGACTTCATCACAATAATGAAGTTCATTAAAAGTATAGACTTTATGCTAAAAAATATCAAAATATTTATTTTATTTATTAATAAATTAATTATAATTATAAGGTAGCTCAACCGTTAACAGGCTAACGAACTGGCTTTGGGACATATTTTCTAATAACTCCCACTTGTCCCAAAACCACTCGGCACGGTATCTAATACCCATGTTCGACTTGTGGTCATCGAACTCTTTTATTGCCAAGGGCTTTAGTGAAGGGGTCGAACCAAGTTCTCCTTTTCATCAATTTTCTAAAGATCGACGTCACCTCGATCCATGATCTCATAGACTAGGTGGTAGTGGTGCAGCATGTGCTTCATCTACTAGTGTACCTTCGATTTCTTTGCCTGAGCAATGGCACCAGTGCTGTTATAATAGAGTAGAACTAGACCAACAAGGGAGGTTACGTTGAGGTTGATGAAGAATGTTTTTAGCCACACAGCTTTTTTCTTGGTATCTGATGCTATGATGTACTCCACCTCATAAATAGAGTCTGGCACAGTATGCTGCTTAGAACTCTTCCAGGAGATGGCTCCACTATTTAGGATAAAGATATAACCCGATACACGCTTCTGTTGTCATCATGGTTAGATTGAAAGCGAAGTTAGTAAACCTCATAAGTTTTAGATCTAACTCATCATAAACCAACCATTGGTCCTTAGTATTTCTTAAATACTTAAGGATAGATTTCACCACTTTTCAGTGATTCTCTCCTAGATCAGATTGGTATCTACTCACTACTTCTAGTGAGTATGCCACATCTGGTCTCGTACATGTCATGGCGTATATGATAAATCTCACTATCAAAGCATATAGGATTGTACTCATATACTCTCTCTCTTCAGTTGTTGGATAATCCTTCTTGGAGAGAAAAATTTCATGGCCTATTAGGAAGATAGCCCTTTTTGGAAATTTTTCATGCTGAACCTCTTCAGCATAGTTTCTATGTACGTTGACTAGGATAACCCAAGCATCCTCTTAGATCTATCCCGATAGATTTTCATCCCTAGGATATAAAATACTTCACCCAAGTCCTTCATGGAGAATTGAGATGACAACCATACTTTTATTTCTTGTAGTGCAGGGATGTCATTTTTGATCAAGAGAATGTCATCCATGCACAAGATAAGGAATACCACTATCGGACCATTTATCCATTTATAAATGTAAGATTCTTCATTCTTAATGAAGCCATATATTTTGATCACCTTATCAAAATGCATGTTCCAACTTCAAGGTACTTGCTTCAATCCATAAATAGATCTTTGAAGCTTGCGTGCCTTGGATTCATTTGTAGATGTGAACCCCTCAGGCGGTATCATATACACCTCTTCGGTCAACTCTTCATTCAGAAAAGCTATCTTCACATCCATTTGCCAGATCTTATAATCCAGATAGGACAGCTATCTTAAGCATTATCCAAATGGATTTGAGCATTGCCATAGGGGAGAACGTCTCGTCATAGTCAATACTATAATATTGATGGTACTCCTTGGCAACCAAACGGACATTATAGATGACCTTTCCATCTATGTCCCTCTTTCTTTTGATGATCCACTTACACCAAATGGGTTTAACCCCTTCAGGTGGGTCAACCAATCTCCATACATCATTGACCTTCATGAACTCCATTTTGAATTTCATGACCTCAATCTATTTTCCAGATCAGATCTCTGCATTGCATCCATATAGATGACCGGATCCTCATCATTCTCATCGAGTTCGATGAGATCACCATCCTGAAACAACCAAAGTATATGTCCGACTGATGCGGTACTCTATCGAATCGTCTTAATGAAGCAGGTGCACAGGGCTTCGAATTTGATCTAATCAAATATGATTCAAATTCAGCTACTGGTGTCGATCTTTCTACCTATTGAACTTCGTAAAGTTCAACCTTAGAGGCAACAATACCTTCACTAAGAAACTTCTTTTCTAAAAAGATTGCCTTAAGACTGATGAATACTTTTTGTTCAACAGCATGGTAGAAAATATATCCTTTGGTCTCTTTTGGGTACCCTATAAATGTGCACTTGTCAGACCTAGGGCCAGGTTTATCTATGATTAACCAATTCATATAAGCCTGGCAACCCCAGATCCTAAGGTGTGAGAGTACTGGCTTACGTTCTATCCATATCTCATATAGAGTTTTAATTACATACATACTTAAAATCTTATTTAACAGATAGTAAGTTGATTCGAGTGCATATCCCCAGAAAGATATCAGCAAGCTGGTGAAACCCATCATGGATCGGACCATGTCTAACAGAGTTCGATTTCTTCTTTCAGAACATATCATTATGCTGTAGTATTTCTTGGAGAAGTCCATTGGGAAAGAATCCCATTCTCTCCTAAATATGTGAAAAATGCACTAGAATGGTATTCCCCTTCTCGATTAGATCGAAGATTTTTAACACTCTTTCTAGTTTATTTTTCTACCTTTACTTCAAAATCATTTGAACATTTCAAATGAATCCAACTTATGTTTCATCAAATATAAATATCCATACCTGGATAGATAATCTATGAAATTAATGAAGTAGAGATATCCACCTGTTGGCACTAATGCTCATAGGTCTACATACATCAGTATGTATTAGATCTAAGAGCTTAGCAGCTCTCTCATCTTTTTCAGTAAAAGGTGACTTGGTCATTTTTTTCAAGAAGACAAGGATTTGCAGGTTGAAAGTGATTCACAATCACTGACTTCAAGATTTCTTCTTGAGTCAACCTATTTATCCTATTCTTGTTGATGTGACCTAGCCTATAGTATCATAAGTAGATATTAGACATACTATATAATCTAGAATGCTTGCAAGTAGAATAGACTGCACTAATAGGTTGTGATAGCATGTACACACCATTGTTCAAATGTCCATAGAATATAGTTGAAGAAAACCCTATTTTTTGCTGCTAGATCGTGCATATCTAATCTGATCTGAAGATGGATTTTTTTAAAAATTTTTAAATAATTTGATCTAATCTAAATGTTCTCAGAATCTGACCATGGTGATCAAATATTAAAAATAAAAATTAAAAATTAAATCAGATTTAACATCATATCCTTATTTGGGTAATCTGATTACCTTATGATGATCCTGATGTTTCCTAAGGTTCTGGAAGAAGCCATTCACACGCGCTTGGCCTCTACAGATATCAACTCAGGAAGGATCTGGATGTCTTCTGCTTGCAAATCTTTTCTCCAAAGATCAAATCTGAATCTAATCTGAATGTCCTTCAAAAAATATCTAAAGGTAGAGCCCGTCTCATGAACACCGTCGCATAGATGTTGAACTCTTCATAAATTTGATTTGATCTTCTTCTTAGATTTGTGCCTAACTTTTTAGGCATGTAGAAGAGGGGAAGAGAGAGGATAGAGGAGGGCATTGGATATCTAGAATGATAGACTTTGGGTATGAAAAATATTTCTACATGAAGAGCCTTGGTGCAAGCCTTCTTATACAAAAGCATTGCACCAAGTTAGAGTCCCTCTTTGACCAAAATCCTTATTTTTTCAATCATTGGGAATTCCTAGACTCGATCTCCATGAAAATCTCTAGATCCCATCTGAATTTTGATACTAAAAATCAATCTAGGAAGGTGGCGGCATGAGTAGATAAGGAAGAGTCCACTACGCCAAGGACTCTTCCCTCAAAAGTTTGATCCAAATCAAACTCTATCATAACTTAGACTTGAAACCTCCAAAAATCACAAAATTCGATACACCCAATGCATAATTTATGCTCTATCACATATCCAAAAATTTGATCAAAATGATTTCTAAAGAATTTTCTAGAAGCATCTAATCAGGTGACCCTCAATTCTCTCAAATAGGTCAACTTTTTACCCTAGTCCAATTTGACTATGAATGGAATTAATTTCTATAATTAATTTGACCTGGACTTGTTCTAGTCAGATAAAAATAAATCCCATTCAAAATATAAGAATAAGTCAAATCAAATTTGACTTGGTTGCGATGAATCAAAAAGATTTCAAAAGGAAAAAGTCAGGCTCAATCATGTGCTAGCACGATTACCTTGAATCTGATTGGATCTAATCCAAATCAATCGAACTTGGGTTAGCTTAATTGATGACATCTAGACCCAAACCCTTATTTGTGTGACTTAGTTAGGTTCAATTTTGTATGATAATGAGTTATGTCACGAACTCCATCATCTCCATCATCAAAATACCTTTCAATGGACCAGAACATTTCTGATTCATACAATTAGAATGATTGATCATCAAAATCATTCTAATTGCTCCCAAAATCTACTAGTGACACCTAGCAATATATGGTGGCAACCCATCAGAACTGAAAGCAAACCTCTTGGTGTAGCTATCTGTATGATTAGGTTCTTCTATCTTGAGCCCTAATAGGATTAGGGTAAAGGTGAACTCATCAAACCCAATGTCCATCATATGAATTAATCATTCGATTTGAATCCAATGTGAAATCCTAATAGAAACTCTTTCTATCATCTTCACTCTGCCATGGCCATGGGCTTAAGGACTTAATCTTATGATTATCATAGGGCTACTCCTTATCTACCGAGGTAGATGATCCCCTTATTGGTGCAATCCAATTCCTACAATGAACATGCTATAGCCAACATATCCCTCAGGATTTTGAATGGCTAGGAGACTAAGTTATGGTATAGTCAAACTATAACATCCTCAAGATGAACTGTCGATGCACCTCAAGTCAAAGAACCATACACACCACTACAGCATCGAGTCAGTCATCGACGAGAAGGTAGACTTCCTTATGACTACTTGAGGTGGTGACGCTCAGTGTCCTCGTTCTCTAACAAATACCTATACTCTCACTCTGGTATCTCCACACCATCAACTTAAGATAAGTCTATCCTAAGAAAGCGATCATACACCAACCTTCTGGATCGATCACCATCCTCGTGATGATCTTACAATCGGGAGCATTTTATGAGCTAATTATGAAAATTCATGTATTAAATTTTCAACTCTTGAAAATATGAATTATCATTACCATTAACTCAAAGGATGTATCATAGATACTTTTAAATACATATTATGATAGAAAAATAATCTATTTATTAATTTATAGTTAAAATTATAAAATTATCCTTAGAAGTGTATTACAAGTGACAGCTAATCTGGCTTCTAGGGCACACATCTAACAAACTTTCACTTGATCGAAAGCTAATTGGCTACAAATCTAAGTTCGATCTTCTCAAGCTGGGCTTCGATCTTCACTAGCTCAATGGCTTTATCAGCGGGTCAGCCATATTATCTAAGTGTCGACTCTCTTAACCTCGATGTATTCCTTCTCGAGATAATCATGGATGAGGTGGTATCGCCGCTCAATGTGCTTGGATTTCTGGTGCGACCTTGGCTCTTAGCTAGGATTATGGTGCCATTATTATCGCAGTACAGAGGGACAGCATCTGATGGCATCACTTCGAGCTCTATGATGAACTTCTTATACCAAAATGCCTCCTTTGCAGCTTTCGATGCAGCGATGTATTCTGCTTCCATGGTGGAATCTGCTATCACCGTCTACTTGAAATTTTTTCAACTGATAGCACCATCAATATAAATAAACAAACTTTCAGATATCAACATTTGATCATTTATATCAGAGATAAAATTCGAGTCTATATACCCCTGAACTTGGAGTTCTCTATTACCAAAGACTAGAAACAAATCCTTAGTCCTTCTCAAGTACTTAAGGATACATTTCCTAGAAGTCTAGTGCTCTTCATCTGGATTTGACTGATACCTACTCGTGACACTCACAGCATTGGCAATATCACGTCATGTACATAGCATAGCATACATGAGGCTCCTTATTACTAAAGCACAAGGGATCTTGCACATGTGTTCAATCTCCTCAGGTTTGCTCGAACACATCTTCTTGGAGAGATGAACGCCATGTCTGAAGGGCACCAATTCCCTCTTGGAGTTTTCCATGCTATTTTATAATTATAATTGATTTATTAATTAATAAAAATATTTTGGCATCTTTTTCATCACAAGTTTACATCTTCTAATGAACTCCATTATTATGATAAAGTCCTTAGGACTGTTTAGTTTCGATAAAGAGAGAATTTATTCATTAGTCTTTAAATTTATTTACGATCAAATGATAGACTATTAATTAGGACAACAGCATCTATCGAGCATAGGTCGCTATATGCCATATAGGTTGGTTGTCCTCTTAACCAAGGAGTGTTGAGATACTGGTATGGCATATAGATGAGATGTATGGGTATATCGTTATTGAATGTGACCAACTCTAGAGCATTTTGCTATCGAGAATATCTCTGATGGGATATAGGTATAAGTATCCCTTAGATCTGAGATCACCTCAGTGACTTGCAAGCAACTCACTGTGCTTTGGTACCGGACTAACTAAATTTTTAATTTAGCAATGGAAGGCTTCTGGGCACAGTCAACTACTTACCAAGTTGGAGTATGATCAAGATGAAATTGACCACTTCAAGAGTTGGAGAAGAATGTATCACTATATTTCAATATAACAAAATCTTGGCCGGGATAATCCATCAGATGGATTTGATGTTTTAAAATATAATGTGGACAACCTAATCAAAGTTGATGGTTGAACTCTGAGGTGTCCTATGAGCATTGTGGTCAAGGGGATGAATTATACGAAAATTATATCCGTATGGATTCTATGGATGGTGTTCTACACCTTTGACCTATCTGACAGTCGAGTATCATTGCTAGATGGTCACTTCGATTGGTACAAAAATTTATACCTATGCTATCGACTTAGGTTCAGACCTATGAGGTCACAAATATTAGGGCTTATGATTTGATCAGATGGTTGATGAATGATTAAGAATTATTCTAGGGTCAAACAATAAATATGATTGGTGTTTAACCTAGTGCAAGTGTTGCAAGAGGATTGATTAGCAATTGAATTGCTAATTGGCTTAATTTGATTAAGCCAATAGACTCAGATTATATCTAATTAAATATAATTTAATTAGATTTGGTTTGGGCTTTATTGGATCAAGTTCAACTGATTTATTGGATAAGCCAAGTGAAAGGAAGAACTAGTCCTAGTCTAACTATGGCTCGGATTAACCCAATTTTCTAATTTGATAAGAAAATAAATCAAAATTAAATCTAATTTAATCTAATTTAATTAGTTCTAGTCAAACATTAACCATTGACACTTTGACTTTTGACCACATGTCATGCACCTATTGGAGAGCTGGTGGGGGCCTGTCCCCCTGCCAGAACCTGGCAAGAAGGAGGGCGCACGCCACCCTAGGCATGTGCCCAAGTTGGAGGCGCCTAGGAGTCCTTGTTGGACAAGAACTCCATCTCCTTTTTGGATTCTAATTAGAGTTCTTCTAAGAACCAACTTTGATTGGTCTTAGGCGCCCTCTAAGGAGGAATCCAGGGGACTCTATTCCCACCAATTAGATTTAGATATGATTTCACTAAGGGTTGTGATTGGTTGGGAAGAAGAGGAGTTGGATCACAGTTAGTCTATAAATAAGACCCTATGCCCAACTCAGATTATGATGAGATCAGAGTTTTCCCATGCCCCAAGGCTGTCTCTCCTCCTCTCCTCCATGCCAAACCTTCTTCTTCCTCTCCTCTCCACGTCCAAAGTGTTTGGATCATTGGTTGGTGCGATTCAAGCAAGAGAAAGGCGATCAAAAGCTAGACGGCTGCACTGCTAAAAAGGACGACTGCTGATCTTCAAAAGGAGTTTTGAAGATCCTCCAGATCAGATCCAATCTAATTTTTGGAGACGTGATAGAGAAGAAGAGGATCTCCAGATCCAGCCCGAGTGGATACTGGTAGAGGCCAGGCGCTTGCGTGGCTAGATCCAGAACCTTCCATTGCATACAGGATCATCAATAGGGTAATAGGATTACCCAAATTAGGTAAATTAAATTTGATTTAATTTATCCTTATTTATTTTATTTATTAAAATAATATTAATTAGATCTAAAACATCCCAGATTTGATACAGATCAAAGAGAAAATTTTTGAAATATATCTCTTGATCTGATCAGATCTGAATGAACCTGGACCGAAAAATCAGAATTTTTCTTCAACTGGTATCAGAGCCATGGTTCTAAAAATGTTTAGATCTGATTTTAAATTTATTTTAATTCAAAAAATAATTGATTTTAGATGTCACATGAGATGTGATCAGATCTAAAATCAAAAAAAAAAAAATTAAAATTAAATGATTAGGATCTAAGATTAGAAGATATGCATGACTAGTTCTAGAATAGAATAGTTCTATAGAATAGTCTTGCATGTTTTCAATTTAATTTGATTAACCCATATTTTAGATCTATTTATTTACTATTTTTTGATATTATAATGGTTATAATAACATCTGAAAAAATAGCAAATAAAATTATTTAATTTTAAACATCATATGAGATGTGATTGATGCATGTCTAGACTAGTTGTAGAATAGTTCTACATAGTTGTCTAGATTAGGGTTTATTTTGATAAGATCAATTTAAATCTAATTTTTAGATTATTATGAGATAATTTAGATCTAAAAATATGCATGATTTGATACATGAGATGTATGCAAAATATGCCATGATTAGATCTACTTTGTATATGAGATATATGATATAGATCTGATACTGTTTTGTAGTATTGAATGTTCCTGATTAAGGCATTCCTCTTGGCCGTCCGGTCATAAGAATGAAGAAGGGTTTAAAGGCCCTCTCTTCCCATTCGATGGGGTGTTCTTATGATGTGTAGGGGTGCTGCGTGTTCGTCCTTAATCAGAAATCCAAAACTTACTTTCTGCAAAACCCTAGATCCTGAAACCCTAGGATTTATTGTGCATATTTTGTTTATGAACCCTACTTAATTAAGAATTAAGTTTATGGAATATTAATTAGGTCTAAAATTGAGAATTTCAGATCTAAGACATATTCATAATACTGGGTTCGGGCTTGGGTAGCTCAATTAGGTCTAAGCGGTTGATCAAACCGAATCAAGAGTTGGTTAGATGGGATCAACAATGCTTAAATTGACCAGCCTAATAGGATTAAGTCTGGGTCAAGATCGAGTCACGATCAAGCAAGACCTAATTAGGCTCAGAGGTTAGAGTCTGGATTGTAGGCTAACCCAATTGGTTCTGACTCAACAATTTGGTGTCTAAGGTAAGTTTGGCACATACGACCGACTGATTTTTAATTGGAAGCTACTCGACCTGAATGCATTCTTGTACGAGTTAATGGCATATTCCTTCCACCGATCTCACTTACCTGGCCATATCTGTTGACACAGTTCTGATCTGAGGTGGTCAATAATCCGAGCTAACCCATGCCACTAGGTTAGTCATAATTGTTATGACTAAGCCAAGTCTAGTTTAATGAGACCTGAATCAATTCTCCCTAAGAAAAGATTAAGTCTGAGGTCTTCCACCATTGTAGATGTGCGGGCCCTTCCCGGGTTGATTGTTCTCGGCTGGATACAGTGGCTCAGTTGCACCGGGAAAGATGCAACCATGTCTATTAGGCATTGGATGCTATGGGCTGGAGGATGAGTTGGGCTCAATATTTCGGATACGGTGAGAGACTCAATTAGGAATCCCAGTCTATGCAAATGGTGGGTCTGACTTAACTAAGGAGTGGATCAATATTCTGGATACGGTGAGATTCATGAATTAGAGACCAAGTTTGGGTGCACCATGATTAGAGAATCATTGAACAAGAGTTGTTCACTCATTGGCTAACCCATCACCAATAACTGTTAGGTGAGGTGATGAGTCAGTTGGTGAGACCGCACCACCCACTAGAAATCATTAATCGTGGAGATTTTCGCATCTCTACAGAGGGAGTGTAGGGATCCGAGAAAATAGTGGGAGCTAATTTGTTTAAAAATAAAATTCCTAAACAAATTGGTCAAGTCAAAATTACAATATCTAACTAGAATCTTTGACTCTCTACAGGAAAATGTCTGCGTCCAACCCATTGGCACGTATCCTGGACACACATAGACTGACCGGACCCAATTATAAAGATTGGCTCAGGAACTACAAAATTGTTTTGGGTTCTAAGAAGTTAACCCATGTTTTGGACCAGGACCCTCCCACCTTACCAGCCCATCCATCTGTTGAACAGAGAGCGTCTCTGGAAAAATGGATAGACGAAGATAATAAGGCCAGATATTACATGTTGGGCTCGATGTCTGATGAGCTCCAGCGCCAACATGAGGATATCGGGACTGCTCGCCAAATGTTGGCTCACCTGCAGGAGATGTTTGGTGAACAGAGTCGCGCAGCCAAATATCAAGTCACGAAATAACTTTTTAAGGCTAAGATGCGTGATGGGCAGTCAGTCCAAGATCACTGTCTGATAATGATCAAGGACATGGAAGAGCTTGAGAAGCTCGGTGTGAAGTTGGACTTGGACCTGCAGAATGATATTATTCTGCAATCCTTGACTGATGCATATGGGCAATTCATCATGAATTACCACATGCATAAACTTCAGAAATTCCTTGGCCGAATTAATGAATATGCTGGTTACCGCTGAGCTTTCTATGAAAGGTTCTAAAGGCTCAGTTCTTGCTATGGAATGGACTTCTTCCAAAAGAAAGTCTTATGGAAAGAAAAAGAAGTCTGTGAAAAAGCAAAAGGTGGAAGGATCAAAGAAGAAGAAGGCAGAGCCGAAGAAAAAGGCCGATGGCAAAGGAAAGTGTTTCCATTGCAACAGCGACGGCCATTGGAAGCGGAACTGCCCTACTTACCTGGCCACCCTGAAGAACAAGAAGGAAGGTCCTTCTGGAGGTATGCTCGTTATTGAGTCTAACCTTACGGTTTCTTCTGCATCCAGTTGGGTGCTTGACTCTGGTTCTAGTGCTCATCTGTGCACTTCTATGCAGGGTCTTGAGGATAGCAGGAGGCTGAGGGATGGAGACATGATCCTACGCTGTCGATAATGGAGCAAGAGTTGCTGCAGTAGCCGTGGGAACATACCCTCTTCGATTACCATCTGGTTTAGACTTAGTTTTGAAAGACTGTTATTTTGTGCCTGCAGCTAGCAGGAATTTGATTTCTGTTTCATGCTTAGCACAAGAAGGTTATGTGATCACCTTCTTTAAGGACCATTGTAACATTCTTTATGAAAGAAATAAAATTGCAAATGGTTTCCTTATTAATGGTCTTTATCAGCTACATATTGATGTACCTATTTTAACTATCGAGCAAAACGTGAATGCCAAACGACCTAGGGATAGTCTAAATGACAGATATCTATGGCACCTGAGACTTAGGTCATATAGCAGAAGATAGGATCAACAAATTGGAGAAAAATGGGCTATTGAGTCCATTGACTTTCGAGTCATATCCAACTTGTGAATCTTGTCTTCAAGGCAAAATGACTAAACTCCCTTTTGTAGGACATGGGGAAAGGGCCACAGATCTCCTTGCCCTAGTACATACTGATGTGTGCGGCCCATTTGATGTGCCGGCTAGAGGCAATTTTGTCTACTTCATTACCTTTACCGATGATCTGTCTAGGTATGGGTATGTGTATCTTATGAGACACAAGTCTGAAGCTTTTGAAAAGTTCAAAGAATTCAGACATGAAGTAGAAAAACAAACAGGAAAACCCATTAAGGTTCTTCGATCAGATCGAGGAGGTGAATACCTTAGCCGGAATTCCTAGACTATCTAAAGGAAAATGGCATAGTCTCTCAATGGACTCCACCAGGAACACCTCAACTCAACGGGTTTTCAGAATGGAGAAATCGGACTCTATTAGGATATGGTTCGATCCATGATGAGCTTCACAGACCTCCCTGATTTTCTTTGGGGACACTCATTGTTAACTTCAATTTATCTACTGAATAGGGTTCCCTCTAAAACCGTTCCTACCACACCGTATGAGATATGGCACGGTAAGAAACCAAGTCTGAGTCATCTCAGAATTTGGGGTTGTCCGGCTCATGTCAAAAGACAACAAGCGGACAAGTTAGAGTTTAGGTCCTTTAGAGCTCGATTCATAGGATATCCTAAAGAGTCATTAGGATACTATTTCTACATTCCAGAAGACCACAATGTGATTGTGAGTCGACATGCCATCTTTCTTGAAAAATAGTTTATTCAAGATAGCGGCATTGGAAAATAGATCAAGCTTGATGAGAAAGTCTCACAAGTGGAACGAGCTAAGGACCAAGTGGAACCAAATCAGTTTGAGCCAATAAGAACACTACCTCCTCCACCTCGTAGATCGGAAAAGAGTTTTCCCATCCCCCTGAGAGATACTTAGGTATTATTTCAGAGAAAGTAGAGGAAATGTTCCTCGTAGGTAATGGTGCTCATGGTGATGATCCCAAAACCTACAATGAGGCGATATCAGATATCGACTCCGAGAAATGGCTAGAGGCAATGCAGTCAGAAATTGACTCGATGCACTCAAACCAAGTCTGGACCTTGGTAGATCCACCAGAAGGTATAGTACCTATTGGATGTAAATGGATCTTCAAGAGAAAGATTGGTGCAGATGGGAATGTGGAGACATTCAAGGCTAGACTAGTGGCAAAAGGTTATAGTCAACGCGAAGGCATTGACTATCAGGATACCTTTTTCCCAGTGGCTATGCTAAAATCCATCCGCACATTGCTTGCCGTTGCAGCCTATTTCGATTATGAAATATGGCAAATGGACGTGAAAACGGCATTCCTAAATGGATATCTTGAGGAAGATATCTATATGGAACAGCCGCTAGGTTTCACATCCAGTGATACTGATCACAAGGTTTGCAAGCTGCAAAGGTCCATATATGGACTTAAGCAAGCATCTCGGAGCTGGAACACTCGTTTCAATGATGTGATCAAAAAGTTTGGTTTCATCAAAAATGAAGAGGAACCATGTGTTTTCAAAAAGGGTCAGTGGGAGCGCTGTTGTCTTCCTCGTATTGTACGTGGATGACATCCTCCTTATTGGGAATGATATTCCCATGTTGACGATCAGTCAAAATATGGTTGTCCAAGGAATTCTCCATGAAAGACCTAGGTGAAGCATCCTTTATTCTAGGAATTAAGGTCTATAGGGATAGACCGAATAGGATGCTAGGACTTTCACAGAAGATGTACATAGAGGAAGTACTAAAGAGGTTTAGTATGGAAAACTCTAAGAGGGGATTAATACCCTTCAGACATGGTATTCATCTTTCCAAGAAGATGTGCCCTAGCACACCTGAGGAAATAGAACGCATGAGCAAGATCCCTTATGCTTCTGCAATAGGGAGCCTCATGTATGCCATGCTATGTACACGACCTGATATAGCCCATGCTGTGAGTGTCACAAGCAGATATCAGTCAAATCCAGGTGAAGAACACTGGACTTCTGTGAAATGTATCCTTAAGTACTTGAGAAGAACTAAGGATATAATGTTGATCTTTGGTAATGGAGAACTCCAAGTCCAGGGATACACAGACTCGGATTTCATGTCTGATATAGATGATCGAAAGTCGACATCTGAGTCTGTTTGTGTGCAATGGTGGTGCTGTCAGCTAGAAGAGTTCCAAGCAGAACGGTGATACCACCTCATCCAGCGATTACCTCGAGAAGGGTTACGTCGAGGTCAAGAGAGTCGACTCCGTAGATAATGTGGCAGACCCACTTACAAAGCCGTTGGGCCAGCAGAAGTTCGAAGCCCACCTTGAAGAAGATGGGACTTAGACTTGTAGCCAATTGGCTTTAGGACAAGTGGGAGATTGTTAGATATATGTGCCCTAGAAGCCAGAATTGGCTGACACTTGTAATACACTTCTAGGGGCAAAATTATAATTTTGACTAAAATCAATAAATGGGTTATTTTCTATCACATATGTGTATTTAGTGTCTGTGATACATCCTTTGAGTTAATGGTAATGATAATTCATATTTTCAAGAGTTGAAAATTTAAGACATGAATAATCATTATTAACTCATAAATTGCTCCTGACCATAGGATCATCACGAGGATGGTGATTGATCCGGAAGGTTGGTGTACAATCGCTTCTCTTTAGTAGATGAGTCTTGAGTCTACGGTGTGGAGACACCGGAGCGAGAGTACAGGTACTCGTTAGAGAATGAGGGCACTGAGCGTGACCACCTCGAGTAGTCATTAGGGAGTCTACCTTCTCGTCAATGACTGACTCGATGCTGCAGTAGTGTGTCTGGTTCTTTGACCTGAGGTGCATCGGCAGTTCACCTTGAGGGTGTTATAGTTTGACTACACCATTACTCGGTCTCCTAGCCATATGGAACCCTGAGGTGTATGTTGGCTATAGCATGTTCATTGTAGGAACTGGATGGCATCAAGATGGAATCTATCTACCTCGGTGGTAGAGGAGCAGCCCTATGATAATCATGAGAATCAAGTCCAGAAGCCCATGGCCATGGCAGAGTGAAATAATAGAAAGAGTTTCTATTTAGATTTTCACATTGGACTCGAATCGAATGATTACATCATATGACAGAAACTAGGGTTTGACGAGTTTACCTTAACCCTAATCTGATCGGGGCTCAAGATAGAAGAACTTAATCACACAGGTAGCTGCACCAAGAGGTTCGCATTCAGCTCTGATGGGTTGCCACCATATACTGCTAGGTGTCACTGGTGGATTTTGGGAGCAATTAGAATGATTTAGATGATCGATCATTCTAGCTGTTCGAATCAGAAGAGTTCTGATCCATCGAAAGGAGTTTCGATGATGTCGATGATAGAGATCATGACATATCCCATTACCATACAGAACTGAACCTAACTGGGTCACACAAACAAGGGTTTGAATCTGGTGATCATCAATTGAACTGATCTAGTTCAATTGATCTGAATGAGATTCAATTAGGTTCAAGGAAATCGTGCTAGCACTCGATTGAACCTAACGTTCTTCTTTTGCTATCATAAATAAGTTGTCCTGTCTGAGCCAAAGGAGTTTGTGCTCAATCAGAGGCCTTCATATGGTCTGACTGGAGGTTGTCCAAGTCAGAAAAGGTTGTCTTATTTTATAAGACATTACCTGCCATTTTTGGTCACCTGCCATTTCTTGTTCTTTGACTTTGGTCAAAAGTCTACCTTTGACTGGTCAAACATTGACCATTGACACTTTGACTTTTGACCACATGTCATGCACCTATTGGAGAGCTGGTGGGGGCCTGTCCCCCTGCCAGAACCTGGCAAGGAAGAAGGGCGCACGCCACCCTAGGCGTGTGCCCAAGTTGGAGGCGCCTAGGAGTCCTTGTTGGACAAGGACTCCATCTCCTTTTTGGATTCCAATTAGAGTTCTTCTAAGAACCAACTTTGACTGGTCTTAGGCGCCCTCTAAGGAGGAATCCAGGGGACTCTATTCCCACCAATCAGATTTAGATCTGATTTCACAAAGGGTTGTGATTGGTTGGGAAGAAGAGGAGTTGGATCACAGTTAGTCTATAAATAAGACCCTGTACACCCAACTCAGATTATGATGAAGATTGAGAGTTCCCCATGCCCCAAGGCTGCCTCTCCTCCTCTTCCTCCATGCCAAACCTTCTTTCTCCCTCTCCTCTCCACATCCAAAAGGTTTTGGATCTTGGTTGGTGCGATTCCAGATCAAGAGAAAGGCGATCAAAAGCTAGAAGGCTGCACTGCTACAAAGGACGACTGCTGATCTTCAAAAGGAGTTTTGAAGATCCTCTAGATCAGATCTAGATCTGATTTTTGGAGACGTGATAGAGAAGAAGAGGATCTCCAGATCCAGCCCGAGTGGATACCGGTAGAGGCTAGGCGCTTGCGTGGCTAGATCCAGAACCTTTCGCTGCATACAGGATCATCAACAGGATAATAGGATTACCCAAATCAGGTAAATTAAATTTGATTTAATTTATCCTTATTTATTTTATTTATTAAAATAATATTAATCAGATCTGAAACATCCCAGATCTGATACAAATCAAAGAGAAAAGTTTTGAAATATATCTCTTGATTTGATCAGATCTGAACGAATCTAGACTGAAAAATCAGGATTTCCCTTCAGAGGGTCCTTGGGTGTGGGGGTTCTATAGGCACCAAACTAGGTGTCTCGGTGAGAAAAAAGAGAAGAAGAAGAGGATCTTCTTCTAGGGCTATTTTATTTTCAATCTCTCCTCATCCTTTTGAGCTTTTTCTGAGAGAGACTTAGATTAGTAAACTCTCATCTTCCTTCTCATATTTTGGAGAGTCCAAATTTTGAAGAAGGGAGCATCGGATCGACCATCGAAGAAGGATCAGCAGATACTAGCATGCTGTACTGATTTCTTGCATCGAACTTCAGATCAGAGATCGTAGGCTCGTGTGGACGACTCCTAGAAATCGAATGCATGTGTGGCTCACGACTTTATCCTCAAGTCTAGATCAATAAGTTAGAATGTCTAACTTACTCAGGTAATAGATCTGATCTATTAACTTCATACCTGCATTTGATATAGTGTAGATCTAGGTTGATTTGATCAACCTTTTACTTTCTTATTTGATTTTAATTTTTGATTTAATATCATGCCTTGATCATATAATAGATCTAAGATCTAGATGTTTACATATTTATTTAAATAAATATTTAATTTATTTTTATCTTTCACTGCAAGATCTTGAAAAAGTTTTCAAGATCTACCTATAAAATCCTAGATCTGGTTCCTTCAATTGGTATCAGAGAAAGATTGTTATTACATGATTTTTCTGCATGTTTAGATTATTTCACAAATTAAATCTAATTTATAATTTAATTATTAAATTTAAAATTAAAAAAAAAATTAGATCTCATGAACTGTCATAAGGTTGTCCTGTTGTAAGGTTTACCCCTTACAGTGAATATGTTGTCCTAGTATGTGCTGATCTAAAATATTGATCATAAAATTTTAAATTAGATCTAAGAGATTTTATGATCTGATTAAAAATATTTTAATCTAATTTTAATTTTCATAAATATATTAGATTTGATCTAGAATGATTTATGATTGATAATTATTGAAACTGTTTCAATTATATCAACCTGTTTAGATTAGATCTAAAGTAGATTTATGTTTATGTTACTTGCATATTGATTATGAATCAAACATGCAACTTGATTGGTAGAACCATGTTGTAAAAATATTTTACAAATAGAAAAACTATTTTTGAAAAGCCAAACCCCAACCCTCAGCCCAAAACTTAATTAAGAATTAAGAAGTTGTTTGATTAAGTTCTAGGATTGTAAATTGAAGATCCTATGACATGAATCATAACACATTGGGTTAATGGGTTAGTGGATATTAGGTCTATTAATTAGGTTAGACCTAGGGTTAGATTAAAGAATGGACTTAATTAGAGAATTGACTAAATCTAATCAATTGTTGTCTTAGATTAGGTCAAGGATTCTCTAGATCAATTGCAATAATTATAGTTGGTGAAGTCCATGTCTTTAATAAGATCCAAGATGGACTTGATTCTTGATTACGCGGTCTAGCACGAACTGTTAGGTTGATCTAATTGAAACTAATTAAATTAGTTGGCGTCTAAGGTAAATCAGACCAGTGATTTTTAATTGGCAGCTCGCTTATCTAGCCATTTTTTATGGTGTTTAAGGCAAGCCTAGCAGACCCTTCCATTGATCGAACTTACCTGGCCTCTTGGTGAGATTATGTTTTGATCAGATCGCTTAACTATTCAAGCTGTCCCATGTCAGCTAGGTAAATTAGTTTGACTGATTTAGGTGCTTCTAGACCAACCTATTAATGATCTACCTTAAGCTAACTTGGTGAAGTTAGTGGGAGGATCATTACAAGCTGGTTAATCTGACCTACTCACTTCTATAAATTAAATTCTCTAAAATTATTAGGTCCCTAAAATGAAATAGTTATATGATAACTGGATCATAGCCTCCCATTAAAGTGGATGATAATGAGTCTATTAGTTGGATAATCATTGGAGGCCCAAAGACCTGGTGCTTATCGATTGATGGAATTATCACTCATTATATGATCTCTTGGATACATCTTTCTAAATGGTGGTCAGGTGGGCCAACCAAAGTTAGGCCTGATCATTTGTTGGTTGGATGGATCAAGTATGGTTATGTTAATGGTTGGACCTAATTGGACCCTTTTCTAAGAAGGCCAAAGCCAACTGATCAGGGTCCGGGGCAAAATTTAATTACTAAAAATTATTCAAAAAAATAATTGGTTATGAACCTACCCTTAGATGTACATGGGTGGGCCAACCAATACTGTGCTCGTGTACAATCTATGTGGATTCTAGTACCCACTAAGGAATTAGGGTAATTACTCAAATTGAAGGTAAAGACTATGAATTTGAAAAAAATAGGAGAAACCTTTTGATTAAAGTCTAAATCTTTAGATTTAATAAATTAATTACTAATTAGATTTTGGTTTTTCTTTGTGCAGACATGGCCACTTCCCTATCGCTTCGATCATTATTGGACGATGATAACTTGGTGGAACCCAACTTCGGTAGCTGGTACCGAAAGTTGAAAATTATCTTGGAGCATGAACGGATATTATATGTGCTGACGGATCCTGCACCTGAGGAGCCAACTAACAATGCACGTAGAATAGTTAGAGACACTTATCAAAAGTGGCTAAGTGACCGAACCATGGTGCGCTGCATTATGCTGGCTGCAATGAGCGACGAGTTCAGTCATAGGTTTGAGATAGCTCAGCCAAATAAAATGCTCTAAGTGTTGGAGGATTATTTTGGCACACTCGGTGATATTGAGAGGCACAAGACTAGTTGCGCCATCTTCAATGCCATAATGCAGGATGGAGCCTCTGTGACTGATCATGTACTATATATGATTGAGCTGATAGACCACTTGAGCAAACTCAGCTTTTCCTTGCATGAACAACTTGGAAAAGATGCAATACTGAACTCGCTACCAAAGTCCTATCTCCCTCTCCTTACTCATTATAGAATGACAAAGTCTGAAGTAAACTACCATGGCTTATTGGGATTACTTCAAAACTTTGAGAAGGATCATCAGCTCCATAAAGAGTCGGTGAACTTAGTGGAAGGTTCATCTTCTAGTTCTTGACTCTTTAGGAAGGGAAAGAAGAACAAGAAGAAAAAAACAAAGAAGGTGCAAGTTCAGACAGGGACATCAATGCAAGGCCAGACCAAAAAGATCAAGTTCGATAAAAGTCAAGCTGAATGCTTCTTTTACAAGAAGAGGAGGCACTGGAAGAGGACCTATCCTCAATACATTGCCTCCTTGGATCCGAATAGGTAGAGAAAGAAGCAAGCTATTGCTGGGCAAGATATTTATATGATAACTCCTTGCAATTTCTTTATTTATGATATTACTAACTAGGTATTGGATATCGATAGCTCTTACCATATTTGCAATTCATTGCAGGGGTTGCAGATCAGTCGAAGATTCGAGCAAGGCAGGAGATTCCTAAACATTGGAGATGGAAGATCAGTTTCAGTTCTAGCTTTAGAAATTTTGAAACTTGTATTTGAATCTCATACCATTGTTCTTAGTGATTATCATTTCTGTCCAAATTTCTTTTTAAATATCATTTCTATAGGACTTTTGGCCATGAATAATTATGAAATTTTAATAAAAAAATGACTTTTTAATGTCATTATGAATGGTATTACTGCTTTTTGTGGATAATTGAATAATGGTGTATATATGTTATCACAACCAATTAATGTAGTCTATTCTACTGGCAAGCACCCTAGATTAGATGGTGTATCAGATATCTACTTATGGCACTATAGACTAGGTCATATAAACAAGAACAGGATAAACAAGTTGACTCAAGAGAGAATCCTCGAAGTCAATGATTGTGAATCACTTCCAACTTATGAGTCCTGTCTTTTTGATAAAATGACCAAGTCACCTTTTACTGAAAATGATAAGAGAGCCAATGAGCTCTTAGGTCTAGTACATACTGATGTGTGTGAACCAATGAGCACAAGTGCTAGAGGTGGATATGTCTACTTCATCACTTTCGTAAATGATCTATCCAGATATGGATATGTCTATCTGATGAAACATAAGTTGAATTCTTTTGAAATGTTCAAATGATTCTGAGAAGTAGAAAAATATATTGGGAAGGGTATTAAAACTCTTCGATCTGACGGAGGAGGAGAATACCTTTCTGATAAGTTTCTCACATATCTAGGAGAGAATGGAATTCTCTCTCAATGGACTCCTCCTGGAACACCACAGCATAATGGTGTGTCTGAGAGGAGGATTTGGACTTTGTTAGACATGGTCCGATCCATGATGGAATTTGCCAGCTTGTCGATATCCTTTTGGAGATATGCACTCGAATCAGCTTGTTATCTATTAAATAGGATTCCAAGTAAGTTTGTAGTTAAAACCCTATATGAGATATGGAAAGGATGTAAGCCAGCACTTTCACACCTTAGGGTGCCCAGCTTATATCAAACGATTAGTTACAAACAAACTTGGACCTAGGTTTCATAAGTGTACACTCATAGGATATCCAAAAGAGACCAAAGGATACTATTTCTACCATGCTGATGGACAAAAGATGTTCGTCAGCCTTATGGCAACCTTTTTGGAAAAGGAGTTCCTTGGTGAAGGAACTGTTGCCTCTAAGGCTGAACTTGATGAAGTTCAACAAGTAGAAAGTCTGACATAGAATGTTGAACCTAAGTTAGATTTTATCAGATCAGATTTGAAGCCTAGTGAACCCACCCCATTAAGGCAATCCGGTAGAGTACCGCGCCATCCAGACAAATACTATGGATTCCTGGTTTACGATGGTGATCCCATCAAACTCAATGATAATGATGAAGATCCGATCACTTATATAGATGCGATGCAGAGACCTGACTCTAGGAAATGGTTAGAAGCCATGAGATCTGAAATAGATTCCATGAAGGTCAGTGATGTATGGACATTAGTTGACCCATCTGAAGGGGTTAAATCCATTGGGTGTAAATGGGTCTTCAAAAGGAAGAGGAGCGTAGATGGAAAGGTGGAGACCTATAAAGTCTATCTGATTGCCAAAGGATATCGTCAACATTATGGTATTGACTACGATGAAACATTCTCTCCTGTGGCAATGCTCAAGTCCATTTGGATTATGCTTGCTATTGCTGCTCATCTGGACTATGAGATCTGGCAGATGGATGTAAAGACAATTTTTCTAAATGAAGAGCTGACCGAAGAAGTGTATATGATACAACTTGAAGGATTCACATCCATAGATGAGTCCAAGGTGTGCAAGCTTTAGAGATCCATTTATAGATTGAAGTAGGCATCTCGAAGTTGGAACATGCATTTTGATAAAGTGATCAAAACGTATGGCTTTCTTAAGAATGGAGAAGAACCCTGCATTTATCAATGGGCAAATGGTCCAGCAGTGGTATTCCTTATTTTGCATGTGGATGACATTCTCTTAGTTAGGAATGATATCCCTGCACTATAAGGAATAAAAGTCTGGTTGTCATCATAGTTCTCCATGAAGGACTTGGGTGAAGCATCATACATCCTAGGGATGAAGATATATAGGGATAGATCTAAAAGGATGCTTGGTATATCTCAGTCCATGTACATAAAAACTATGCTGAAGAGGTTCAACAAGGAGAATTTCAAAAAGGGCTTTCTCCCGATAGGCCAAGAAATTTCTCTCTAAGAAGGATTGTCCGATAACTCCTAAAGAAAGAGAGCTTATGAGTAGAATCCTATATGCTTCAGTAGTGGGATCTATTATGTATGTAATGACATGTACGAGACCAGACGTGGCATTCTCACTAAGAGTGGTGAGTAGATACTAGTCTGACTCTGGAGAAAATCACTAGGAGGTGGTTAAAACCATCCTTAAGTATTTGAGAAATACTAAGAACCAATGGTTAGTTTATAATGAGTCAGATCTGAAGCTTGTGGGGTTTACAGACTCCAGCTTTCAATCTGACTATGATGATAGTTAAAGTATGTTGGGATATATCTTTACCCTAAATGGTGGAGCCATCCATTGAAAAAGTTTCAAGCAGCATACAGTGGCTGATTCTATTTGCGAAGTGGAATATATGGCAGCATCAGATGCAGCAAAGAAAGCTATATGGCTGAGGAAGTTCATCACTGAGCTCGAAGTAGCAGCCTCCATTGATGGTCCAGTCCTGCTCTACTGCGACAGCACTGGCGACATAGCTCAAGCAAAGGAACTCAAGGCACACCAATGGATAAAGCACATTCTACACCACTTTCATTTGGTTCATGAAATCTTGGATCGTGGTGATGTCGAGCTTCAGAAAATCGATGGAAAGGAGAATCTAGCCGACCCCTTCACTAAAGCCCTAGCAATCAAGTAGTTCGACAACCATAAGTCGAAGATAGGTATTAGATACTATGCCGAGTGGCTTTAGGACAAGTGGGAGTTGTTGGAAACTGTGTCCCAAAGTCAATCATTAGTCTGTTGATGGCTGAGCTATTTTATAATTATAATTAATTTATTAATTAATAAAATTATTTTGGCATCTTTTTCATCATAAGTTTATATCTTCTAATGAACTCCACTATTGTGATGAAGTCCTTAGGACTGTTTATTTCGATAAAGAGAGGATTTATTGATTAGTTCTTAAATTTGTTCATGATCAAATAATAGACTATTAATTAGGATAACAGCATCTATCGAGCATAGGTTGCTATATGCCATATAAGTTAGTTATCCTTTTAACCAAAGAGTGTGGAGACACTGGTATGGCATATAGGTAAGATGTATGGGTACATCGTCATTGAACGTGATCAACTCCAGAGCATTCTACCATCGAGAATGTCTCTAATGGGATATAGGTATAAGTATCCCTTAGACTAGTGATCACCTCAGTGACTTGCAAGCAACTCACTGTGCTTTGGTACCAAACTAACTAAATTTCTAATTCAACAAGGGAAGGCTTCTTGGCACAGTCAAGTACTTGCGAAGTCATAGTATGATCAAGATAAAATTGATCACTCCAAGAGTTGGAGAGGAATGTATCATTGTATTTCAATATAGCAAAATCTTAGCCAGGATAATCCATCAGATGGATTTGATATTTTCAAATATAATGTGGACAACCTGATTAGAGTTGATAGTTTAACTCTAAGGTGTCCTATAAGCATTGTGGTCAAGGGGATGAATTATATGGAAACTATATTCACATGGGTTCTAAGGATGGTATTCTACACCTTCGACCTATCCGACCATTGGGTATCATTGCTACATAGTCACTTTGATTGGTACAAAAATTTATTCCTATGCTACCGACTTAGGTTCAAACCTATAAGGTCACACACATTAGAGCTTACGAACTGATCGGATGGTTGATGAATAATTAAGAATCGTTCTAGGATCTAACAATTAATACGATTGGTGTTTAACCTAGTGCAAGTATTGTAGGAGGATCGATTAGCAATTGGATTACTAATTAGCTTAATTTAATTAAACCAATAGGCTAAGGTTAAGTTTAATTAAATATAATTTAATTAGATTTGGTTTGGGCTTGATTGGATCAAGTCCAATTAGTTTATTGGATAAGCCAAGTGCAAGGAAGAACTAGTCCTAGTCTAACTAGGACTCGAATTAACCTAATTTTCTAATTTAATTAAAAAATAAATAAAAATTAAATCTCATTCAATTAAGACATTAAATGGATTAGGATCTTATTTAATTGGGTTGGTTTAATCTTGATTTTATTTGGTTGAAAGATCTTGTTTGACCAAGTCAAAATAGGAGTCCTAGTGTGACTAGGACTCCCTATCACTTGCGCCACTTAATCCTCATGCCCCATGCCCTTTTTGTTTTATTTCTTAGGTGAAATTTCTCCACTCCCATGGCTTCTCACGCCCTCTTTCTCTACTCCTTTTCTCATAAGGTAATTTGTTGGAAGACCAAGTCAAAAGAGGAGTTAGTTTTACTTAAGATTCTATGAGATAGAATCCTTGTTGACCAAAACACATTCCCTTGAGTGCCGCCCCCTCTTTTAATTAATTCTTCTCTTATTTTACAAAAATAATCTTTTTTTTTTTTGTGCCCTCCCTTGCTGGTCCACGTTAATAATTGTGGAGGAGGCAACCAAGAGTTGGGTGCCCCAATAACTTCTCATGTTTGGATATTCCTAGTCTAGGATTTTGATCTAACTTGGACTCTTCTTTTTCTCTATTTATTAGATAAATTTTGTTCTAATTTTTTTGTGGAATATAGAGCTTTGGGAGAGGCTTGGGGTGTGCAGAAATCAGAGAAAGAGGGTCCTTGGGCATGGGGGTTCCATAGGTACCAAACTAGGTGTCTAGGTGACAGAAAAGAGAAGAAGAAGAGGGTCTTCTTCTAGAGCTGTTTTATTTTCAATCTCTCCTTTTTTTGAGTTTTTTCTGAGAGAGTCTTAGATCAGTAAACTCTCATCTTCCTTCTCATATTTTAGAGAATCTAAATTTTGAAGAAGGATCAGCACAGTACTAGCATGCTGTGCTGATTTTCTGCATCGAACTTCAGATCGAAGATCGTAGGCTCGTGTGGACAACTCCTAGAGGCCGGATGTATGTGCGGCTCGTGACTTCATCCTCATGCCCAGATCAGCAAGTTAGAATGTCTAACTTGCTCAGGTAATAGATCTGATATATTAACTTCATACCTGCATATCTAGGTTGATTTGATCAACCTTTTACTTTCTCATTTGATTTTAATTTTTGATTTAATATCATGCCTTGATCATGTAATAGATCTAATATTTAGGTGTTTACATGTTTATGTAAATAAACATTTGATTTATTTATATCTTTCACTGCAAGATCTTGAAAAAGTTTTTAAGATCTACCTGTAAAACCCTAGATCTAGTTCCTTCAAGTACTTTTCTGGGGGACAGAAAATTATTTTTGATCTATGAGGTGGACGAGGTAGTGATTGGATCGGTTTAATCTAATTGTGTTTCATAGGTTCCTTAGCTCGTGGCTCTTGAGAGACATTCTTCTCGAGCCTAATCTATCTTTCGATGCCACCATCTTGAATAAACTATTTTTCAAGAAAGATGGCATGTTGACTCACAATCATATTGTGGTCTTTCGAAAGATAGAAAAAATATCCTAATGATTCTTTAGGATATCCAATAAATCAAGCTCTAAAGGACCTAAACTCTAATTTATCCACCTGTTATCTCTTGGCATAGGTCGGACAATCCCAAATTCTGAGATGACTCAGACTTGATTTCTTACCATGCCATATCTCATACGGTGTGGTAGAAATGGTTTTAGACGGAACCCTATTCAGTAGATATATAGTGGTTAACAGACTATGACCACAAGAAAACTCAGCAAGGTTTGTGAAGCTCATCATGGACCGAACCATATCTAATAGGGTCTAGTTTCTCCATTCTGAAATCTCGTTGAGTTGAGGTATTCCAGGTGGAATCCATTGAGAATATACCATAATCCTTAAGATAGTCTAGAAATTCCTAACTAAGGTATTTACCTCCTTGATCTAATTGAAGAACTTTAATTGGTTTTTCTATTTATTTTTCTACTTTGAGTCTGAATTTCTTGAACTTTTCAAAAGCTTTAGACTTATGTCGCATCAAATACACATACCCATATCGAGATAAATCATCAATAAAGGTGATGAAGTAGATGTAATTACCTTTGGCAGGCACATCAAATGAGCCGCATACATCAGTATGTACTAGGGCAAGTAGGTCTATGGCCCTTTTCCTATGTCCCATAAAAGGAAGCTTGGTCATTTTGCCATGAAGGCATGATTCACAAATCGAATATGACTCGAAAGTCATTGGACTCAATAGCCCAAATTTCTCCAATTTGTTAACACTGTCTTCAGCTATATGACTTGCCTAAGGTGCCAAAGATATCTATCGTTTAGACTATCCCCAAGTTGCTTTGATCCTATGGCATTCATGTTTTGCTCAATATTAAAAATAGAAACATCAATATGAGACCATTTATAAGAAAATCACTTGCAGTTTTATTTCTTTCATAAAGAATATTACAATGGTCCTTAAGAAAACTAATTACATAGCCTTTCTATGCTAAACATGAAACAAAAATCAAATTCCTGCTTGCTATAGGCACATAAAAATAGTCCCTAAGTACTAAGTCTAATCCTGATGCTAATTGCAGAGGATAGGATCCTACGGCCACAGTAGTAACTCTTGCTCTATTTTTGATGCATAGGATCATCTCACCATCCCTCAGCCTCCTGCTATCCTCAAGACCCTGTATAGAAGTGCATAAGTGAGCACTAGAACCAGAGTTAAGCATCCAACTAGATGCAGAAGAAATCATAAGATTAGATTCTATAACGAGCATACCTCCAAAAGGATCTACCTCCTTGTTCTTCGGGCTGGCTAGATAAAGAGGATAGTTTCGCTTCCAATGGCCATCAGTGTTGCAATAAAAATATTTTTCTTTGTTAGCAGCCTTCTTCTTTGGCTCTGCATTCTTCTTCTTCCCACCATCCATGTTTTGCTTCTTCACGGACTTCTTCTTCTTCCCAAAAGACTTTTTCTGGGAAGAAGTTCACTCCACGGTATGTTACTGAGCCTTTAGAACCTTTCATAGAAAGCTCAGTAGTAACCAGCATATTCATGAGCTTAGCCAAGGTATTTTGAAGTTTATGCATATAGTAGTTCATGATGAACTGCCCATATGCATCAGGTAAGAACTGCAAAATTATGTTAGTCTGTAGATCCTGATCTAACTTGATACTGAGCTTCTCAAGCTCTTCTAAGTCCTTGATCATCATCAGATAATAATCTTGGACTGACTGCCCATCACGCATTTGAGCGTTAAACAGTCTTTTAGTGATTTGATATTTGACTGCGGGACTCTGTTCACCAAACAACTCTGGCAGGTGAGCCAACATTTGGTGGCTGGTCTTAATGTCTTCATGTTGGCATTGGAGCTCATCAAACATCAAGCCCAACATGTAATACTTGACTTTGTTATCTTCATCCGTCCACTTCTTGAGAGACGCTCTCTGATCAGTGGATGGACGGACTGGTAAGCTGGGAGGATCCTGTTCCAACACATTAGTCAACTTCTCGGAATCCAAAATAATTTTGAAGTTCTAGAGTCAATCATTATAGTTGGGTTCGGTCAGTTATGGGTGTCCAGGATACGGACTAGTGGATTGGATACAGACATTTTCCTGTAGATAGTCAAAGTTTCTAGTTAGATTTTGTAATTAGACTTAACTAATTTATTTAGGAATTTCATTTTTAAACAAACTAGGCTTCCATTATTTACTCAGATTCCTGTACTCTCTTGGCAGAGATGCGAAAATCTTCATGATTATTGATTTCTAATTGGTGGTGCGGTCCCACCAACTGACTCACCACCTCACCAAATAGTTATTGATGATGGATCAATCGATGAGTGGATAACTCTTATCCAATGATTCTCTAATCATGGTGCACCCTAACCTAGTCTTTAATTCATGAATCTCATTGGAATATTGATCCACTCCTTAGTTAAGTTAGGTCCATAATTTGCATAGATTGGATTTTTGATTGGATCCCTCACCGTATCCAGAATATTGTGCCCAACCCATCCTCCAACCCATAGCATCCAATGCCTAATAGACATGGTTGCGTCATCCCGATGCAACTAAACCACTATATCCAGTCGAGAACAATAAACCCCAGGAAGGGCCCGCACATCTACAATGGTGGAAGATCTTAGACTTAATATTTTCTTAGGAAGATTTAATTTAGGTCTCTTTAAACTTGACTTGACTTAGTCATAATAATTATGACTAACCTAGTAGTATGGGTTGGCTTGAATTGTTAGCCACCTCAAATCAGAACTGGATCGACACAAATGGCCAGGTAAGTGATATCGGTGTAAGGGATATGTCATTAACTCGACAAGAATGCATTCAAGTCAAGAAGCTCCCAATTAAAAACTAGTCGATCATATCTGCCAGACTTACCTTAGACACCAAATTATCGAATCAGAACTAATTGGGTTACCCTACAATCAAAGCTCGAATCGTGGAGCCAGACTTAATCCTATTAGGTTAATCAAATCTAAGCTTTCTTTGATCTCACCTAACCAATGCTTGATTCGATTTGATCAACCGCTAAACCTAATTGAGCTATCCAAGCCCGAACCCAATTTTATGAACATGTCTTAGATCTAAAAATTCATAATTTTTAAATCTAATTAATTTCATAATATTAATTTTTAATTAAGTTTTGGGTTTATGAATAAAACTTGTAATAAAAATCCTAGGATTTTAGGATCTATGGTTTTGCAGAAAAATAAGTTCTGATTTTTTATTAATGACGAACGCACAGCACCCCTACATGCCATTAGAATATCCCATCGAATGGAAGAAGAGGACCTTTAAACCCTACTTTGTTCTTAAGATCAGACGGCCATGGAGAACTTCTTAATAAAAAATATAATTTTTAACTATAAAACTAGTTAGATCATATATCACATATAAAAAGATCTAAATAATATATGTCTTGCATACATCTCATGTATCATCAATATGCATACTTTCATATCTAAAATATTACATATTAAATCTAAAAAATAAAATTTTAAATTTGATCATATCAAAAATAAAACTATTCTAGACATCTTATAGAAGTATTCAATGACTAGTCTAAGCATGCTTCTTTCATATCTCATATAAATAAATCAAAAATTAAAAACTTTATTTTTTTATTTTTTGATCTAATTATAATAATTATAACATTAAAAAATAAAAATTAAATAGATCTAAAATTATATTTAATCAAAATAAATACATGATTATACTAGACTATACAGAACTATTCTATACTTAGTATAGTCATGCATCTCATATATATTAGATCTAAAATATTTAATTTTTAATTTTTTGATATTAGATCTAATTACATCTTATGTGACATCTGAAATCTTCTAATATCATATCATAAATGAAAATAAAATCAGATCTAGGGTAGATTTGAAGAACTGCTGTTACAGCTCTGATACCAGTTGAAGAAAAAATTCTATTTTCCACAGCAGGATCTTACAGATCTGAGATAGATTTTTCTAAAATTTTTTAAATAATCTGATCTGATCTGAAAGTTCTCAAATTTGATCATGATATCTAATATTAAAAATTAAAATAAAAATTAAATCAGATTTAATATCATACCTTATTTGGCTAATCTGATTATCCTGCGATGATCTTGATGTTTCCTAAGGTTCTGGAAGGAGCCACGCACGTGCCTTGCCTCTACTGATATCCACTCGAGAAGGATCTAGATGATTTCTTCTTGCAAATCTTTTTTCCAAAGATCAAATCTAAATCAGATGTCCTTCAAAAAATTTCTAAAGATAGCATATCCATCTCACGAACACTGTCGCATAGATGCTGAACTCTTCACAAATTTGATCGGATCTTCTTCTCAAATTTATGCCTAACTTTTTAGACATGTAGAAGAGAGGGAGAGAGAGGATAGAAGGGGTATGGGATATCTTGAATGGTAGCCTTTGGGTATGAAAAATATTTCTACATGAAGAGCCTCAGCGTAAGGGTTCTTATACAAAAGCAGAGCGCCAAGTTAGAGTCCCTCTTTGATCAAAATCCTCATGTTTTCAATCATTAGGACTCCTGGACTTGATCTCCATGAAAATCCTCAGATCTCATTTGATTTTGACACCAAAAATCAATCTGAAAGGTGGCAGCATGAGTAGATAAGGAAGAGTCCACTACGCCTAGGACTCTTCCCTTAAGAGTTTGATCTAAATTAAACTCTATCATAACTCAATCTCGACACCACCAAAAATCACAAAATTTGGAACACTCAATATATAATTCGTGCTTTATCACATATTATAAAATTAAATCAAAATGATTTCTATAGAATTTTCTAGAAGCATCCGATCAAGTGACCCTTAGTTCTCTCAAACAGGTCAACATTTGACCCTAGTCCAATTTGACTATGAATGGATTTAATTTCTATAATTAATCTGATCTGGACTTATTCCAGTCAGATGAAAATAAATCCATTCAAAATACAAGAATGAGTTGAATCAAATTTGACTTGGTTGTGATGAATCAAAAATATTTCAGAAGGAGAAAGTCAGGCTCAATCGTGTGCTAGCACGATTACCTTGAACCTGATTAGATCTAATCCAAATCAATCAAACTGGGTTAGCTCAATTGATGACATCCAGATCCAAATCCTTATTTTTCTAATCCAGTTAGGTTCAATTTTGTATGGTAATAAGATATGTCACGATCTCCATCATCGAAATATCTTTCGATGGACCAGAACTTTTCTAATTCAAACAATTAGAATGATTGATTATCAAAATCATTCTAATTGCTCCCAAAATCCTCTAGTGTCACCTAGCAGTATGTGGTGGCAACCCATCAGAACTAAAAATGAACCTCTCAGTGCACTTACCTATGTGAGTGGGTTTTTCTATCTTAAGCTGCAACAGGATTAGGGTTAAGGTGAACTCGTCAAACCCAATGTCCGTCATATAAATTAATCATTCAATTCGAGTCCAATATGAAATCCTAATAGAAACTCTTTCTATCATCTTCACTCTACCATGGCCATAGGCTTAAGAACTCAATCTCATGATTATCATAGGGCTACTCATCTACCGATGTAGATAGATCCCCTTATTGGTGCAATCCAATTCCTACAATAAACATGCTATAGCCAACATACACCTCAGGATTTCGAATGGCTAGGAGATCGAGTTATGGTATAGTCAAACTATAATATCTTTAAGGTGAACTGCCGATGCACCTCATGTCAAAGAACCATACACACCACTGCAGCATCGAGTCTGTCATCGACAAGAAGATAGACTTTCTTATGACTACTCGAGGTGGTCACGCTTAGTGCCCTCGTTCTCTAACAAGTACTTATACTCTCGCTCCAGTTCTTTCACACCATAGACTAAAGACATGTCTATCCTATGAAAGTGATTGTACACCAACCTTCTGGCTCGATCACCATCCTCGTGATGATCCTACGGTCGGGATCATTTTATAAGTTAATTATGAAAATTCATGTCTTAAATTTTTAATTCTTGAAAATATGAATTGGTATTACCATTAACTCAAAGGATGTATCACAAACACTTTTACATACACATTATGATAGAAAAATAATTTATTTATTAATTTATAGTCAAAATTATAAAATTATCCTTAGAAGTGTATTATAAGTGACAGCTAATTTGGCTTCTAGGGCACACATTTAATAATAATAACACCATTCATAATGACATTGCAAAAAAAATTTTTATTGAAATTTCATAATTATCTTTGGTCAAAAGGCCTACAGAAATGACATTCAAAAAAATTCTAGGACAAAAGTGATAATCACTAAGAATAATAGTATGAGACTCAAATACAAGTTTCAAGATTTTTAATGCTAGGACTTGAACTGATCTTCCATCTCCAATGTTTAGAAACCTCTTGCCTTGCTTGAATATCCTATTGACCTACAACCCCTGTAATAAATTACAAATATGGTAAGGGCTTCTGGTATCCAATATCCAGTCAGTTATGTCATAGATAGAAAAATTGCAAGGAGTTATCATATAAATTTCCATGCCCTCTTTTTCGACCTATTTGGGTTCAAGAAGAGAATGTACTGAGGATAATTTCTCTTTCAGTGCTCCTAATTCTTGCAAAAAAAGCATTCAACTTAACTCTTATTAGACTTTATCTTCTTGATTTAGCTCTGCACAGATGTTCCAGCCTGAACTTTCACCTTCTTGGACTTCTTCTTCTTGTTCTTTTTTTCTTTCTTAAAGGGTTGAGAATCAGAAGATGAACCTCCCACTAAGTTCACCGACTCCTTATGGAGCTGGTGATCATTTTCAAAGTTCTGAAGTAATCCTAGTAACTCATGATAGTTAACTTCTGGCATTGTCATTCTATAATGAGTGAGAAATGGGAGATAAGACTTGGGTAGTGAGTTTAGTATTGTATCTTCCCCAGCTACTTATGCAAAGGAAAGCCGAGCTTACTCAAACACTCCATCAGCTCGATCATGTGCAGTACATGATCAGTGACTAAAGCTCCATCCCTCATCCTGGCATTGAAAATGGCATAACCAGTCTTGTGCCTTTCAGTGTCATTGGGTGTCCCAAAAGACTCCTTCAACACTTGAAGCATGTCTTTTGGTTGAGTTGTCTTGAACCTGCAATTGAACTCGTGACTCGTAGCTGCCAACATAATACAGTGCACTATAGTTCGATCACTGATCCACTTCTGATAAGTATCTCTGACTGACCCACGTGCATTTATAGCTGACTTCTCAGATGTTGGATGTATCAATATATACAAGATCCATTCATGCTCCAGGACAATCTTCAACTTATGATACCAGCTACCAAAGTTGGATACCACCAGCTTATCATTGTCTAACAATGATAGGAGCGAAAGAAAAGTGGCTATATTTGCACAAAGAAAAACTAAAACCTAATTAGTAATTGATCTATTAAACTAAAGATTTGAACTTCAATCAAAAGATTCTCTTACTATTTTATTCAAATTGGTAGCCTCTACCTCCAATTCAAAAAATTACCCCGATCCCTATAGGAAAATCTATATTTTCCACCATAGGATCGTTCAGATCTGATTAGATTTATGGAGATATTTCAAAAATTTTTAAATCAATCCTAATCAAATCTAAGAGTTTTCAGATCTGATCCTATAGATCTGATATTAAAATTAAATTAAATTTAAATTTGAGTTAATTTCATACCTTATTTGGTTAATTTGATTATCCTATCGATGATCTATTAAAGCTCGGAGGTCCTGAATGTAGCCATGCAAGTGCCTGGCCTCTATCAGAGTCCACTAAGATGGGATCTAGATGCGATCTCCTTCTAAATTTGATTTTTAAAAATTAGATCTAAATCTGATTTCTAGAGCCTTCAAAATAGTCGATGAAGGTAGCACACTCATCTCACGAACACATCGACTATCTTCCCGATCTTTGCGCCAACACTTGTTTCTTCCTCACTAGATTCACCCATCCTTTTAGGCATGGAGAGGAGAGAGAGAGGACCAGAGGGAGGCATGGAAGAGAGGAAGGATAGTCTTACGGCATGGTGGATGGGCATAATTATTAAACCCTAGGCATAGATAGGATTTAAATAGACCCTACTGCACCATGCAGTGCCACATCACTTCGGCCAATCAAATTGCTCGACTTAATTAGATCTTAATCTGATTAGTGGAGTGATGTCACCAGATCCAATTAGATTAGGGCCCTCTAAAATCCTCCATAGGTGGCACCATAGATGGATAGGCCCAAACACTTTGGCGTCCAAGAGTTTAAACCATCAAGCAACCCTAGAGTCCCATCTGTATGGGACTCCATCTCTTTTCTCCATGTGTGTGGAATCAAAGGGGGCGTGCACCCCAAGGAGATGTCCAAAGGGGCCCACACCCCTGCCCCTTCTTTCTTATATTGGGACATCTCATGTCCTTGCAGTGATAGGAAATGGCAGGTAGCGATATGAAATAGTAGGTGTTGTCTTATTTCCATCTGATGGATTAAGATAATCCTTTTCTGATCTGAACAAGCTCTATTCAGATAAAGATAAATCCATACAATATTCTTAAATGAGTTCAAACCAATTTGGCTCAACCGAGATGAACCAAAAAAACTACAGAAGGAGAAAGTTACGCTCAATCATGTGCCAGCATGATTTTCTTGGACCTAATTAGATTTAATCCAAATCAATCAAACTAAGTTAGATCGATTGATTACATCTAGACTCAAACCCTTATTTGTGTGATCTAATTAGGTTCAGTTTTCTATGATAATGAGACATGTCATGATCTTTATTATCGACATCATCAAAACACCTTTCGATGGATCAGAACTTTTTCGATTCATACAACTAGAATAATCGATCATCAAGATCATCCTAATTGCTTCCAAAATCTACCTGTGATATCTAGCAAAATTGAAAGAACCTCTTGGTACAGCTACTAGCATGATTAGGTTCTTCTATCTTGAGCCCCAACAGGATTAAGGTTAAGGTGAACTCATCAAACCTAATATGCATCATATGAATTAATCATTCGATTCGAGTTTGATGTAAAATCTTAATAGAAACTCTTTCTATCATCTTCACACTGCCATGGTCATGGGCTTATGGACTCAATTTCATGATCATCGTAGGGCTGGTCATCATCTACCGAGGTAGATAGATCTCCTATTGGTGCAATCCAATTCCTACAATGAATATGCTATAGCCAACATACACCTCATGATTCTGAATGGCTAGAAGATCGAGTTATGGTATAGTCAAACTATAACGCCCTCAAGTTGAACTGTCGATGCACCTCAGGTCAAATAACCAGATACACTCCAATATCGAGCCAGTCATCGATGAGAAGGTAGACTCCCTTATGACTGCTCGAGGTAGTCACGCTTAGTGCCCTCATTCCCTAACGAGTACCTATACTCTCACTCTAGTATCTTCACATCATAGACTTAAGACTCATTTATCTTAAGAAAGCGATCATACACCTACCTTACAGATCGATCACCATCCTTATGATGATCCTATAGTCAAGAGCAATTTATGAATTAATTATGAAAATTCATGTCTTAAATTTTCAACTATTGAAAATATGAATTCTTATTATCATTAACTCAAAGGATGTATCACAGACACTTTGAATACATAATGTGATAGAAAATAATCTTTTTATTAATTTATATCAAAATTATAGAATTACCCCTAGAAGTGTATTACAAGTGTTAGCCAATCTAGCTTCTAGTGCACACATCTAATAAACTTCCACTTGATCTAAAGCCAATTGGTAACAAATCTAAGTCCCATCTTTTCTAAGTGGGCTTTGATCTTCTGCTGGCTCAGTGGCTTTATTAGTTAGTCAGCCACATTGTCTGCGATGTCGACTCTCTTGACCTCGATATATCCCTTCTAGAGGTAATCATGGATCAGGTAAAATTGCTGCTTGATGTGCTTGGATTTCTCATGAGACCTCAGCTCCTTAGCAAGAGCTATGGTGCCATTGTTGTTGCAGTACAGAGGGACGGTATTTGATGGCATCACTCCAAGCTCTATGATGAATTTCTTATACCAAAATGCCTTCTTTGCAGCTTTTGATGCAGCGATGTATTCTGCTTTTATGGTGAAGTCTACTATCACTGTCTGCTTGGAGCTCTTCCAACTAGCATCATCATCATTGCATACAAACAACTTTCAGATGTTGACTTTCAATTATCTATATTGGACATAAAGTCGAGTCTGTATACACCTGGTGCTAGAGTTTTCTATTATCAAAGACTAGAAACATATCCTTAGTCCCTCTCAAGTGTTTAAGGATACACTTCATAGAAGTCTAGTGCTCTTTTCCTGGATTTGACTGATACCTGCTCGTGATACTCAAAGTATGGACAATATCAGGTCGCGTACACAGCATGGCATACATTAGGCTCTCTATTATCGAAGCATAAGGAATCTTGTTCATGTATTAAATCTCCTCAGGTGTGCTAGGGCACATCTTCTCTGAGAGATGAATGCTATATCTAAAGGGTACTAGACCCCTTTCGGAGTTTTCCATACCAAACCTCTTTAGCACCTCCTCTATGTACATTTTTTATGAAAGTCCTAGCATCCTATTCGGTCTATCTCTATAGACCTTAATTCCTAGAATAAGGATGCTTCTCCTAGGTCTTTCATAGAAAACTCTTTAGACAACCACATTTTGACTATGGTTAGGATGCTTCTCCTAGGTCTTTCATAGAGAACACTTTAGACAACCATATTTTGACCATGGTCAACATGGAAATATTATTTCCAATTAGGAGGATGTTATCCACATACAGGACGAGGAAGACAACAGTGCTCCCATCGAACTTTTTGAATACACATGGCTCCTCCTCATTTTTAATGAAACCAAATGATTTGATCATATCATTGAAATGAGTATTCTAGCTCTGAGATGCTTGCTTAAGACCATATATGGACCTTTGTAGCTTACATACCTTGTGATCATCATTACTAGATGTGAATCCAAGCGGTTAATCCATATAGATAACTTCTTCAAGATATCCATTTAAGAATGCCATTTTCATGTCCATCTGCCATATTTCATAATCAAATTATGCTGCAATAGCAAGCAATATGTGGATGAATTTAAGCATTGCTACAAGTGAAAAGGTATCCAATAGTCAATGCCTTTGTGCTAACTATACCCTTTTGCTACGAGCCTTGCTTTGAATGTCTCTATATTTCCATCGGTACCTATCTTTCTCTTGAAGATCCATTTACACCCAATAGCTATAATGCCTTTAGGTGGATCTACCAAGTTCCAGACTTGGTTCGAGCGCATTGAGCCAATCCCTTACTTCATTACCTCTAACTATTTTTCAGAGTTGATATCTAATATCGCTTTATCATAGGTTTTGGGATCATCACCATGAACCCTATTTTTCATGAGAAATATTTTCTCTACATCCTAAGAAATAGTATCTAAGTACCTTTCAAGAGCATGAAAAATTCTAATTGATTTTTGACATGGAGGAGGTAGTGTTTGGACTGGCTTAAACTGATTGGGTTCCTCAGGTTTCTTCTTAGCTCGTTACTCATTGGAGACCTTCTCCTCAAGCCTTATCTATCTTTTCATGCCACCATCTTGAATAAACTATTTTTCAAAAAAAATCGCATGTCGACTCACAATCACATTATAATCTTTTGAAAGATAAAAAGTAATATCCTAATGGCTCATTAGGATATCCTATAAACCGAGATCTAAAGGATCTAGACTCTAATTTGCCCACCTGTTGTCTCTTGACATGGGTCGGACAACCCCAAATTCTGAGATGACTTAGACTTGGTTTCTTATCATACCATATCTAATACGGTGTAGTAGGAACGATTTTAGAGAAAATCCTATTCAGTAAATATATTGCTATGTCTCCAAAAAAAATTAGGAATGTCCATGAAGCTCATCATGGATCAGACTATATCTAATTAGATTTGATTTTTCTATTATAAAATCTCATTAAGCTGAGGCATTCCAGGTGGAGTCTATTGTAAGACTATGCCATTATCTTTGAGATAGTCCAGGAATTTCTGACTAAGGTATTTATCTTGTCAATCTAATTAAAGAGCCTTAATGAGCTTTTCTATTTATTTTTCAACTTTGAGTCTGAATTAATTGAACTTTTCAAAGGCTTCAGACTTATGTTGCATCAAATACACATATCCATACCAAGATAAATTATCGATAAAGATGATGAAGTAGACATAATTACCTCCGGCCGGCACGTCAAATGGGTCGCATACATCTATGTGCACCAGGGCAAGTAGGTATGTGGCCCTTTCCCGTGTTCTATAAAAGAAAGTTGGTCATTTTGCCATGAAAGCATGATTCATAAATCGGATGTGACTCGAAAGTCAATGGATTCAATAGCCCAAATTTCTTCAATTTGTTAACCCTATCTTCAGCTATATGACATAGCATAAGGTGCCAAAGATACCTATCATTTAGACTACTCTTGGGTCGCTTTGATCCTATGGCATTCATGTTTTGCTCGATATTAAAAATAGAAACATCAATATGTAACTGATAAAAACCATTTATAAGGAAACCACTTATAATTTTATTTCTTTCAAAAAGAATATTATAATGGTCCTTAAGAAAACTAATTAACGTAGCTTTTCTGTGCTAAATAAGAAATAGAAATTAAATTTTTGCTTGCTGCAGGCACATAAAAATAGTCTCTAAGTACTAAATCTAATCCTGATGATAGTCAATGAGAGTAGGTTCCCACGATCATAGCAGTAATTCTTGCTCTATTTTTAATACGCAGAATCATCTGACCATCCCTCAGCCTCCTGCTCTCCTAAAAAATCTACATAGAAATATGCAGATGAGCACTAGAATTAGAGTCAAGCACCCAACTAGATGCAAACAAAACTGTTAGATTAGATTCAATTATGAGCATACCTTTAGAAGGACCTATCTCCATCTTATTCTTTAGGCTAGCCAAGTATAAAGGATAGTTCAAATTTCAATGGCCATCGGTGTTACAATGGAAACATTTTCTTTGTTTGTATCCTTCTTCTTTGGCTCTCTCTTCTTCTTCTTCCCTCCATATCTTCTGCTTCTTCATAGACTTCTTCTTCTTTCCAAAATTTTTTTTTTGGAGGAAGTCCACTCCACAGTAAGCACTAAGCCCTTTGAACCTTTCAAAGAAAGCTCAGCGGTAACCAGCATGTTCATTAATTTAGCTAAAGTACATTGTAGGTTATGCATATGGAAGTTCATGATGAACTGTCCATATGTATCAGTCAAGGACTGTGAAATTACATCAATTTGCAAGTTTCTATCTAGCTTACCATCGAGCTTCTAAAGCTCTTCTAAGTCCTTGATCATTATCAGACAATGATCTTGGACCGACTGTCCATCACGCATTTCAGTCTTAAAAAGTTTCTAGTGACTTGATACTTGGCTACGCAACTCTCTTCACCAAACAACTCTTGTAGGTGAGCCAACATTTGGCGAGCAGTCTTGATGTCCTCATGTTGGTGCTAAAGCACATTAGACATCAAGCTCAATATGTAGTTCCTAGCTTTATTATCTTCGTCCATCCACTTTTCCTGAGATGCTCTCTATTCGGTAGATGGATGGGCTGGTAAGGATGGGGGGTTTTGGTCCAATACATGAGTCAGCTTTTCAAAAATCAAAATAATTTTGTAGTTTTGGAGCCAATCCTTGTAAGTGGGTCTGATCAATCTGTAGGTATCCAGGATACGGGCTAGTGGGTTGGACGTAGACATTTTTCTATAGAGAGTCAAAGTTTTTAGTTAGATTTTATAATTAGACTTAATCAATTTATTTAAAAATTTTATTTTTAAATAAATTAGGCTTCAACTATTTTTTCGGATCCCTATGCTTCTTTGGTAGAGATGCAATAATTTTTGTGATCATTGATTCCTAGTGGATGGTGTGGTCCCATCGACTGGCTCATCACCTCACCTAACAATTATTGATGATGAGTCAATCGATGAGTGGACAACTTTTGTCAAATAATTCTCTAATCATGGTGCATCCAAATCTGATCTCTAATTCATGAAGCTCACCATGTTCGAAATATTGCTCCACTACTTAGTTAAGTCAGATCCAGCATTTGCATAAACTGAATTTCTGATTGAATCCCTTACCGTATCCAAAATATTGAGCCCAATCCATCCTTCAGCTCATAGCATCCAATGCCTAATAGACATGGTTGCATCCTTTTGGTGCAACTGAACCACTGTAACCAGTCAAGAATAATCAACCCCAAGAACGGCCTACACATCTATAATGGTAGAAGACCTATGACTTAATTTTTTTTTGGAAGATTTAATTTTGGTCTCTTTATACTTGACTTGACTCAGTTATAACAATTATGACTAACCTAGTGGTATGGGTTTGCTCGAATTATTAGCCACCTCAAATCAGAACTAGGTCGATCCGAATGGCCAGGTAAGTGAGATCGGTGGAAGGAATATACCATTAATTGACAAGAACGCATTTAGGTCGAGTAGCTCTCTATTAAAATTCAGTCAGTCATATTTGCCAAACTTATCTTGAATACCAAATTATCGAACCAGTATCAATCGGGTTAGCCTACAATCTAGGCTCTAACCATGAAGCCAAATTAGATCTTGACTTGGTTGACCACATGTTACCATGAGTCGACCTTGACCCAGACTTAATCCTATTGGACTGGTCAATTCTATGCACTCTTGGTCCCATCTAACCAACTCTTGATTCAGTTTGATCAATCGCTAGACCTAATTGAGCTACCCAAGCTCGAATCCAAATTTATGAAGATGTCTTAGATCTAAAAATTTATAACTTTTAGATCTAACTAGTTTCATAATCTTAATTCTTAATTAAGTTTGGATTCATAAATAGAAACATGCCAAAAATCCTAGGATTTTAGGATCTAGGATTTTGCAAAAAAGTAAATTTTTGATTTTTGATTAAGAACAAATACACAGCACCCCTATACACCATAAGAGCACCCCATCGAATGAATAGTGAGGGCCTTTAAATCCTTTTTACTCTTATGATCAGACGGTCAAAGAGAATGCCTTAATCAAAAATAAATACCACACTACAAAATAATAAGATCTATAACATATATCATATATAAAATCATAGATCTAAACATGCATGTTCTGTATATATCTCATGTATCATTAATGAAATTATAAATGCATGCTTTTAGATCTGATATATCACATATTAATTCTAAAAAATAAAATTTAAATTAATCTTAAATTGCAAGTGGTTTTCTCATTAACGGTCTCTATCAGTTACATATTGATGTATCTATCTTTAATATCAAGCAAAATATGAATGCCGTAAAATGACCCAGGGATAGTCCAAATGATAGGTATCTATGGAACCTAAGGCTAGGTCATATAGCAGAAGATAGGGTTAATAAATTGAAGAAAATTGGACTAGTGACTCTATTGACTTTCGAGTCATATCCAATTTATGAATCATGTCTTCATGGCAAAATGACTAAGCTTTCTTTTGTAGGACATGGGGAAAGGGCCATGGATCTACCTACCCTAGTACATACTGATGTGTGCGGCTTATTTGATGTGTCGGCTAGAGGCAACTTTGATTACTTCATAACCTTTATCGATGATTTATCTTGGTATGGTACGTGTATCTTATGAGACACAAGTTTGAAGCCTTTGAAAAGTTCAAAAAATTTGACATAAAGTCGAAAAGCAAACTAGAAAAACTATTAAGGTTCTTTGATCAGATCAAGGAGGTGAATACCTTAGTCGGAAATTCCTAGACTATCTCAAGCAAAATGGCATAATCTCTCAATGGACTCCACCTGGAATACCTCAACTCAATGAAATTTCAGAATCGAGAAACCATACCTTATTAGATATGGTCCGATCCATGATGAACTTCATAGACCTCCCTAATTTTTTTTGAAGGCATAGTTTGTTAACTACTATATATTTACTGAATAGGGTTTCCTCTAAAACTGTTCCTACCACACCGTATGAGATATGACATGGTAAGAAACCAAGTTTGAGTCATCTCAGAATTTGTGATTGTCCGGCTCATGTCAAAAGACAACAAGCGGGCAAGTTAGACTATAGGATCATTAGAGCTCGATTTATAGGATATCCTAAAGACTCTTTAGGATATTATTTCTATATTTCAGAAGACCACAATATGATTGTGAGTCGGCATGCCATTTTTTTTGAAAAATAGATTTTTCAAGATAGGGGCATTGGAAAGCAGATCAAGCTAAAGGAGAAAGTCTCTCAAGAGTAATTAGCTAAGGACCCCATGGAACCAAATCAAGTTGAGCCAATACAATCATTACCTCCTCCACCTCGTAGATCGAAAAAGATTTTTCATTCTCCTGAGAGGTACTTGGGTACTATTTTAGATGAAGTAGAGGAAATGTTCCTCATAGGTAATGGAGTTCATGATGATCCCAAAATCTATGATGAGGCAATATCGGATATCAACTTTGAAAAGTAGTTAGAGGCAATGAAGTCAAAAATTGACTTGATGCACTCAAACCAGGTCTGGACCTTGGTAGATCCACCGAAAGGTATAGTACCTATTGGATGTAAATGGATTTACAAGAGAAAGATTGGTGTAGATGGGAATATGGAGACATTCAAAGCTAGATTAGTGGCAAAAAATTTTTGTCAGTGCGAGGCATTGACTATCAGGATACCTTTTCGTCAGTAGCTATGCTAAAATCCATCAACACATTGCTTGCTGTTGCAGCTTATTTTGATTATGAAATATGGCAAACAGATGTGAAAATGGCATTCCTAAATGGATATCTTGAGGAAGATAGCTATATGGAACAACCACTAGGCTTCACATCTAGTGATGCTAATCACAAAGTATGCAAGCTACAAAGGTCCATATAAGGACTTAAGCAAGCATCTCGAAGCTAGAATACTCGTCTTAATGATGTGAACAAATTATTTGGTTTCATCAAAACTGAGGAGGAACCATGTATTTTCAAAAAGGTCAGTGGAAGCGCTGTTGTCTTCCTCGTACTCTACGTGGGTGATATCCTCCTTATTGGGAATGATATTCCCATGTTGACCATAGTCAAAATGTGGTTATCTAAGGAATTCTCCATGAAAGACCTAGGAGAAGCATCCTTCATTCTAGGAATTAAAGTATATAGAGATAGACCGAACAAGATGCTAGGTCTTTCATAGAAGATGTACATAGAGGAAGTGCTAAAAAGGTTTAGCATGAAAAACTCCAAGAGGGGATTAGTATCCTTCAGACATGGCATTTATCTCTCGAAGAAAATGTGTCCCAACACACCTAAGGAGATTGAACACATGAGCAAGATCCCTTATGCTTCAGTAATAGGGAGCCTCATGTATGCCATGTTATGTACACGACCTAATATAGCCCATGCTATGAGTGTCACGAGCAGATATTAGTCAAATCCAGGTGAAGAATACTAGACTTCTGTGAGATGTATCCTTAAGTACTTTAGAAGAACTGAGGATATGTTGTTGTTTTTTGGTAATGGAGAACTCCAAGTCTGGGGGTATACAAACTCAAATTTTATGTCCGATATTGATGATCAAAAGTCGACATTTGGAAGTCTGTTTGTGTGTAATGGTGGTGCTGTTAGTTGGAAGAGTTTCAAGTAGACAGTGATAGTAGATTCCACCATGGAAGCAGAGTACATCGCTGCATCAGAAGCTATGAAGGAGGCATTCTGGTGCAAGAAGTTTACTGTAGAGATCAAAGTAATGCCATCGGATTCCATTCCTCTATACTATGACAACAATGGCGCCATAGCCCTTGCTAAGGAGCCAAGGTCTCACCAGAAATTCAAGCACATCGAGCGGCGATATTATCTCATCGACATTTACCTCGAGAGAGGTTATGTTGAGGTCAAGAGAGTCAACTCTACATACAATGTGGTAGACCCACTAACAAAGCCATTGGGCTAGTAGAAGATCGAAACCTATCTTGAGAAGATGGGACTTAGATTTGTAGCCAATTGGCTTTAGGTCAAGTGGGAGTTTGTTAGATACATGTGCCCTAGAAGCCATAATTGGCTGACACTTGTAATACACATCTAAGGGCAAAATTATAATTTTGACTATAAATAATAAAATGGGTTATTTTCTATCATAATGTGTATTTGAAAGTGTCTGTGATACATCTCTTGAGTTAATGGTAATGATAGTTCATCATGAGGATGGTGATTGATCTAGAAGGTTGGTGTACAATCGCTTCTTTAGGATAGATGAGTTTTGAGTCTACGATGTAGGGACACAGGAGCGAGAGTACAGGTACTCATTAGAGAACGAGGGCACTGAGTGTGACTATCTCGAGCAGTCATGAGGAAGTCTACCTTATCGTCGATGACTAGCTTGAAGCTGCAGTGATGTGTTTGGTTCTTTGACCTGAGGTGCATTGGCAGATCACCTTGAGGGTGTTATAGTTTGACTATACCATAACTCGATCTCCTAGCCATTTGAAATTCTGAGGTGTATGTTGGCTATAGCATGTTTATTGTAGGAATTAGATTATACCAATAGGGGATCTATCTACCTCGGTAGATGAAAAGCAACCCTATGATGATAATGAGAATCAAGTCCATAAGCCCATGGCCATAGCAGAGTGAAATAATAGAAAGAGATTCTATTAGGAGTTTTCACATTGGACTTGAATCGAATGATTAATTCATATGACGGAAAATAGGGTTTGATGAGATCACCTTAATCCTAATCTGATCAGGGCTCAAGATAGAGGAACTTAATCACATAGGTAACTACACCAAGAGGTTCATTTTTAGTTTTGATGGATTGCCACCATATGCTGCTAGGTGTCACTGATGGATTTTGGGAGCAATTAGAATGATTTGTATGATCGATCATACTAGTTGTCTGAATCAGAAAAGTTCTGATCCATTGAAAGGTGTTTCGATGATGTCGATGATAGAGATCGCGACGATCCCATTACCATATGAAACTGAACCTAACTAGATCACACAAATAAGGGTTTGGATATGGATATCATCAATTAAACTAACCCAATTCAATTTATTTGAATAAGATTCAATTAGGTTCAACAAAATCGTGCTAGCACACGTTTGAGCCTGATGTTCTCCTTCAACAATCATTAAAGCTTGTCTCTACTGAGCCAAATTTGTTTGAGTGCACTCAGAAATCTTTACTTGGTCTGACTGGAGTTTGTCTAGGTTAGCAAAGGATTATCTTAATTAATGAGATAAATTTGAGACAACGCCTGCCATTTTTCGTCACCTGCTAAATCTTGTCCTTTGACTTTGGTCAAATGTTGTCCTTTGACACTTAGACATCCACCCATGTGTCATGCACCCATAGGAGAGAATATGGGGAATATAGGGGTTTGTCCTCCTACTAAAAAGCTGAAAGAGAGGGCTGCATGCCCAGGGAGATGTGCACCCCATGAGGATCATGCCTGAAGTCCCATATAGATGGGACTCCAGGGTTGCTTCATGCTCTCTACTCGGGTGGCGCCAAAGAGTCTTTTTTGATCAGTCTTGGTGCCACCTAAGGAGGTTTGTGAGGCGCTCTAATATGATTAGATCAGATTATGTCATCTCACCAATTAATTTAGATCTGATTGCATAAAGAACCATGATTAGCCGAGATGATGTGGCACTACATGACGCAGCAGGATCTATATAAACCCTATCTATGCCTAGGATTAAGAGGTTCTACCCTTTCTTCATGCCACAAAGCTTCACTCCCTCCCTCTCCATGCCACCTTGAGATCCTCTCTCTCCTATCCACGTCCAAGAGTCTTTGGGTGCAAGTTTGGTGCGATCCAAGCAAGAGAAAGGTGACAGAAAAGGAAGAGATAGCACTGTTGCAAGAGATAATGACTGATTTTCAAAAGTCATTTTAAAGACCTTCAAGATTAAATCCAGATCTGATTTTTGGAGGATAGATAGAGAAGTAGAAGATCTTTAGATCCTACCCGAGTGGATATCGGTAGAGGCTAGGTGCTTGCATGGCTACATCCAGAACCTTAGGCAAACATCAAGATCATCATAGGATAATAGGATTACCCATAACAAGGTACAATTAAATTAAATTTAAATTTATTTTATTTTATTTTGTTAGATTGATAAAATCAAATCTGAAGAGTCTCAGATCTGATTTGAATCTAAGAGAAAAAATTTTAAAATATTTCTTTTGACCCAATCAGATCTGAACGAACCTGATCCGAGAAATAGGATTTTTTCCTTCATCTATATGGCACACAATGACCTATGCTCAATAAACATTGTCATCCTAAGTAACAACGTATCATTTGGTCATGAATAATTTTAAGGACTAAATGATAAATCTTTCTTTGTCAAATTCTAGATAGTCCTAAGAATTTAATCACAACATAGGAGTTCATTAGAAGGCAATAGAATTTATGATAAAAAATACCAAAATAATTTTTATTAATTAATAATTCATATACAAGTACAATAAGTAGCACAATCTTTAACAGGCTGATGATTGGCTTTGGAACACATTTTCAACAATCTCTCACTTGGACTAAAGCCAATCAGTGTAGTATCTAATACTTATCTTTGACTTGAAGTTGTTGATCTCCTTCACTGCAATAGCTTTAGTGAATGGGTCAGTCAGGTTCTCCTTCTCGTCGATCTTCTTCAGATCAATGTCACCTCAATCTATGATCTCTCAGACAAGGTGGTAGCAGTGCAGAATATATTTCGTCCACTAGGACACCTTTGGTTCCTTCGCTTGAGCAATGGCTCCAGAGCTGTCGTAGTAGAGTATAACTAGACCATCAAGGGAGGGTGCTACTCCAAGCTCGATGATGAACTTTTTCAGCCACATCACTTCTTTGGCAGCATCTGATGCAATGACATACTCCACCTAACAAACTGAATCGACCATGGTGTGCTGCTTAGAATTCTTCCAACAGACTGTCCCACCATTAAGGGTGAATATATATTCTGACACACTCTTGCTGTCATCATGATCAGACTGGAAACTGGAGTCTATAAATTCTATAAGTTTCAAATCTAATTCACCATATACAAGCCACTGGTCCTTAGTATTTCTCAAATACTTCAAGATAGTTTTAACAACCTTCCAGTGATTTTCTCTTGGATCAGATTGGTATCTACTCACTACCCCTAGTGAGTATGCCACATCTGATCGCATACATGTCATGGAGTACATTATAGAACCTACTATCAAAGCATACGGTATTCTACTTATACACTCTCTTTCTAGAGATGTTGTCCGACAATCTCTCTTTCAAAGAGAAATTCCATGGACTATTGGTAAATAGTCTTTCTTGGAATTCTCCATGCTGATCCATTTTAGCATAGTGTTAATGTACGTAGACTAAGATAATCTAAGCAACCTTTTAGATCGATCTCTATAGATCTTTATCCCTAGGATGTAGAAAGCTTCTCCCAGATGTTTCATGGAGAATTGTGATGACAATCAGATCTTTATTCCTTATAATGTAGTGACATCATTTTCAATTAAGAGAATGTCATCCACATACAATACTAGGAATACTATTGCTGGACCAATAGTCCACTTGTATATGCAGGGCTCCTCTTCGTTCTTAACGAAGCCATACATTTTGATTGTTTTATCAAATCGTATGTTCTAGCTCAGAGATAACCGCTTCAGTCCATAAATGGACCTTTAAAACCTGCACACCTTAAACTCATCTATGGATGAGAATTCTTTAGGCTGTATCATACATACCTCCTCATCCAGCTCTCCGCTTAAGAAAGCTGCTTTTACATCCATCTGCCAGATTTCATAGATGAGCAAAAATGGCAAGCATAATCCGAATGAATTTAAGCATTACCATAGGAGAGAATGTCTCGTCATAGTCAATACCATAATATTGATGATACCCCTTGGCAACTAGATGGGCATTATAGGTCTCCATCTTTCCGTTTGCGCCTCTTTTTCTTTTGAAGACCCACTTACATCCTATGGATTTTATCTCTTCGAATGGGTCAATCAATGTCCATACATCATTGACCTTCATGAATTCCATTTAGGATTTCATGGTCTCAAGCCATTTTTCAGAGTCGGATCTTTACCTTGCATCCATATAGGTGATTGGGTCCTGATCATTCTCATCGAGTTCAATAGGATCCCCATCTCGAACTAAGAAACCATAGTATCTTTCGATTGACGTGGTACTCTACCAGACCATCTTAAAAGTGTATCTCCAATGGGTTCTAGGTCTGATCTAATCAGATCCAGCTCAGATTCAATAACTTATGTTTGTTCTTCCACCTTTCGTACTTCATCAAGTTCGACCTTAGAGGTATTAGTTCCTTCACCAAGGAACTCCTTTTCTAAAAAGAATGCCTTAAGGTTGACAAACACATTTTGCTCATCAGCAAGCTAGAAGTAATACCCTTTAGTTTTTTTTGGATAACTTACAAAACTATACTTATCAGACCTAGGTCCAAGCTTGTCTGCCATCAAACGTTTGATATAAGCCGAACACTCCCAAATCCTAAGGTGTGAGAGTACTGGCTTATTCCCTATCCATATGTCATATGGTATTTTATTAATAGATTTACTCGAAATCCTATTTAAAATTTAACAAGCTGACTCGAGTGCATATCCCCATAGGAAGATTGGCAAACCAGCAAATCCTATCATGGATCAAACCATGTCCAATAGGGTCCGATTTCTCCTTTCAGACATACCATTATGTTGTGGTGTTCCAAGAGAGGTCTATTGGGAGAGAATCCTATTCTTCCCAAGATATGTCAGAAACTCATTGGAAAGGTACTCACCCTCTTAGTCAGGTCGAAGAGTTTTAATACTCTTCTCAGTTTGCTTATCTACCTCATTTTAGAAAAGTTTAAACATTTCAAGCGACTCTGACTTATGCTTCATTAAATAGACGTACCCATACCTAGATAGGTCATCTATGAAGGTTATGAAGTAGAAGTATCCATCTCTGGAACTTGAGCTCATGGGTCCGTATACATTTTTGAATGTACTAGATTTAGGAGTTCAGTGGCTCATTCATCTTTTCTAGTAAAAGATGATTTGGTCATCTTACAAAGAAGATAGGACTCACAGGTCGGAAGTGATTCATAATCACTAATCTCAAAAATTCCATCTTGAGCTAATTTGTTTATTTTGTTCTTGTTAATATGACCCAGCCTACAGTGCCAAAGGTAAACTTTGGACACATCACTAATTCTATGATGTTTATCAGAAGATTGAACCATGTTAACAGGCATAGTTAATAAATAAATATCATTATTTAATTATCCAATAAAAATTATAACACTATTTAAAATGATATTATAAATTTTTTTTATTGATATTTCATAACCATTCATTGCCAAAAGGCTTACAGAAATGACATTCAATAAGAAAGTTGGACAAAAATGACATTCATTAAGAATAACTTTACTTAAATTGATTACAAGGTTCATGATTCCTAAAGGTAGAATTGGAACTTATCTTCCATCTCCAACATTTAGGAATCTCTCACCTTGATCAAATCTCCTACTGACCTACAAGCCCTACATAGAATTATAAATATGATTAGGGCTTTTAGTTTCTAATACCCAGGCAGTAGAATCAAATAAGAAAAAATTGTAAGGTGTTATCATATAGTTACCTTGCCCAGTAACTACTTGCTTCTTCCTCGGCCTGTTCGAGTCTGGGAAAGCGATGTACAGAGGACAGTTCCTCTTCTAGTGCCCCTGCTTCTTGCTAAAAAAGCATTCCATCTGGCTCTGGTCGGGCTTGTACTTCTTGGTCCGACCCTATGTAGTCATCCCGGCATTTGGCTGCACCTTCTTGTTCTTCTTTTTCTTGTTCTTTTTTCTTTTCTTAAAAGGTCAATGACCAAAAGAAGACCCTCCCACTACATTCACCATCTTCTTGTGAAGTTGGTGATCCTTCTCAAAGTTCTGTGGCAATCCCAACAAGCCATGGTAGTTGATTGCAGGCTTAGTCCTTCTGAAAAGAGTTTGAAAAGGGAAGAAGGACATGGGCAAGAAATTAAGGATTGCATCCTTACCAAGTTGCTCATGCAGGAGAAAGCCCAATTTGCTAAGGCACTCAATCATCTCAATCTTGTATAATACTGTTAGATATGTGTGCCCTAGAAGCCAGAATTGGCGGACATTTGTAATACACATCTAAGGGCAAAATTATAATTTTGACTATAAATAATAAAATAGATTATTTTCTATCATAATGTGTATTTGAAAGTGTCTGTGATACATCCCTTGAGTTAATGGTAATGATAGTTCATATTTTTAAGAATTAAAAATTTAAGACATGAATTTTCATTATTAACTCATAAAATGCTTCAGACCATAGGATCATCATGAGAATGGTGACTGATCTGAAAGGTTGGTATATGATCATTTCTTTAGAATAGATGAGTCTTGAGTCTATGGTGTAGAGACACCAGAGTGAGAGTACAGATACTCGTTAGAGAACAAGGGCACTGAGCATGACCACCTCGAGCAGTCATGAGGAAGTCTATCTTCTCATCGATGATCGGCTCGAAGCTGTAGTGGTGTGTTTGGTTCTTTGACCTGAGGTGCATCGATAGATCACCTTGAGGGTGTTATAGTTTGACTACACCATAACTCAGTCTCCTAGCCATTCGAAAGCCTAAAGTGTATGTTGGCTATTGCATGTTAATTATAGGAATTGGATTGCACCAATAGGGGATCTATCTACCTCGGTAGATGAGGAGCAGTCCTATGATAATCATGAGAATCAAGTCCATAAGCCCATGGCCATGGCAGAGTAAAATAATAGAAAGAGTTTCTATTAGGAATTTTACATTAGACATAAATCGATTGATTAATTCATCTGATAGAAATTAGGATTTTGACGAGATCATCAAAACACTAATCTGATCGGGGCTCAAGATAGAGGAACTTAATCACACAGGTAACTGCACCAAGTGGATCATTTTTAGTTCTGATGGGTTGCCACAATATGCTGCTAGGTGTCACTGGTGGATTTTGGGAGCAATTAGAATGATTTGGATGATCGATAATACTAGTTGTCTGAATCAAAAAAATTCTGATCCGTTAGAAGGTGTTTCGATGATGTCGATGATAGAGATTGCGACGTATCCCATTTCCATATAGAACTGAACCTAACTAAATCATACAAATATGGGTTTAAATCTAGATATCATCAATTGGACTAATCCAGTTCAATTGTTTTGAATAAGATTCAATTAGGTTAAAGAAAATCGTATCAGCACACGATTGAGCCTAAGGTTCTCCTTCAACAATCATTAAAGCTTATCCCAACAGAGTCAAATATGTTTGGGCTCACTCAAAAATCTTTACTTGGTCTGACTAGAGCTTGTCTAGATTAGAAAAGGTTTGTCTTAATTTATGAGAAAAATTTGAGTCAATACCTACCATTTTTCGTCACCTGCTAAATCTTGTCTTTTGACTTTGGTCAAATGTTGACCTTTGAGACATCTACCCATGTGTCATGTACCCATAGGAGAGAATATGGGAGTTTGTCCTCCTACTAAAAAGTAGAAAGGGAGGGGGTGCATGCCTAGGGAGGCATGCGTCCCATGAGGATCACGTCAGGAATCCCATACAGATGGGACTCCTGGTTGCTTCCTGATTTCAACTTAGGTGGTGCCAAAGAGTCCTATTTGACTAGTCTTGGTACCACCTAAGGAGGTTTATGAGGTACTTTAATCTGATTGGATCAGATAATGTCATCCCACTAATCAGATTTAGATCTGATAGCATAAAGAGCCATGATTGGCCGGGATGATGTGGCACTACATGGCGCAGCTGGGTCTATATAAACCCTATCTATGCCTAGAATTAAGAGGTTCTATCCTTTGCCCATGCCACAAGGCTTCTCTCCCTCCCTCTCCATGCCACCTTTAGGTCCTCTCTCTTCGTATCCACATCCAAGAGTTTTTGGGCTTGAGTTTGGTGTGATCCAAGCAAGAGAAAGGCAACAGGAAAGGAAGAAGGCAGCACTACTACAAGAGACAATGGCTGATCTTTAAAAGCCATTTTGAAGATCTTCAAGATTAGATCTAGAACTAAATTTTGGAGCATAGATTGAAAAGAAAAAGATCTTCAGCCTGTCCGAGAGGATAGTAGTAGAGGCCAGGCGCTTGCGTGGCTATATCCAGAACCTCAGGCAAACATCGAGATCATCACAGGGTAATACGATTACCCATAACAAAGGTATGATTAAATTAAATTTTATTTTATTTTATTAGATTAATAGGATCATATCTGAAGAGTCTTATATCTAATTTAGATCTAAGAAGAAAAATTTTTGAAATATCTCTCTTGATCCAATCAAATTTGAACGAACCTAACCTAGGAAATAGGGTTTTTTCTTCAACTGGTATCAGAGTTGGATTCCTATAATTAATTAGATCTAATTTTAATATATTTTTGATCTGATAATTAGATGATTTCAAATGTCACATGAGATGTAATTAGATCTAAAATTAAAAAATAAAAATTAAGTAATTTAGATCTAAGATGTATGAAATGCATGACTAGAATAAGAATAGAATTATTCTATATATAGTCTAACATCATCATAATTTTAATTTAATTAATTATAATTTTTAGATCTATTTACTTACTATTTTTTGATATTTTAAATATTATAATTAGATCTAAAAAATATAAAATAAATTTATTTAATTTTTTCATATGAGATATGATTGATGCAAGTTTAGACCAGTTATAGAATAGATCTACAAAGTTATCCTTAATAAATTTAATTTGATATGATCAAATTTAAATTTTATTTTTTAGATATTTATGAGATAATTTAGATCTGAAAACATGCATGATATGATACACGAGATGTATGTAAAACATGTTTTTAAGTTAGATCAATTTTTATATGTGATATATGATGTAGATCTAACTAGTTTTGTAGATTCATCATGTTTCTGATTAAGACGTTCCCCTTGGCGATCCAGTCATAAGAACATAGAGGGATTTAAAGGCCCTCTCATTCCATTCGATGGGATGTTCTTATGATGTGTTGGGGTGCTGCACGTTCGTCCTTAATCAGAAATCAAAAACTTATTTTCTGCAAAATCTTAGATCCTGAAATCCTAGGATTTTATTTACATATTTTATTTATGAACTCTAAACTTAATTAAAAATTAAGATTATGAAATATATTAGATTTAAAATTGAGAATTTTTAGATCTAAGATATATTCACCAAATTGAGTTCGGACTTGGATAGCTCAATTAAGTCAAGCGGTTGATCAAACCGAATCAAGAGTCGGTTAGATGGGATCAAGAGTGCTTAAATTGACCAGCTTAATAGGATTAAGTCTGGGTCAAGGTCGAGTCACATGAGTGATCAATCAAGTTAAGACCTAATTAGGCTCAGTGGTTAGAGTTTAGATTATAGGCTAACCCGATTGGTTCTGGCTCAATAATTTGGTGCTAAGGTAAGTTTGGCAGATACGATCGACTGATTTTTAATTAGGAGCTACTCGACTCGAATGCATTCTTATCGAGTAAATGGCATATCCCTTCCATTGGTCTCATTTATCTAGCCATATTTGTTGGCTCAGTCCTGATCTAAGGTGGCTAATAATCCGAGCTAATCTATGCCACTAGGTTAGTCATAATGGTTATGGCTATGTCATATCAAGTTTAAAGAGACCTAAATCAAATCTTCCTAAGAAAAGATTAAGTCTAAGGTCTTCCATCATTATAGATATGCAGGCCCTTCTCGAGGTTGATTATTTTCGACTGGTCATAGTGGTTCAGTTGCACCAGAAAGATGCAACCATATCTATTAGGCATTGGATGCTACGGGCTAGACGATGGATTGGGCTCAATATTTTGGAAACGGTGAGAGACCCAATTAGAAATCCAATCTATGCAAATGGTGGGTCTGACTTAACTAAGGAGTGGATCAATATTCCGAGCATGGTGAGATTCAAGAATTAGAGACCAAGTCTGGGTGCACCATGATTAGAGAATTATTGGACAAGAGTTGTTTACTCATTGGCTAACCCATCACCAATAACTGTTAGGTGAGGTGATGAGTTAGTTGGTAGGACTGCACCATCCACTAGAAATCATTAATCATGAAGATTTTTGCATATCTACAGAGGGAGTGTAGGGATTTGAAGAAAATAGTGGGAGCTAATTTGTTTAAAAATCAAACCCCTAAATAAATTGGTCAAGTCTTAATTAAAAAATCTAACTAGAAACTTTGACTCTCTATAGAAAAAAAAAATGTCTGCATCCAACCCACTAGCTGGTATCCTGAACACCCGTAGACTGACTAGATCCAATTATAAGGATTGGCTCCAAAACTTCAAAATTATTTTGAGTTTCGAGAAGTTAACTCATGTATTGGACTAGGATCTCCCCAACTTACCAGTCTATCTGTCCGCTAAATAGAGAGCATCTCTTGACAAATGGATAGATGAAGATAACAAGGTTAGATACTACATATTGGGCTCGATGTTTGATGAGCTTCAGTATCAACATGAAGATATCAAGACTGCCCGCCAAATGTTGGGTCACCTGCAAGAGTTGTTTGGTGAGCAGAGTCATGTAGCCAAATATCAGATCACTAAACAACTAGTTAAGGCTAAAATGCATGATGGGCAGTCAGTCCAAGATCATTATCTGATGATGATCAAGAACTTAGAAAAGCTTGAGAAGCTCGGAGTGAAGTTAAACTAGGATCTACAGAATGATATAATTCTGCAATCCTTGACTGATGCATATGGGCAGTTCATCATGAACTACCATATGCATAAACTTTAAAATACTCTGGCCGAATTTATGAATATGCTGGTTATAGGTGAGCTTTCTATGAAAAATTCTAAAGGCTCAATACTTGCTATAGAATGGGCTTCTTCTAAGAGAAAGTCTTTTGGAAAGAAGAAGTTGTGAAAAGGTAGAAGATGGAAGGCGGAAAGAAAAAGAAGACAGAGCTGAAGAAGAAGGCTGCTGCCAAAGAAAAGTGTTTTCATTGTAATATTGACAACCATTGGAAGCGGAACTACCCTACATACTTGGCCACCCTAAAGAATAAGTAGAAGATAGGTCCTTCTAGAGGTATGCTCGTTATTAAATCTAACCTTACGATTTCTTCTACATCTAGTTCGGTGCTTGACTCTGGTTCTAGTGCTCATTTATGTACTTCCATGCAGGATCTTAAGAATAGCAGGAGGCTGAGGGATGGTGCTTGATCCTATGCATCGAAAATGGAGCAAGGGTTGCTGCTTTGGCCGTGGGAATCTATCCTCTTTGACTACCATCTGGCTTAGATTTAGTACTTAGGAATTATTATTATGTACCTGCCGCAAGCAGGAATTTGATTTATATTTCATGTTTAGCACAAGAAGGCTATGTAATTAGTTTTCTTCAGGATCATTATAATATTCTTTATGAAAAAAATAAAATTATAAGTGGTTTCTTCATTAATGGTCTCTATTAATTACATATTGATATATCTATTTTTAATATCGAGTAAAATGTGAATGCCATAAAATGACCCAGGGGTAGTCCAAATGATAGGTATCTATGACACCTAAGGCTAGGTCATATAGCAAAAGATAGGGTTAACAAATTAAAGAAAATTGGGCTATTGAGTCTGTTGACCTCTGAGCCATATCCAATTGGTGAATCATGTCTTCATGGCAAAATGACTAAGCTCCCTTTTGTAGGACATGGGGAAAGGGCCACGGATCTGCTTGCCCTAGTACGTACTGATGTGTGTGGCCCATTTGATGTGTCGACCAGAGGCAACTTTGATTACTTCATAACCTTTATTGATGATTTATCTCGGTATGGGTACCTGTATCTTATAAGACACAAGTTTGAATCTTTTGAAAAGTTTAAGGAATTCAGACACAAAGTCAAAAAGCAAACTAGAAAATCCATTAAGATTCTTCGATCAGATCGAGAAGGTGAATACCTTAGTCGGAAATTTTTGGACTATCTCAAGCAAAATAGCATAGTCTCTCAATGGACTCCACTTAGAACACCTCAACTCAATGGAGTTTCAGAATGGAGAAATCGGATCCTATTAGATATGGTTCGATCCATGATGATCTTCACAGACCTCTCTAATTTTCTTTGGGAACATAGTTTATTGTAATATATTTACTGAATAGGATTTCCTCTAAAACCGTTCCTACCATACCGTATGAGATATGGCATGATGAGAAACCAAGTCTGAGTCATCTCAAAATTTGGGGTTGTCCGGCTCATGTCAAAAGATAACAAGTGGATAAGTTAGACCATAGGTCCTTTAGAGCTCGATTTATAGGATATGCTAAAGAATCTTTAGGATATTATTTCTTCGTTCCAAAAGACTATAATATGATTGTGAGTCGGCATACCATCTTTCTTGAAAAATAGTTTATTCAAGATAGCGGCATTGAAAAAAAGCAGATCAAGCTCGAGAAGAAAGTCTCACAAGAGCAACGAGCTAAGGACCCCATAGAATCAAATCAGGTTGAGCTAATACAATCACTACCTCCTCCACCTCGTAGATCGAAAAGGGTTTTTCATCCCATTGAGAGGTACTTAGGTACTATTTCAGAGGAAGTAGAGAAAATGTTCCTCATAGGTAATGGAATTCATGGTGATCCCAAAACCTATGATGAGGTGATATTAAATATTGACTTCGAGAAGTGGTTAGAGGCAATGAAGTCAAAAATTGACTCGATGCAATCAAATCAAGTCTAGACCTTGATAGATCTACTAGAAGGTATAGTACCTATTGGGTGTAAATGGATCTATAAGAGAAAGATTGGTGCAGATGGGAATGTGGAGACATTCAAAGCTAGATTAGTGGCAAAAGGTTATAGTCAGTGCGAAGGCATTGACTATCAGGATACCTTTTTGTCAGTAGCTATGCTAAAATCCATCCGCACAATGCTTGCTATTGCAGCTTATTTCAATGATGAAATATGGCAAATGGACATAAAAATGGCATTCCTAATTGGATACCTTAAGGAAGATTTCTATATAGAATAGTTGCTAGGTTTCACATACAGTGATGTTGATCACAAAGTATAAAAGATGCAAAGGTCCATATATGAACTTAAGCAAGCATCTCGAAGCTGAAATACTCGTTTTAATAATGTGATCAAATTATTTGATTTCATCAAAAATGAGGAAGAACCATATGTTTTCAAAAAGGTCAGTGGGAGCGCTACTATCTTCCTTATAAGCGTGGATGATATCCTCCTTATTGGGAAAGATATTTTCATGTTGACCACAGTTAAAATATGGTTATCTAAAGAATTCTCCATAAAAGACATAAGAGAAGAATCTTTCATTCTAGGAATCAAAGTCTATAGAGATAGACCGAATAGGTTGCTAGGTCTTTCATAGAAGATGTACATAGAAGAAGGGTTAAAGAGGTTTAGCATGAAAAACTCCAAGAGTGGATTGGTATCCTTCAGACATGGCATTCATCTCTCTAAGAAAATGTATCCCAACACATCAGAGGAGATTGAATGCTTAAGTAAGATCCCTTATACTTCAGCATTAGGGAGCCTCATGTATCCTATGTTATGTACACAACCTGATATAGCCCATGCTATGAGTGTCACAAGCAGATATCAGTCGAATCCAAGTGAAGAACACTAGACTTCTATGAAATGTATCCTTAAGTACTTAAGAAGAACTAAGGATATGTTGTTGGTTTTTGGTAATGGAGAACTCCAAGTCTAAGGGTATACAGACTTGGATTTTATGTCCAATATAGATGATCAAAAGTTGACATCGAGTCTATTTGTGTGTAATGGTGGTGCTGTCAGTTGGAAGAGTTTCAAGCAGACAGTGATAGCAGATTCCACTATGAAAGTAGAATACATTGTTGCATCAGAAGCTGCGAAGAAGGCATTTTGGTATAAAAAATTTGCCATAGAGATTGGAGTGATGCAATCGGATGCCATTCCTCTGTAATCCGACAATAATGGCACCATAGCCCTTGCTAAGGAGCCGAGGTCTCACCAGAAATCCAAGCACATCGAGTGGTGATATCGTCTCATCCACAATTACCTCGAGAAAGGTTATGTCGAGGTTATGAGAGTCGACTCAGCATACAATGTAGTAGACCCACTCACAAAGCCGTTGGGCCAACAAAAGATTAAAGCCCACCTTGAGAAGATGAGATTTAGATTTGTATCCAATTGGCTTTAGGTCAAGTGGATGTTCGTTAGATAGGTTATTTTCTATAAATAATAACATGAATTTGTAGCCCTCCTTGTAATACACATCTAAGGGCAAAATTGAAATTTTGATTATAAATAATAAAATTGATTATTTTCTATCATAATGTGTATTTAAAAATGTCTGTGACACTTTTCTTGAGTTAATGGTAATCATAGTTCATATTTTTAAGAGTTGAAAATTTAAGATATGAATTTTCATTATTAACTTATAAAATGCTTCCGATCGTAGGATCATCATGAGGATGGTGTTGATCCGGAAGGTTGGTGTACGATCGATTCTTTAGGATAGATGAGTCTTGAGTCTACGGTGTAGAGACATCAGAGTGAGAGTATAGGTACTTGTTAGAGAACGAGGGCACTAAGCATGACCATCTCAAGTAGTCATGAGGATGTCTACCTTCTCATCAATGACTGGCTTGATGCTGCAGTGGTATATCTGATTCTTTGATCTGAGGTGCATCGATAGTTCACCTTGAGGATGTTATAGTTTGACTACACCATAACTCGGTCTCCTAGCCATTCAAAACCCCGAGGTATTAGAATGTTCATTGTAGGATTGGATTGCCCCAATAGGGTATCTACCTCGATAGACGAGGAGCAGCCCTATGATAATCATGAGAATCAAGTCCATAAGCCCATGGCCATGGTAGAGTGAAATAATAGAAAGAGTTTCTATTAGGGTTTTCACATTAGACTTGAATCAAATTATTAATTCATATGATAGAAATTAGGATTTTGACGAGATTACCTTAACCCTAATCCGATCAGGGCTCAAGATAGAGGAACGTAATCAGAAAGGTAACTACACCAAGAGGTTCATTTTTAGTTCTGATGGATTGCCACCATATGCTGCTAAGTGTCATTGGTGGATTTTGGGAGCAATTAAAATGATTTGGATGATCGATCATACTAGTTCTCTAAATCAAAAAAGTTCTGATTCATCGAAAAGTGTTTCGATGATGTCGATGGTAGAGATCGCGATGTATCCTATTACCATACAAAACTGAACCTAACTGGATCATACAAACAAGGGTTTAAATCTAGGTATCATCAATTGGACTAACCCAGTTCGATTGTTTTGAGTAAGATTCAATTAGGTTTAAGGAAATCGTGCTAGCACATGATTGAGCCTAATCTTCTTCTTCAACAATCATTAAAGCTTGTCTCGACTGGGCCAAATGTGTTTGGGCTCACTCAAGAATCTTTACTTGATCTGATTAGAGCTTGTCCAGATCAGAAAAGGGTTGTCTTAATTTATGAGATAAATTTGAGACAACACCTGCCATTTTTCATCACCTACTAAATCTTGTCTTTTGACTTTGGTCAAATATTGACCTTTGACACTTAGACATCCGTCCATGTGTTATACACCTATAGGACAGAACATGGAGGTCAGTCCCCCTACTAAAAAGTAGAAAGGGAGGGGGTGCATGCCTAGGGAGGCGTGCACCTCATGAGGATCACGCCTGAAGTCCCATGCAGATGGGACTCCCGGTTGCTTCATGGTTTCAACTTAGGTGGCGCCAAAGAGTCTTGTTTGATCAGTCTTGGCACCACCTAAGGAGGTTTATGAGGGACTCTAATCTAATTGGATCAGATGATGTCATCCCACCAATCAGATTTAGATCTAATTGCATAAAGAGCTGTGATTGGCTGGGATGATGTGGTACTGCATGGTGCAGTAGGGTCTATATAAATCCTATCTGTGCCTAAAATTAAGAAGTTCTACCCTTAGCCCTTGACACAAGGCTTCTCTCCCTTCCTCTCCATGCCACCTTTAGGTCCTCTCTCTCCTATCCACGTCCAAGAGTTTTTGGGCTCGAGTTTGGCGCGATCCAAGCAAGAGAAAGTTGATAGGAAATGAAGAAGGTAGCACTGCTGCAAGAGACAATGACTGATCTTCAAAAGCTGTTTTGAAGACCTTCAAGATCAGATCTAGATCTAATTTTTGGAGCATAGATTGAGAAGGAGAAGATCTCTAGATCTTGCTTGAGTGGATATCGATAGAGGCCAGGCACTTGCGTGGCTACATCCAGAACCTCAGGCAAATATCGAGATCATCATAGGATAATAGGATTAACAAATATATGATTAAATTAGATTTTATTTTATTTTATTTTATTTTATCAGATTAATAAGATCAGATATGAAGAGTCTCAGATTTGATTTGGATCTAAGAGGAAAATTTTTTAAAATATTCCTCTTGATCCAATCAGATCTAAACAAATCTGATCCAAACAATAGGATTTTTCCTTCAAATACATGATCGATGACTGAAACCCCATCCCTTATCTGAGCATTGAAAATGACACAACTTGTTTTGTGTCTTTCAACATCATCAGACGTGCCAAAGGAGTCATTCAACATTTGAAGCATCTCCCATGGCTAGGCTTTTTTGAACCTGCAGCTAAACTTATCATTCATTACCACCAGCATTATACACCGAATGGTGGTGCGGTCATTGAGCCACTTTTGGTGAGTATCTGACATCGCTCCTCTAGCATTCGGAGCTGGCTTCTCAGGTGCTAGAGCTGTTACGACATAAAGGATCCGCTCATGCTCCAGGACGATTTTCAACTTACGATACCAGCTATCGTAGTTGGATCCCATTAATTTGTCATTATCTAACAATGACCGGAGCGACAGGTTAGTGGCTATTTCTACATAAAAAGAAAACCAAACCTAATTAGTATATGAATCAATTATCCTGAAAACTTAGACATTAGTCTAAAGGTTCTCCCACTATTTTACATGAATTGGTAGCCTCTACCTCCAATTCAAGGAATTACATTAATTCCTTAGTGGATACTATAATCCACATAGACTACACGCGAGCCAAACTATGGTTGGTCAACCCATGTGCACTTATTAGTAGGTTCAAAACCAATTATTTCTGTAAATAATTTCTAGTAAAATCAATTTTGCCCTAGAGACCTAATCAGTAGGCTTTGGCTTCCACTGAAAAGGTCCGGTTAGGTCCAACCATTAACATGACTATATTTAGTTTTATCGAACCAATAAATGATCAGACCCAACTTTGGTCAGCCAACCTAACCACCATCAGAAAGACTTAATCAAATCATCATTTTATGAATGATAATTTCATTAATCAGTAAGCACCAAGCCTTTGAGCCTCCGATGATTATTAAATTAATGAACCCATTATTACTCAACTTAATGAAAGTCTATGATATAGTTATCTATATAATTATTTTATTTTTAAGGATCTAATAATTTTAGAGAATTTAGTTAACTTAATTAAGAAAAGCGAGCCAATTTCAATCCTCCCACTAGCTTCACCAAGTCAGATAAAAAAGGATCTAATCTAAGTTGGCATTACGAGCTCCTAAATCAGTCAGACTGATTTATCTAATTAATTAACATGGGTGAGCTTGAATCACCAAGTGATCCAATCAAAACCTAACTTAATAAGATGGCCAGATAAGTGCGATCAGTGGAAGGGATATGCCATTCACTCATTAAAGATTAAATCAGTGAGAGTAGCTCTCAATTAAAAAGCACTGGTCTGGTCTGCCAGACTTACCTAAGACACCATTCGATTCATTAGTTTCAATTTGATCAACCTAGTAATTACAGGTTCAACCACATAGCCATGAATCAAGTCCATTTGGTCCTCGTTAAAGGCATGGAATTGATCAACTACAACTACTGTAATTGAGTCTATAGAGTTCTTGACCTAATCTAAATTAACATTTAATTAGATTTGATCAACTACTCTAAATTAGTCCATTCTTTAACTAACCTTAGGTGTAACCCAATTTATGGACCTACTTCATCTAACCCAATAATCCACAAGTTTATGATTAATGACTTAGGGTCTTAATTCACAATTATAGACACTAAATCATTTCACTTAAATTTAATTAAGTTTATGGATTGAGGGTTAAGGTTCGGCATTTTAAAAATATTTTATAAAATTTTGAAAGATTCTTTACAACTTAGTATTATTCAGCAATTGAGTCGACTCACTTTAAAATTGAATCAGCTCGATTCACAAACAACACTAGTTATAGAATTTAATCTGAAACTATGTACACTACATTATACTAAATCATGAATCAAAACTTTAGATCCTATCTAAACATGCATTTATGATCAAAAATTAGATTAAAGCCTAATTTAATCAGATCATAAAAATATTAGATCAGATCTATGGTTTTATGATTAACTATTTAGATCAGCAACATACCAGGACAACCTTTTAACTATAGGGGGTAAACCCTATAGCATGACAACCTTCAGTCCATGTGATCCTGATTTTAATTTTTAGATCTAATTAATTAGGTTATCAGATTAATATTTTGATTAAATCTAAATTATCAATATAAATATGCAAGCATATCATGTTTAGTGAACCATCGCTCTGATACCAATTGAAGGGAATAGTGTAGGATTTGAAGTGCTACTTTCAAAAACTTTTTTGAAAATAGCAAAAATTATAGCAAAAATTAATTAATCTAATTAATTAATTACTGATCATATCAGATTAATAAACCCTACATAAAAGGATCTAAACATAATATGCATGCATTTATATAGATCTGAAAAGGTAAACTATGTAGTAAACGGTTTACTACATTTATGTGTTCAGGACACAATATCTTGCATGGGTAGTTGATTACCATAATTTGATCATCATCTAGGAGCTCCGCTGGTCACAACATAGCCACACAAATGTTTGGCCTTCATGGATCATCCACACGAGGCTCCTGGTCCTGATCAGCTCCTTCCGAGTGCTAGCTCGACAAAGAATCCTTATGACGGCTAGATCTAATCAAACAATTTTGATCTCCGTCCACCATTACTTTAGATGCTCTGGATCAGTAGCAAGAGTAGAAGAGAGAATGAGGAAGCACTCCACAAAATCTTGTAAAGATCTAACACTCAGATCTTACAAAATCAAAAATAGGAACCCTAGATCATGAACTAGGGATGCGCAGCACCCAAACCCTAGTGCCAAGTTTTTTCCCTGAATCTTTCTTCTCAGATTTTTTTTCTTATTTTTTTTAGGAGAGGAGTCTTAGAAAAACTTGCACCCAGGAAAAATTCTAGGAATTTTATAGAGGGTACACAAGAGAAGGTGGCATGGAGAAAAGGTAAGATAAGGGAGTTGTTTCATTCAAATTCAAACTCTATTTGAATTTGAATGGCAACTAATCTTACCTTATCTCTCTAGGACGTGGAAAGAAGGGGCGTCAGCCCTCTTTGTCTGAGAAAATATTCATAAGAAATCTTTTCTCGTGGAGAATAGAATGGCGCAAACAAGGGTGATGTGGCACATGTCAAGACTTGGTCAAACCAATCTTAAAACCTCTCATCCAATTGAACCAACCCAATCCAAATTGATTATGCCCAATTAGACTAGATTAAATCCAACTAATTTAGGCTAAATTAGGTTTAGTTAAATTCTAATCAAATTAAAAATTAATTAAGCCCAACTATTGATCAAATCAGAGATCATACTTTCTCGGTGATTAGGTTATCTCATAACCTAATCGGGTCAAACCCAACTGAATCTAATTCAATTGGACTTGATTCAAAAATAATTAATTAATAAAATTAAGTTATTTAGTGATAAAATTATTAATAAAATCTCTCATAAATCTAGAGTATAATTCCAGTGGGTGTTCGAACAATAGAGTCCCACCAAAATGAAACTCTTGATCGAAGAGTCCCAAACCAGTAGAACTCTTGATCTCGATATCCAAAATAAGTGGAACTCATGATTGTAGAGTCTTAACCCTTAATCACAGAGTTTCAAATATGTAAGATTTAGAGTCTCAGAGTAGTAGGACTCTTGGTCGAAGAATCTCAGTTCAGTGGGACTCTTGACCACAGACTCCTAGACATTGAGACTCAGTGTCCTAACCTAGTAGGACTCTCGGTCGAATAGCCCTAGTCCAATGGAACTCTTGATCATAGAGTTCCAGTCTAGTGGGACTCATCACCAGCCATCAGATCAGGTAGGAATTGCTAATGTGTGTGACTTCGTAGATCCGAACCTAAGCTAGTAGCATAGAAATTAATTTCTATACTAATCAAAGTGACCATCTAGCAATGGTACCCAACATTCGGATAACTCGAATAGTCATAATCACAACATTCAGAACCTACACGAATATGGTTACCATATAATTCATCTTTTTGACCTCCATGCACAAGATGACATTAGGGTTTGACTGTCAACCCTAAAAGATACATCTAAATTGTGTCTCAAAGTAATTAGTCCTGTGACCCCTCATAAGGACTACCCTAGCCAAGACTTTGCTAAATTGAAATACAATTGAACATAACTTCTGAAACAAGGAGTGGTCAATCCCATCTTGATACACGCACCGACTCCTCAAATACTTAACTATGCCCAAAAATCTTTCATCACTAAATTAGAAATTTAGGTAGTCCGGCACCAAAGCATAGTGAGTTGCTTGGAAGTCACCATGGTGATCTCAGGTTGGAGGGATAGTTATACCCATATTCCATCAGAGCAAATCTTGATAGAAGAAAAGCTCTGAAGTAGGTCACGTTCAGTGCAGATGTTCCCATATGTCTCACTTGCATGCCATACCAGCATCTCAATACTCCTTGGTTATGAGGACAACCAACCTATATGGCACACAATGATCTATACTCGATAAATATTGTCATCCTAAGTAACAACGTATCATTTGATTGTGAATAATTTTAAGGACTAAATGACAAATCTTTTTTTATCAAATTCTAGATAGTCCTAAGGATTTCTTCACAACACAAAAGTTCATTAGAAGATAACAAAATTTATGATGAAAACTATCAAAATAACTTTTATTAATTAATAATTCATATATAAGTACAATAAGTAGCACAACTATCAACAGGCTGATGATTGGCTTTGGAATACATTCCCAGCAATATATTGTAAACCCTAGTGGTAAGAGAAAAAAAGAAAGAGAGAGCCATTTTCTCCCACATCTCTTTCTCTCTCTAGTTTCTTCACACGCCAATGTGCCCTAGGGGGAGAGCCTCCAAGCTTGGAGGAAGAAGGCATGCCCCACTCTTCCTTCAGCCTTAATAACATCAAGCGATCCTACACATCAGTCCAAAATAAATTTAACTAAATCATATTTAATTAGACTTAATCTCAGTCCTTTCGCTTAATCAAACTAAGTCAATTAGCAATTGAATTGCTAATCGATCCTTCTGTAACATTTGCACTAGGTTGAACATCAATTGTATTGACCGTTTGATCTTAGAACAATTCTCAATTATTGATCAACCATCCGATCGGATCATGAACTCTAATGTGTGTGACCCCATAGATCCAAACCTAAGTTAGTAGCATAGGAATAAATTTCTGTACCAGTCGAAGTGACCATCTAACAATGGTAACCGATGGCCGAATAGGTCGAATGTGTAGAATAACATCCATAGAACCCATGTAGATATAGTTTTCATATAATTCATCCCCTTGACAAAAATTCTTGTAGGACACCTCAGAGTTAAACTATTAACTCGGATCAAGCTATCCATATTGTATTTCAAAATACCAAATCCATCTCATGGATTATCCTGGCCAAGGTTTTGCTATATTGAAATATAGTGATACATTTTTCTCCAACTCTTAGAGTGGTCAATTCCATCTTGATTATACACCGACTTCATAAGTAATTGACTGTGCCCAAAAGCTTTTCGTTACTAAATTAGAAATTCAATTAGTCTAATATGAAAGAATAGTGAGTTGCTTGCAAGCCACTGAGGTGATCTCAGGTCTAAGGAACACTTATACCTATATCCCATCAGAGATATTTTTGATAGCAGAATGCTTTGGAGTTGGTCACGTCCAGTAACGACGTACCCCAACATCTCACTTGTATGCCATACCGGTGTCTCCATACTTTTTGATAAAGAGGACAATCAACTTATATGGCATACAGCGATCTATGCTTGATAGATGCTGTCATCCTTATTAATAGCCTATCATTTGGTCGTGAATAGTTTTAAGGAGTAATTGATAAGTCCTCTCTTTATCAAATCTAAATAGTCCTAAGAACATCACAACAATGGTGTTTGTTAGAAGATGAAAATCTTATGATAAAAAATATCAAAAATATATTTTATTAGTTAATGAATCAATTATAATTACAATATAACTCAACCATCAATAGGCTGATGATTAGCTTTGGAACATATTTTCCAGTAGTAAGTCAAAACCATAGCCCAAAGTGCATTCAAACCAGGTTGGTCATGGATCGCATTATAAGTAGAAGAGTTTTTTACCACTAAAAGATCAACTTAAGCTCCAGATTGCCTTAGGTATCAAACCACTACCATAGGCAATGTTATTATTCCTTCCACTGGCACTGCATCACCTATGAATCCTACTAATGAAGAATTCATCAGTCCCATTCTGCTATCAGGTATAAAAATTTTAGAAAAAATATCATAAAATAAGACATCAGCAGAGCTTCCATTATCAATTAAAATGTAGCATACATCATAATCAGCAATATTTAAAGTGACTTCAACCGTGTCATTATGCGGAAGCTGAACTCCCTGGGCATCTTCTTCAGTGAAAGAGAGGGGCTCTCCAGTCTGCTATTTTTTTGCTGGCTCTACTGACGCACTGGCCTCCCCTCGCTGATGTCCCCCAGTGATAGTGTTGATAATTCCAAGGAAAGGTTGATCATCTTGTGGTTTATCCCATCAAGTTGGTTCAAGCTATGGTGAGGCTATTGGATGATCTCCTCTTCTTTTCGATCGACGTCTGATAAATTGACCCAACCGACCTCTCCTAATTAGTGCTTCGATCTGGTTCTAAAGTTGAATTCACTCTTCAGTGTTGTGACCATGGTCATGATGGTAGAGGTAGTATTTATTGGGTTTGTGCTTGATCGGATGAGTTCGCATCCTCTCCAGTCCTCGTAGTTACTCTTTTATCTTCATCAACACTTGGATCTTTGAGGCATTCAAGGGAGTGTAGTTGTTGAACCTTCTGAGAGGAGAGTTTTGTTGGGTCCTTCAATCTGAACTTTCCTATCGATGAGCTTGAGGAGGGGTTAGGGCTCATCTGCACTCGGGAGGAGTTCGGGAGTGTGGTCGAGCCTCACTTGGCTTGCTTTCATGTGTGGGCATGCTAGATTCACCCGCTTGCTACTCTCTTGCATTCTTGTTATCCTTCAATCTAAAGTTCTCCTTTGTCTGGGCATAACCTTCGGCCCGAGCCAACATGTCAACAAAATTTTTAGGATACTTTCTTTCCAAAAAGAAAAGAAGATCATTCTTCTGAAGACCATCTTTCAGTACGACCATGGCTACAGACTAGTCCAAATTTTGATCCTCTAGCATAGCAACTTTGAAGAGGCTGATGTAAGCTCGGATGGACACCTCCTTTTTTAGCATTATATTAATGAGGGAGTCTGAACCTCATCTTAGGCATCGGCTGCTTAAAAAATGAGCCACGAACTGATGGCTCATCTTATCAAAATAAAAGATTGTACCTAATTTAAGGCTCGAGTACCTATTTCTTACTATTTTTTTCAGGATAGATGGAAGCCTAGCATAGAATGGCGTCTAGTGCACTGTGGAGTAGCATCATCATCCAGAATCCCTCAAGGTGGTCGACTGGATCAAAAGTCTCATCATAACTCTTGAACTGGGGAAGCTTAAAGTTCGGCAAGATGGGCTCTTGCACGATCTTAGCAGAGAAGGAGGGATCAGTGCAAATGTCATCATGGCGGGTCGGGATGGCATGGTGGAGCTCCTCAACCCATCAGTTCATGTCTTGAAGCCTCTGATCATTATATCATCTCAACCATGAATCTCAAAGGACTGCCGACTATAGATGAAGAAAGACTTCTCTAGAAAAGAATCATGATTGGAGTAGGGGCTCCCTACTCTCTGCTTTCTTTTTCCGAGAGTAACAGGTCTGCTAACCCAGGTTGCCCTTCTCGATGCCAGTTCTTGAATCTCTAGCTAGGGGTTTTTTGACTGGACTGCCACCGAGGGCTGGTGCATGCCCTACACCATTTTGGTGAGACCTCGAACCTACTACATCAGCAAGTTGAACTGCTCGGATCCACCACGACTGTAGGTGGGATAGATTGAGGTGCCGGTGATGGTATTGGAGCAGACGAGTCTGGCTCAGATCAGATGGTGGAGGTGGTGGATTGTCGGGTGGTTGTCTTCTTCGAGGGCATTTTTGGTGTGAAAAGAGACTAAATGAAAGTAGTTTCAAGAGATCAGGAGAGAAAAAAGATAGGTACAAATGATTGGGTACTCCTTTTAGAACAAGGGCTTAGAATTTTCTTTCTTTAGTGCTAATCCTATTGGTGCGAAAGTCTATAGGGATGCCAAAGATAGCTGAAGTTGGGAAGGTAAGGCCACCGATGGAACCTAGAAAACAAAGTCCAAACCGGAGGAGAGTGGCTTTGGCAGGACCTTCCGATGCTCAAGTCAGTTCTGCAGCCAACTGGAGTGGAGTGCTCAGAAAATAGAGAAGTAGAATGATGGGAAAGAGAAGAGAGTTTAGAGAAAACATATATGGAGGGTTTCTTTTATAGACAGAGTATGTAACAAACTGATAGCAATAGCCAAAACCATCTGGTAGTGGACTGCTCAGGCCATGTGCAATTTGTTACAGGAATCGAGTTGTCGTTTGTCGCAACTTGTGGATGTTTGAGATCTACTTGTCAGAGTTTCGATGTAGGTCAAAGACTTCTATGAATACAGCAAACTTGCTACCAATCGAGGTCAGTTGGGGCCATGTCTTGCGATTTCAAAGAGTTCAGAAGTCTCTCAGGTTGTGTGCAGGTAGATGTCTCCTAAATTAGGGTCTGAAGCACCATGCTCCATCCTTCATAGAGCGGTTGTCATGAATCAGTAATTTGATGAGGTTCTTTTGGAGAGCTTCAATTGATAAGTGTAACATGGGCTGAGTAGGTCCGTGACTAGCTAAAAATAGCTCATCCTAAAAGATATTTGAATGAGAGGACTTTGGTTGAAGGAAGCATGACTGAAAGGAGTGCATCTGGAAGGAGTCCATCGGGAAGGAGTATGACTAGAGGAGTTCGTCTGAAAGGAGCATGACTAGAGGAGTTCATCTGAAAGGAGTATGACTGAAGGAGCACGAGGAGTTCGTCTGGAAGGAGCGCGACTGGAGGAGTTCGTCTGAAAGGAGCATGACTCGACTAGTTCATCTAGGAGTAGGATTGGAGGAGTTTTTCTGGAAGGATCGTGATTGGAGGAGTTCGTCTAGAAGAAGCACGTTGCCCAAAATTTGGGATTTCAACTTTTTTTAAAGCTCATCACTAATCTAGATTAGGAGGGTTAAGTTTTGATTCTGTCATTCATTCTTAGTCAAGAAATAAGGTTAATTGAATAACAGTTCTCCTTCATCATTCAAGGTCATCCGACCAGGTTTTGATGCGCCTTCTATAAACTTCATGGTACAAACTTGTTGTTAAGAGGATCGGCAAGTTACTTCTGCACGAGGGGGCAACGGCCAAAGACTTCGATGGGGGTTATTTTACCCCCAATAGGTATCATTGCTAGATGATCACTTTAATTAGTATAGAAATTTATTCCTATGCTACTAGCTTAGGTTCGAACCTATAGGATCACACACATTATAGATCTTCATCTAATCGGATGGTTGATCAATGATTAAGAATCATTTTAGAGTGAAAAAATAAATATGATTGATGTTTGACCTAGTGGAAGTGTTGTAGGAGGATCGATTTACAATCGGATTGCTAATTGACTCAATCTAATTAAGTAATTGAACTAAGATTAAGTCTAATTAAATATGATTTAATTAGATTTTATTTGGACTAGATTGGATTAAGTTCAATTGGTTTATTAGATAAACCAAATTATAAGGGTGAATAATTCCTAGTTGAACTAGTACTTGAGTGCACCTAATTTTTAACTTAACTAAAAAATTAAATCAAAATTAAATTAAACTAAATATAATTTAATTAGATTTTTAATTAGATTAAGAATACCATTAATTAGGTTACATCAAGATCTATTTTAATTGGGCCAAAGATTTGATTTGACTAGTCAAAGCATGAAGTCCTAGTTAGATGCGCCACCTTCCCATTCTCCATGCCCTTCCCATGGATTTTTTCATAAAAAAAATTGATTTCTAGAGAGGTTCCATGCCTATCCTTACCCCCATATCCCTCTTGGATGATTTGTGGTTTTGGATTTGATCAAAACTAAGTAGTGATGATATAGACTCTATTTGATAGAGTTTTCTCAAATCCAAAACTCTTATCTATTATGCCACCTATTGGGGATAAACCCCGCTCCCACCGAAGTCCAGTCTGATGCTTAGTCTAATGTAATTGGTAATCATAGAAGAGCCACGCCAAACTCCTTTTAGACCCCTCCAGCAGTCGAACCCCTTCTGAACTCCTCCAGCAGCTGAACCCCTTCTGGAACCCTCCAGCGGCCGAACCCCTTTCAAACTCCTCCAGCGGCCAAAATTTCCATAGTCATCCAGGAAGGTCTCCGCACGAGTCTGGTCCCATACATGGCATGAACCGACCCACGCTCGAACTACCTCAAAGGAGCCCAAACTCCTCTAGAATTGATATAGCTCAAAGGTCATCACCAACCGACGCCTATCCTTCTGAACTTTGACTATCAAATCTCAAATGAACTGGCACCTCACGACAATAGACACTATCCTCCATAACAAACTCCACGTGGTCCCAAGTGATCCACTATCCGATAGTTACGGCTGTCACTATCAGTATGTTATAGGATCCATTTATATAAGGGACCCTCTAGATACATTTTCTCTAGGCTCTCTTCTCCTTCCCAAAACTCTGTTGAATTCTTTCTAGAGCACTCCATTTCTATTGGCCAAAAAAGCTAACATGACCATCAGAGGGTCTTACCGGAGCCATCACCCCGGGCTCTAGATGAGACTTATTTTGTAGGTCACCGATGGTGACCTCGTCTCCTCTGACTCCAGCACTTCTTCGGCAGCAACAAAATTTTGCACCAATAAAATTGGCGCTACAAGGAGGGCCCTCTGTTCTTGAGGTTTTCTTATTTTTAAAGGAGTACTCAGCAGCAATCTCTCTTCTTCCTCTTTAGAGTTCTTCTAAGAAAAAATGCCTCCTAAAAAAGCTTCGAACCGACGATCAACAGCCTCTGCAGCTAGATTCCGTCTAGATCTATCCACTTCCACTTCAGTTTCGGCAACTCAAGCACCACCTGTAGCCATGGTGGATGCGGAGCAGTTCAACCTGCTGGTCCAGCAGGTTTGTGATCTCACAGAGGAGGTGCAGGCCATTCATCAGCAAGCCCCGATGCCAATTCAGTCGGAGCAGGCTTCTTCGGAGCCCCATGATCCAATTTGGGGATGATCGACTTGGGCTAGCTGGTCGATGACCTCCAAAAAGGGAAAGCAGAGAGTCGAGAGCCCATGTTCTGATCATGACTCTACCCCTAGGAGTGCTTTGCCCCCATTTAGCCAAAAGACCTTAGGAATCCACGATCGAGAGGATCTAGATCAAAAATTATAAGAGATGAACCGATGGATCGAGGAACTCCTCCATGCTCCCTCCTCTCATGGTAGTGACATCTGCATCGATCCTCCTTTCTCTCAGCGCATCATGTAAGAACCAATTCCGCCGAACATCAAGCTCCCTTAGTTTGAGAGTTACGATTGGACCATCGATCTGGTCGACCATCTAGAGGCCTTTCAAATAATGATGCTGCTCCATGGTGCGCTAGATGCCATTTTGTGTTGGGCTTTCTCGTCCACCCTCAAGGAAGTTGTTAGGAACTGGTACTCAGCCCTTAAGCTGGGTATCATCTTTTTCTTCGATCAAATGAGCCATTAGTTTATGGCTCATTTTGTTAGCAACTGACGTCCTCGTCAAGGTTCGAATTTCTTGATGAATATCAAGTAGAAGGAGGGAAAATCTATCCGAACTTTTGTCATCCAGTTTAATGCTGCTACATTGGAGGTCCGGAACCTGGACTGGTCTATTGCAATGGCCGTACTCAAGGGTGGCCTTCAGAAGAATGATTTACTGTTCTCCCTAGAGAAGAAGTATCCCAGGGATTTTGCCGATATACTGGCTCAGGCTGAAGGTTATGCTTGAGCTGAAGAGGCCTTTAAGGCCAGGGATAATGAAGCCGCCTAGGAGTGGCAGACGAGTGAACCAAATGTGCCCGCAGCTGGAGAGAAATTGAGTAGAGCTCGACCACGCTTCCAAACTCCTCCAGAGCATAGGCGGGCCTAAACTCCTACCCAGGCCAGAGGTGAGGAAGCCCAGATAAAAGGGCACAATGGAGCTCTCCCTTTAGAAAATTCCATAACTACGCCCCTCTCAATGCTCTAAAAACTTAAGTACTGATGGACATTAGGAAGCAACTGCCGAGATCTGAAAGGATGTGCACTCACCCCGACAAGCACAATCCTAGTAAGTTCTACCTCTACTATCACGATCATAGTCACGATACAAAAGAGTGCATCCAGCTCCAAGACGAGATCTAGGAGCTCATCAGACATGCTAGGCTTGGTCGGTTCCTACGACTTTGGACGGAAGGATGAGAGGATCGGCTGAGAGCACCCCCACCATCAGAACCACTAAGGGGCGAGGAGCAATGAGAAGATCGGCCTCCGATCGATGTCATTAACACCATCTTCTGGGGACTTTGGCAAGGGGAGGCTAGTGTGTCAGTCGAGCCCGAAAAGTAGCGGAGAACTGAAAAGCCCATCGCTTTCACCGACGAGGATGCTCAAGGAGTCCAGTTCCCGCACAATGATGTGGTTGTAATCTCTTTAAACATTGCCGACTATGATGTGCACCATGTTTTGATAGATAATGAAAGCTCTGCTGATGTTTTATTTTATGATGCTTTTTCAAAAATGTCCTTACTCAATAACCACTTAGGACCTAATGAAACTCTCCATTAGTAGGCTTCGCTGGCAATGCTACGTGCCAGTTGAAGGTGCATAATAGCTCTAGCTATGACTATAGGGCAACGCCCGAAGCTGGTCTAAGACATAGGTCAATTTTTTAGTCGTAAAGGCTCCATCTGCCTTACAATGCTAATTCACGACCAACCTGGTCTGAAATGCGCTTCGAGCAGTGGTGTCAACTTATTATCTTGAAGATGAAGTTCCCAACGAAGTTATGAAATTCGGAGAGGTCAGGAGAGATCCAAGCATCTGGCAAGATGCTGTTGCTCCAATTGTCCTGCATAGAAAACATCCAGCCTGCCCTTTGTCCTGTCGATGGGCTTAGATGTCCATGATGACCTTACCAGGGAAGCGAGGCGAGACTATGAAGGATCTCATATCTCAGTTTCATCTAAATGATGGGAGTGCGGAGCACACTATGCAGATCAGCTTCCAACTTGGGGGATGAGGTTCGGAAGCAATTCGTCACCTTCCTCAGGAAGAACATAGACATCTTTTGCTTAGGTTCCAACGGATATGCCAGGAATTGATGCCAAGGTCATGGAACATCGGCTGGCTGTTGATCCTAAGTATTGGCCAGTAAAAGAGAAGATGCGCAACCACCATAGAGAGGCAGAAAGCAATTATAGAAGAAGTAGGCAAGCTTCTTAAAGCTGGATTTATCTAGTAAGTTAACTACCCGAGTTGGGTTTCAAATTTGGTTCTCATCAAAAAGGCAAACGACAAGTGGAGGATGTGTATAGACTTCAAAAAGCTGAACAAAGCTTGCCCAAAAGACAGCTACCCTCTATCCAGGATTGATCAACTGATAGACGCAACCTCGGGCCATGAGCTCTTCACCTTCATGGATGCCTTTTCTAGCTATAACCAAATACGGATAGCACCGGACGATAAGAAAAAATTGCTTTTGTTACTGACCATGGTCTTTACTGTTATAGGGTTATGCCTTTTGGACTCAAGAATGCAGGGACAACATACCAGCACTTGGTCAACAAGATCTTCAAGAAGCAGATCGATCGCAACATGGAGGTGCATGTGGATGACATGCTCGTTAAAAGATGAGCTTCAATAAACCACATCGCCGACCTCGAAGAGATCTTTAGTGAACTCAAGAAGTACAAGATGAAGCTAAACTCAACCAAGTGCGCCTTCAATGTAACCTCAAAAAAGTTTCTGGGGTTTGTGGTGTCAAGATGCAGGATTGAAGCAAATCCAGAGAAAATTCAAGCTATTCAGGCGATGACTGCTTCAAAAATAATCAAAAAAGTTCAGCATCAGACTAAAAATGTGGTGTCCCTAAATCGCTTCGTCTTGAGATCGGTCGAGCGATGCATGCCCTTCTTTTCAAGTTCTCAAGCAAGCCAAAGAACTTTTGCTAGGATGATGGAGTGCTAGCAACGGACATTTGAAAGAGCTCAAGGACTATCTCGGCTCACCTCCCACTGCTAGCAAAGCCTGAACCCAGAGAAGAATTATTCTTGTACCTAGCAGTCTCTTCGACGGCCTCTGGCAGTAGTCTTAGGTCAAAGGAGAAAGTGAAGATGCAGTGACCAGTCTACTACATAAGCAGGGTCCTAAGAGATGTAGAGACCAGGTAAGTTAGAAAAATTGACTTATTCTCTTCTAATTACTGGTAGGAGACTCCGACCTTACTTTCAACGGCACACCATAACGGTCCTCATGGATCAACCAATAAACGTAGTCCTTCATCGAACGGATGCTTCCAAAAGAATCACAAAATGGGCAATCAAGCTCACGAAGTTTGACATCAATTGTCGACCCCAGCCATCTATCAAAGCTTAGATATTGATAGATTTTGTAGTAGAATGTATCATTCTAGATGAAGCTAAGCTTGAACAGAATGAGACCGGCATCCGATGGTTGCAATCAAGCCTCTTCGAAGAGAGTGCCAATCTTTTTGAAGGATTTTGGGCCCTGTACGTAGATGGTTCATCCAACGCTACTAGAGCAGGCATGGGGTTGGTCTTAGTCAACCCCGAGGAGTCGTCGTCAAATACGCGCTACGCTTAGAATTCCCTACAACTAATAATGGGGCCAAATATGAAGCACTGATCACTGGGTTAAAAATAGCAAGAGAGTTAAAAGTAGATCAGCTTTAAGTCTATAGTGATTTTCAATTTGTGGTCATCCAAGTTAGTGACAATTATGAAGCACGGGAGGAAAGTATGATGAAATACCTTAAGAAAGTAAAGTATTTGACTCTGGTCTTCGATGATTTTGACATTCCATAGATTTCGAGGGTAGAAAATATAAGAGTCGACCTTCTCTCTAAATTTGCCACTTTAGCCCCAGCCGAACTATCCAAAAAAGTATTTTTTGAAACTTCTAAAATGCCCAAGCTTTAGAGGAATCATAGCTTGTTATGCAGATGGAGCTCGAGTTGAGCCATGGGTTGAACTTGATCCAGTTGCCTATCTCAAAGATGGAAGTTCTTCCTTATGATTTGAAAAAAGCTCAGAAACTCAGGAATCAAGCCTCCCAGTATGTTTTGTATGAAGGCAAGTTGTATAAAAAGTCATATTCGCTACCGTTGTTTAGATATCTCCGATCTTCAGAGACCGACTTCGCATTATGGAAAGTGCATGAGGGAATTTAGGGAAGTCATGTGGCAGCCAAATTCCTGTCACAAAGACTACTTTAGCAAGGATACTATTGGCCGACCTTGTACCATGATTCTATGGAGTATGTCAAGAAATGTGATTGCTATCAAAGAAATACAAACATACAAAGACAGCCGACCTCTGAGCTTACTCCATCAAGCGCACCTTGGCCATTTGTGCAGTAGGGAATGGATATACTTGGCTCTTTTTCAATGGCATCTAGATAACGAAAGTTCCGCCTGGTTGCGATCGACTACTTCACCAAATTGATCGAAGCCGAACCACTAGCAAAAATTACTGAGACCAAGGTACGGGACTTTGTTTGAAAGTCAATCGTCTATCGGTTTGGTCTCTCCGAACTCTCATAATAGATAACAAGCGACAGTTCGCTGAGACGAGGTTCGCTGAGTTCTACAAAGATCTAAACATCTCTAATCCCTTCACGCCAGTAGCCCATTCGCAGGCAAATGGTGAGGTAGAGGTGACTAATAGAATTTTACTGTAGGGCATTAAGGCAAGACTCAAAAGAGCAAGAGGGGCTTGGATGGATGAACTTTATCATGTTCTATGGGCATACCGCACTACCCAAAGGCTGTCGACTGGAGAAACATCATTCGCCTTAGCTTTTGAAATAGAGGCAGTTATCCCGATCGAACTTAAGCTTCCATCGACATGGGTAGTGGCTTTTAATGAGCAGCATAACCCATAGGACCTCAGAGCCAACCTGGATCTACTAGAAGAAAAAAGAGATGAAGCCCAAGTTCGGATGGCAGCCTACAGGCGAAGGATGGCTCAACACTATAACTCTAGAGTCAAAGATAAAATATTCAGAGTGGGGAACTTACTGCTTCGACGAGCTGCCATCTCTCTACCTCAGAGCCAGGGGAAGCTTGCCCAAATTGGGAAGAACCCTATGAGGTCACAGAAGTCGTCCGACTTGGGATGTACTACTTGAAGGAACTCGAGGGGGCAGACCTACCTCAATCATAGAATTTGGAAAATCTGTGAATGTATTATCGATGATTTGATTATAATGAAATCTCTCTACTTCAACATCCTAATCTTTGTTATATACCGATAGTAAAGGGGGACTACCCTCCGAACTTAATCTCATGATAAATACGGTCATGTTAGAAATTGGAGGAGAACCTCATCCTAACATGAGCAAAGTCAAAGGCCTCGTTCATTTTAGATGAGATGAGAGGAGAGGCACTAATAACGATCCTAATATGCCCCTACAGCCCGTTAGGAATAGAAGAGAACCTCATCCTAACATTAAGCAAAGTTGAAGGCCTCATTCATTTTAGACGAGATGAGGGAAGAGGCCCTAATAATGAAATGTGCCCTACACCCTATTAGAATAGGAGGAAAATGAGCAAAGTCGAAGGCCTCATTCATTAGACGAGATGAGGAAGAGGCCCTAACAATGGCCCTATTTGGCCCTACAGCCATTAGGAAACAGGAGGGAACCTCATCTAACATGAGCAAAGTTAAAGTTCTCGTTCATTTTAGATGAGAGGGAGAGGCCCTGACAATGGCCCTGATTGCCCTACAGCCCATTAGGAAAGGAGACAACCATCTAACATGAGCAAAGTCGAAGGCCTCATTCATTTTAGATGAGATGAGGGAAGGGCCTGACAATACTCAATTTGCCCTTACAGCCGTAGGAGTAGGAGGAGAACCTCTCCTCTTGATCAAGTCGAAGCCTCATTCATTTTAGACAAGATGCGGAGAGAGGCCCTGATAATGACCTTAATATGCCCCTACAGCCCATTAGGAATAGGAGGAGAACCTCATCCTAATGTGAGCAAAGTCGATGACCTCGTCGATATAAGATGGGATGGAGGGAGAGACCTTACCGATGACCCTAATGCACCCTGATAAGTCATGTAAAGAATAAAAAGAAAGCCTCATCCTAACATAAGCAAAGGTTGAAACCTCGTAGACCAAAGACGTGGAGAAGGAAGAAGCTCGGTGGAGAATCCTTATATATATTTTCCCACGACAACCTAACTACGTCAAATACGAAAGACAAAACCTTATCGTAGTTTGCAGAAGAGGTCCTAGTTCAACATCCACAATAAGCCCGACATCCACAATGAGCTGGGCATCCACAACAATTATTTTACTAGAAGACGACAGAGAGAAAAATAAGGTAAAGAAGGTAAGGCTACAAATTGGCCTCAGATTCATGCAAAATGAAAATAATGAGAAATGTATTATTTTATTATAAAAATGAGTCCATTATAAGTAAAACATAGGCCGACAAGGTCAATTACACTAAAAGAAAGAAAAAAGAGGGGGAAGAGGCCAAAGCTCTAAGGCGAATCAGATTCTTCGGACTTTGGGCTGTCGACTTCGACCATCACCAAGGCCTGCTTTAGTCTAAGGATCTCCTCATCAAGCTCCTTCTTCTTATAGAGACCATCTACATACATTCTATTAGTGAGCTGAAACTTACCCTCAAGCTCTCGCCGCTATCTCCTTAAAACCTCAGACTCGACCTCCGCATCCTCGATAGCCTGATGTTCACAGGTGAGCTGAAGCTTCAGCCATTTAACCTCGGCCTGCTCCACCTCAATCGCCTCTGAAAGCTCACCAACAGTCCTCTTCAAGAAGGCAATCTCCTCTGACTCACCACTCACACTGGCCTCCCGATTATTGTGCAGTCACTTTCGAAGATGAGCTGCCTCATCTTTGGCAACCTTGAGCTCACCTTCAAGCTTGGACATCTTCTCCACCCAGGTCACTCGATAGCTATTATGCCAGTCCTCAGTATCTTGCAGCTGCTTTTGAAGTTGGAAAACTTTTATTGACCAGTCCCAGTTGTACCGAGCCTTGTCGATAGACCATGGCAAGCTTCCTTCTAGAAGATGGATCTTTTCTCCAACATTCTTTAGGTCAGCTTCAAGAGAGCTGATCTTCGCTGTTAGTGTCCAAGACTTATCACTGGCATTTTTCTTGAGTTTGGCAATCTTCTTCTTGAAGCTGCCCTTTCGGATACTGAAGCTCACCGCTTCCTTCATATGCAAGCCTCAAAGGTGAGTGACCTCTTTGTTTGCCTCAGAAGCATTCTTTCACGAAGCTCAAAGGTTGTCCTCCATCTTCTTCAACTTCTTCCTCAGAAGATGAACTTCTTTCCTCAAGTTTTTTATCAAGGGCATTATCGAAACCCCCTGAGGTAGTGGATCAGCATTTGTGGGAGACTGCATTCGAGATACGAAAAGTGCTCAAAGGTATGAAAAAAATTCACTTCATTTAATCAAAACTTTTGAGTATAAGATAAAAAAAAGAAAAATATACAACTACTTAAGGATCTCAACCTTAGAAGGGACGACAGAGGGTGGAGTTGGATCGCTCTCGACCACCTCAGGTTCTTGAACTGGTTTGGGCACCTCTATGGCAACTTCTGATGGGCCAAAAGCAAGCTCATCGAAGGTAGGGTTGACCACGGCATTAGACGGTCCCACATCTATGTCGTCTTCCTCCTCCTCCAGAAAGCTAGGGTCAAGCTTGGGGATCCTCCAGACCATCATTCCTTCGCAGAGCTCAAAATCCTTGATAAACTCTTCCTGGCCGAACTCAACATTCAAGTTTCGCATCTCAGGAGAGGTCTGGAACTCTTCCATGGCCTGGGTCATTTCCTTCAAGATCGACTTTGCCATTTGGATCTCTAGTTCGATGACCCTATTTTTGACTTTCTTCCTCCTTTCCTCCTCTAGGGCCAGTGCAGCCTTTAGTCCAGCCGAGACGAACTCCTCTTTGCAGAGTGCGCCCTGAAGACTTTTGATGTCTATCGACTTCTCCTCGGCAAGATGCTCTACCTCGTCGATCCTCTCTTAAAGATGGTGGATCTTAGCTCAAAGGTCCTCCTAGTCCTTCTATGCCTCCGCTTCCTAACGACGCACCCTCTTGATGTGGGCGAGCATCTAGTGACCCAACTGCAACAAACGATTGGTGTTAAAAAAAAAAGAAAAAAGGAAAGGAGAGAAGAAGAAAAGCATAGAGAAGAAGAAAAAGAGTCGAGCAATTGAGCAATCACTTTGAGGATGGTTCCGAGAGAACCCCAAACGAGCTACCGTAGGTCTAGGTCGACCATCTGGTCCACCACCTTGGGCATGGCAAACCTATCAGCAAGATCCTAGATGACCTTTAGATTGTCAAAGGGATCCTCCCCTCATTCATTGTCCTTGTCGTTCGGTCCGCCTAGGCGAGCCTTGCAGGACGTCTTCGCAACGGCTTTCTTTTTTCTTTCCTCTCCTGTCCCTTTCTTGATAGCGAGCTCCGAAACCCAATCCCCATCGAAGGAACCTGAGGGCATGCAAGGCACCAGGCCTGCACCAATGGTGCCAACCTCAGTAGTTAGGGCAGTCTTGGCACCGCTGATGACCTCGAATGTAGCGGCAGTGGAGGCGGAGACTTCGGAGTTGGAAACACCGACCTTCGCCCTCTTTGAACCATTATTTTGCACCTTTCCTTTCCTCTTCTTGGTGTAGAGCCCTTTGGTAAGCATCTCGGCAGCTTGTGCGTCCATCTCTGTAATAAGGAAAGAAGCACGGTTAGTAGCAATACAAATGCATGAAACCATGTGGATTCAAAAATCAAAAGATGTACTAGCAGGATCGTGGGGACTCAGATCCAAGTTGAACAAGGTCTGTTTCTTTAGAAGGTTGAAAAGAAGAGGAGCTCGGTACGCCTTGAGTTTATCAGAGGAATCAAGATCGACTCCATCTAACTAGGAGCTCGGTGAACTGACTCTCTAATATAACCCCATGAAGGAAGACCTAATGGCAAGGTCGGGCAATGTACAAAAAAGAACTTTTTCTTTCAGTTATGAATGAAAGAAGGGGCACCTTTCAATAACCCCTTTTTTTTGACCTGGAGAAAAAAGTACCATCAATCCTTCATGGAAGGATGGCACTTGAAGGTATAGAAATTCCTAAAAAGCAAAATGGTTGACTGGACTTCGGTTAATCGACAAAGGGAGAGGAAACCTATGACGAACCGAAAGAAGATTGATACGATAGATGAGAAGGAGATGTTTAAAAATTGGAAGAGGAAAACTACGAATGAGGGCAGCGGGAGTCTAAGCCTGGCACGCAAAGCTTCTATGTACAAACAAAACTGGCCGATCGGAGGAGAGCTGACCTGGTCGTCGAAGCTAGGGAGTTTAAGGTCATATTTTGAAGGGATTCCATATTGGATTTGGATCAGAGAAAGATCATCCACGGATGGGATGGTGTCTGGAGCAAAAGACAAGTGGGACATATTCCTGGATTCTACCTCGACCAGAGGTGCAGAGTTAAAGAAGGTCGGTCCGGATGAGCCCCTCAAATCGATGGAGTGGGAGTTTTCGAAAGACATTCGGATCGAGATTAAGCCCCAAGAAAATCCTCCCAAAATATATATATATATATATATATATATATATATATAAGAAAAATGCAGGGCAAAGGTTGCCACCAAAAAAATCAGGAAAGCAAGGAGCCTGCATGAATAACCTAAGAGAAGGGTTAGAAAACATCAAAAACTATCCGGGGAGAATGAAAGGATGATGGACGCGATGAGGACCAATCGAAAGAGTGTCCAAAGCTCAGAAAGGTGAGAGAAGGTTAAGACTCTTAGGAAGAAGACAGATGGAGGCTAAAGAAAGGAGAAGACTCGAGCAGGAATGACTTCCGAACAATAGGAGAAGGCCTTAAATAGCTAGATGTAACCCGAGGCAGTTATGATTGTGGATCAACTTCGGTCGATCGGCATGCGCCACGTGTCCCACTCATCATGACAGAGGAGCAACAACAGGCGGGGTCTTTATGGCACCGTACCTAGGGTAGAGTTTCGATGGAAGATTCAAAGGGCCATCTTTTTAAACTCATTTTTGACTTAGAAAGCTTTAGTGCCAGCACGGTAAACACCGAAATGTCTCATCCTAACGAGTGTGGGAACCGAAGACTGGACCTCGGTAGTTGCATTTTTCTTCCTTTCTTCAAATTTCAAACTCGGGAGTAGGGAGACTATTGTTGGGGATAAACCCCACTCCCACCGAAGTCCAGTCTAGCCTAATGTAACTGGTAATCACAGAAGAGCCATGCCGAACTCCTTCCAGACTCCTCTAATAGTTGAACTCCATCCAGACTCCTCCAACAGCTGAACTCCTTTCGGACTCTTCCAGCAGTCGAATTCCTTCCAGACTCCTCCAGTGGTTGAACCCCTTTCGAACTCCTTTAACAGCCAAACTCCTTCTGGACTCCTCTAGTGGCCGAACCCTTTTTGGACTCCTCTAGTGGCTAAACTTTCTGCAGTTATCCAGGAAGATCTCTACACGAGTTCGATCCCATACACGGCATGAATCAACCCACACCTAGACTACCTTAGAGGAGCCCAAACTTCTCTAGAATTGATATAGCTCAAGTTCATCACCAACCGATGCCTACCCCTCCAAACTTTGACTATTAAAATCTCGAATGGACTGGCACCTCACGACAACAGACACTATCCTCCATAATAAACTCCACGTGGCTCCGAGCAGCCCACTACCTATTAGTTACGGTAGTTACTATCAGTTTGTTACAAGCTCCATTTATGAAATGGACCCTTCAGATATATTTTCCCTAGGCTCTCTTCTCCTTCCCAAAACTCTGCTGAATTCTTTCTCGAGCACTCTATTTCTGTTGGCCAAAAAAGCTAACTTGACCATCCAAGGGTCTAGCTAGAGCCACCACCCCAAGCTCTGGATGAAACTTATTTTGCAGGTCACCGGCGGCAACCTCGTCTCCTTCGACTTCAGCACTTCTCCGACAGTAACCAGATTTTACAGCAACAACAATAATTAATCTAATTTTTTTTTTAAATTTTCATGAGAGAAAGAGGATCTAATTATGCACCAAATATCTAAAATTCATGCCAAAAAGGTTTGAGGAGGTGCCCAAGAGTTAGGCACTCCAGTCTTTATTATCCTATTTGCGCTCTCTATCTAAGTATTTGACCTAGACAGTGACTATTCTCTAACTATCTATTTAAAGATAGTTAAGTCATAAAATTTTAAAAAGTTTTAGATCTGAGGGAGAGTGCTTGGGCATTGAGTCCCTATGCATATCAGGTTTGAGGGCATAGGATTTTGTTAAGGTACAAATTATTATGCCTAGGTGAGAGGAAAGGGCCTAGAGAAGAAGGGTCTTCTCTAGGGTTTTTATTTCAGATTTTCTTCCACCAATTTTTGAGAGAAGAACATGGGAAGAAGGCTTCCTCCAGATCCTTCCTTCTCTCCCTTTGATCCTTGAAGAGTTCAAGTTAATTGAAGAAGGAGATTCGACATTAACTATTGACAAAGAATCAGTGCAGTGCTAGCACATTGTGCTGATTTCCAGATTACTGGACTTTAGATCATGATCGGAGCTTCATGTGGACTTCTCATAAGGGCTAGATGTGTATGCAGCTAGAAGTAACATTTTCAACCTTAGATCATAAAGTGGACATCTAAATCCAGAAAAAAGGTAATGGGATTTGATCTCAATTGTACACTAGATTAGATCTACTTTTCCTATTTGATGTTGATATGATCAACATCATGGTTTTGTATTTTATTTAATTTTTAGATTTATATGAATGCTTTAATCATATCATTAGCGTTGGAAGTAAAATAGCTTTCATTGAAGTCTGGATGACCTATAATGTATATATATCGGATGACCTTCTCAACCATGATCAACAACCCTCCTCCAACGAATGTAGAACTCGTCAAAGACATGATGAACTACGTTCAGCCAAACATGAACAATGAAGAGAGTTGTTAACTGACTCTAGTCCTTGTATTAGTAGAACTACATTAAATATTAAATTCCAGCACTGTCCGACTTTGTTTATGGCAGACCTTTAGAGCAGTCGAATTCCTTCGTGGTTGATAGCATATCTCATCAACCTTATGTCAGGAACTCCATCCAGCCATGTTCCTCTCCAGTCAAATTCCATTCTGACTGAACTTCTTTTTCTCTACTTTATGGATAGCGGCTGATCTTGAAAGTGGCCAAGTTCCTTCATCCCTATCTAGCAATTATAGATCTAGCCAGCTTATATCGTGCATATTGGTCGGGCGAGTTTGAACAATAAAAGGATCTCACAGTGAATCTCAGCACTCCTTCAATCCAAACACCAGGCTGACCTTGAGTATCAGCAAAAATTCCTCCAGAAGGTAGGATTATGATTCTAATCAAAGGATCCATCATCTTCTCCAACTTTCAATATAGAATAGTTGTCCTCTCTTGGCCGACATTAAAGATGGCCGAACTCCTCAAGACTGCCATAGACAGAACCAATAGACTTAACCGATTGCAAGTTTGCCATTTGATTATCTAATAGCCAATCCTCAAGTTTTGCTCTACAATCAGACTTTGAGTTTTTCTTCCTAGCATGAATAGCTTACCAATGAATGTAGAAGTCTCCGATCTCTTATCTGAACTCCAATAAATTAACTCCAACCGCCTATAAGTCACAAGAAATGATAGCCCACTCTTCGTAACAAACTCCACGTGGCCCGAATGGCCTACTAACATTCTATTATAGCTAGAATTTTTATTTTATTAGGAGCTCCACCTATATAAGAGATTCTTTGGGTACGTTTCCTTCTCTAAGTATTAAGCTCTCCTCTCTACTCTGAATTCTCTTAAATACTCTATTCTTGTTGGCTAGAGAACTAACTTGACCATCGAAAGATTTTACCGGAGCCACCCACCTCTGGTTTGGACTTCATCTTGCAAGTCTCGTCGGTGTCCTCATCTTCTCTAGCCCTAGTGTGCTCCGACATCAGCACCATTTTCTGCATCAATAGAATTAGTGCTAGAGGAAGGGATTTGCTGCACCCTTGTTCTTAAAAGAGTACCAAGTTGAGTTCATCCAGTTCCTTGCTTTTACTATATTTTTTTTTGATATTTTCTTATTTCAGCAAGATGACATC
>QRFJ01002303.1:98946-130297 GCA_006176705.1 Cocos nucifera
ACACCCTCAAGGTAAACTGCCGATGCACCTCAGGTCAAATAACCAGACACACCACTGTAGCATCGAGTCAGTCATTGACGAGAAGGTAGACTTCCTAATGACTACTCGAGGTGGTCACGCTTAGTACCCTCGTTCTGTAATGAGTATCTGTACTCTTGCTCCGATGTCTCCACACCATAGACTCAAGACTCATCTACTAAAAAGAAGCGATTGTACACCAACCTTCCAGATCAATCACCATCCTTTTGATGATCCTATAGTCGGGAGCATTTTATGAGTTAATAATGATTATTCATGTCTTAAATTTTTAACTCTTAAAAATATGAATTATCATTACCATTAACTCAAAGGATATATATCACAGACACTAAATACACTCATATGATAAAAAATAATCCATTTTATTGATTATAGTCAAAATTATAATTTTGGCCCTAGAAGTGTATTACAAGTGTTAGTCAATTCTGGCTTCTAAGGCACATATATCTAACAATCTCCCACTTGTCCTAAAGCCAATTGGCTATAAGTCTAAGTCCCATCTTCTTAAGTGGGCTTCGATCTTCTGCTGGCCCAACGACTTTGTAAGTGGGTCTGCCACATTATCTACAGAGTCGACTCTCTTGACCTCAACGTAACCCTTATCGAGGTAATTGCAGATGAGGTGGTATCGCCGCTCAATGTGCTTGAATTTCTGATGAGTCCTCGGCTCCTTAGCAAGGGCTATGGTGCCATTATTGTCGCAGTACAGAGGAATGGCATCTAATGGCATTATTTCGATTTTTGCAGCAAACTTCTTATACCAGAATGCTTCCTTCGCTGCCTCTGATGCAGCGATATGTTATGCTTCCATGGTGGAATCTGCTATCATGATTTGCTTGAAACTCTTCCAGTTGACAGCACCACCATTACAATTTAATCAAATTAAATTGTAAACATGCAAGACTATTCTATAGAACTATTCTATTTTAGAACTAGTCATGCATATTTTCTAATCTTAGATTCAAATCATTTAATTTTAATTTTTTTTGATTTCAGATCTGATCACATCTCATGTGACATCTGAAATCACTTATTTTTTTATTAGAATAAATTTAAAATTAGATCTAAATACTTTAGAACTTTGGCTCTGATATCAGTTGAAGGAAAATTCTGATTTTTTGGATCAGGTTCATTCAGATCTGATCGGATTAAGAGATATATTTTAAATTTTTTTTTCTTTGATACAAATTAGATCTGAGATATTTTAGATCTAATTTTTATTATTCTAATAATAAAATAAAATATAGATAAATTAAATGAAATTTAATTTACCTTGATGTAGGGTAATCCTATTACCCGTTGATGATCCTTTAAACAGCGAAAGGTTCTGGATCTAGCCACGCAAGTGCCTGGCCTCTACTAGTATCCACTCAGACTGGATCTAAAGATCCTCTTCTTTCCTATCACGTCTCTAAAAATTAGATCTAAATTTAATTTGGAGGATCTTCAAAACACCTTTCGAAGATCAGCAGTTGTCCTTTGCAGTAGCGTAGCCTTCTAGCTTTCTGTCGCCTTTCTCTCATCTAGATTGCACCAACATGGATCCCAAACTACTTTGGGCATGGAGAGAAGAGGGAGAAGATGGTCTTGGTGTGGAGGAGGAGGAGAGAGGCAGCCTTGGGGAATGGAGAATTCTTCTTCTCTTTGAGTTGGGCGCAGGATCTTATTTATAGACTATGCGTGATCCAACTCCTTTTCTTTCCAACCAATCACAATCCTTTGTGAAATTAGATCTAAATTTGATTGGTGGAAATAGAGTTCCTTGGATTCCTCCTTAGATGGCACCTAAGACCAGTCAAAGTTGGTTCTTTGGAGGAGTCTAATTAGAATCCAAAAAGAAGATGGAGTCCCTATCCAACAGGGACTCCTGGGCGCCTCCTGCTTGGGTGGCGTGCGCCCTCCTCCTTGCCAGCTTTTGGTAGGGGGACAAGCCCCCACCAGCTCTTCAATAGGTGTGGGACACGTGGATGAATGTCAAAGTATCAATGCTCCTCTACCACTGAGGTAGATAGATTCCATCTTGATACAATCTAGTTTCTACAATGAACATGCTATAGCCAACATACACCTCAGGATTTCGAATGGCTAGAAGATCGAGTTATGGTCTAGTCAAACTATAACACCCTCAAGGTAAACTACCGATGCACCTCAGGTCAAAAAACTAGATACACCACTGCAGCATCGAGTCAGTCATTGACGAGAAGGTAGACTTCCTAATGACTACTCGAGGTGGTCACGCTCAGTGCCCTCATTCTCTAAAGAGTACCTATGCTCTCGCTCTGGTGTCTTCACACCATAGACTCAAGACTCATCTACTAAAGAGAAGCAATTGTACACCAACCTTCTAGATCAATCACCATCCTTGTGATGATCCTGTGGTCGGGAGCATTTTATAAGTTAATAATGATTATTCATGTCTTAAATTTTCAACTCTTGAAAATATGAATTATCATTACCATTAACTCAAAGAATGTATCATAGATACTAAATACACTCATGTGATAGAAAATAACCCATTTTGTTGATTATAGTCAAAATTATAATTTTGCTCCTAGAAGTGTATTACAAGTGTCAGCCAATTTTAGCTTCTAGGGCACATATATCTAACAGCTAGGTCACATCCAGATCAGCCTACTCTGACCTCATCATCGACACCTCAACCTCCACCTGTATCTATGATGGATTTGGAGCAATTTAACCTACTGGTGTAGAAGGTTAAGGGTCTCACGAAAGCGGTGCAGACCATGCAGTAGCCTCCGACACCAGTTCAGCTAGAAAGACCCTCGTTGAAATGTCGAGATCTAGTGCAGGAAAGGCCCACTTGGGCGAGTCGGCCAGTGACTCCTGGGAAGAAAAGTAGAGAGTGAAGAGCCCTTGTTCTGATCGTGATTCCATCCCTAGAAAATCACTTCCTCCCTCTAGCCAATCGTGCTTTGAGATCCATGATTGAGATGATACTCTCCATTAGAAGCACCAAAAAATTAACCGACAGATTGAAAAACTATAACACATTGCCCCTACATGCCATGACAACATCTGTACCAGCCCTCCATTCTCTACCCATATCATGCAAAACCCATATCATGCAGAGCCCATCCTGCCAAACTTTAAAATTTTCTAGTTTGAGAGTTATGATGGACCACCGATCTAGTCGACCAGCTTGAAGCATTCAGAATGTAATGATCGATTCACTGGAGAATAGAAGATCTGGATCAACAACTAAAAATTTCTAACTAGAAGGAGGCATCAACCCTGATGAATGGACACCAAGAGATGGGCGATAAATTCAAAGAGAGAGAAATAAGGTTTTCAAGGAGAAAAGGGATTTCTATTCTCTTCTTGTTCTTGTTAAAAAAATATTATGTATACAAAGTATATATATGTTAGATGTGTACCCTAGAAGCTAGATTTGCTAAACACTTGTAATATACTTCTAAGGACAATTTTATAATTTTAACTATAAATTAATAAAAGAATTATTTTCTATCATAGTGTGTATTTAAAATATCTATGATACATCCTTTGAGTTAATGATAATGATAATTCATATTTTCAAGAGTTAAAAATTTAAGACATGAATTTTCATAGTTAACTCATAAACTGCTCTCGATTGTAGGATCATCATGAGGATGGTGATCGATCCAGAAGATTAGTATATGATCGCTTTCTTAGGATAGATGTATCTTGAGTATATGGTATGGAGACACTAGAGTGAGAGTACAGTTACTCGTTAGAGAATGAGGACATTGAGCATGACCATCTCGAGCAATTATAAGGAAGTTTTCCTTCTTGTCTATGACTGGCTCGATGCTGTAGTGGTGTGTCTGGTTCTTTAACCTGAGGTACATCGGTTGTTCATGAGGATGTTATAGTTTGACTACATCATAACTCAATCTTCTAGCCATTCAGAATCCTGTGGTGTATGTTGGCTATAGCATGTTCATTGTAGGAATTGGATTGCACCAATAGGAGATTTATCTACCTCGATAGATGAGTAGTAGTCCTATGATAATCATGAGATTATCATCCTTAAGCTCATGGTAATGACAGAGTGAAGATGATAGAAAGAGTTTTTATTAGGATTTCATATTCGACTCGAATCAAATGATTAATTCATATGAGGGATGTTGGGTTTGATGAGTTCACCTTAACTCTAATCCTATCGGAGCTCAAGATAGTTGAACTCAATTACATAGGTAGCTACATCGAGAGATTCACTTTCAGTTCTGATGGGATGCCACCATATACTTTTAAGTATCACTGGTGGATTTTGGGAGTAATTAGAATGATCTTGATGATCGATCATTCTAATTGAATGAATTAGAAGAGTTCTAATCTATCAAAAGAGGTTTCGATGATGTCGATGACAGAGATCATGACATATCTCATTACCATATAGAATTGAACCTAACTAGATCACACAAACAAGGGTTTGGGTCTAGATGTCATCAATTGAGCTAAACTAGTTTGATTGATTTGGATTAGATCCAATCAGATTCAAGGTAATCATGCTAGCACACCATTGATCATTGTGATCCCTAGACTTGATCTCCATGAAAATCTCTAGATCCCATCTGATTTTGACACCAAAAATCAATCTGGAAGGTGGCGGCATGAGTAGATAAGGAAGAGTCCACTATGCCAAGGACTCTTCCCTCAAAAGTTTGATCCAAATCAAACTCTATCGTAACTTAGACTTGACACATCCAAAAATAATAAAATTTGATACACCCAATGCATAATTTATGCTTTATCACATATCCAAAAATTAGATTAAAATGATTTCTAAAAAATTTTCTTAAAGCATCTGATCAGGTGACCCTCAATTCTCTCAAATAGGTTAACTTTTTACCCTAGTCCAATTTGACTATGAATGGAATTAATTTCTACAATTAATCTAACCTGGACTTATTCCAGTTAGATAAAAATAAATCTATTCAAAATATAATAATAAGTTAAATCAAATTTGACTTGGTTGCGATGAACCAAAAAGATTTCAGAAGGAAAAAGTCAGACTCAATCTTGTGCTAGCACGATTACCATGAACCTGATTGGATCTAATCCAAATCAATCAAACTGGGTTAGCTTAATTGATGACATCTAAGAAAGCAATCCTACACCAACCTTCTGGATTGATCACCATCCTCGTGATGATCTTACGATCGAGAGCATTTTATGAGCTAATTATGAAAATCATGTCTTAAATTTTCAACTCTTGAAAATATGAATTGTCATTACCATTAACTCAAAGGATGTATCACAGATACTTTTGAATACACACTGTAATAGAAAAATAATTTATTTATTAATTTATAGTTAAAATTATAAAATTATTCTTAAAAGTATATTACAAGTGACAGCTAATCTGACTTCTAGGGCACACATCTAACAAACTCCCACTTGATCTAAAGCCAATTTGGCTACAAATCTAAGTTCTATCTTCTCAAGGTGGGCTTTGATCTTCTACTGGCTCAATGGCTTTGACAGCAGGTCAGTCGTATTATCTACAGTGTTGACCCTCTTGACCTCAACGTATCCCTTCTCGAGGTAATCGCGGATGAGGTGGTATTGCCGCTCGATGTGCTTGGATTTCTGGTGAGACCTTGGCTCCTTTGCTAGAGTTATAGTGCCATTGTTGCTACAGTACAGAGGGACAGCATCTGATGGCATCAATTTGAGCTCTACGGTAAACATTTTATACCAGAATGCCTTCTTTGCAGCTTTTGATGCAGTGACGTATTCTACTTCCATGATGGAATCTGCTATCACCGTCTGCTTGAAACTTTTTCAACTAACAGTACCATCATTATAAATAAACAGATTTTCAGATATCGACATTCGATCATCTATATCAGAGATAAAATTCGAGTATGTATACCCCTAGACTTGGAGTTCTTTGCTACCAAAGACTAGAAACATATCCTTAGTCCTTCTCAAGTACTTAAGGTTACATTTCACAGAAGTCCAATGCTCTTCACCTGAATTTGACTGATACCTACTCGTGACACTCATAGCATGGGCAATATCAGGTTGTGTACATAGCATGGCATACATAAGGCTCCTTATTGCTGAGGCATAAGGGATCTTGCTCATGTGTTCAATCTCCTCAGGTGTGTTCGGATACATCTTCTTGGAGAGATGAATGCTATGCCTGAAGGGCACCAATTTTCTCTTTAGAGTTTTCCATGCTATTTTATAATTATAATTGATTTATTAATTAAAAAAAATATTTTGGCATGTTTTTCATCATAAGTTTACATCTTCTAATGAACTCCATTATTATGATGAAGTCCTTAGGACTATTTAGTTTCGATAAAGAGAGGATTTATCGATGAGTCCTTAAATTTATTCACGACTAAATGATAGCCTGTTAATTAGGACAACAGCGTCTATCGAGCATAGATCGCTATATGCCATATAGGTTTGTTGTTCTTTTAACCAAGAAGTATGGAGACACTGGTATGGCATACAGGTGAGATGTATGGGTATATCGTTATTGAATGTGACCAACTTCAGAGCATTCTACTATCGAGAATGTCTTTGATGGGATATAGGTATAAGTATCCCTTAGACTTGAGATCACCTCAACGACTTGCAAGCAACTCACTGTGCTTTGGTACCAGACTAACTGAATTTTTAATTCAATAATGGAAGGCTTCTAGGCACAGTCAAGTACTTACCAAGTTGGAGTATGATCAAGATGGAATTGACCACTCTAAGAGTTGGAGAAGAATGTATCATTGTATTTCAATATAACAAAATCTTGGCCGGGATAATCCATCGGATGGATTTAATGTTTTGAAATACAATATGGACAACCTGATCAGAGTTGATGGTTGAACTCTGAGTTGTCCTATGAGCATTATGGTCAAGGGGATGAATTATATGAAAACTATATCCATATGGATTCTATGGATGGTGTTTTACACCTTTGACCTATCCGACAGTCGGGTATCATTGCTAGATGGTCACATTGATTGGTACAAAAATTTATTTCTATACTACCGACTTAGGTTCGAACCTATAAGGTCACACACATTAGAGCTTACGATCTGATCGGATGGTTGATGAATGATTAAAAATCATTCTAGGGTCAAACAATCAATACGATTGTTGTTTAACCTAGTGCAAGTGTTGCAAGAGGATTGATTAGCAATTAAATTGCTAATTGGCTTAATTTGATTAAGCCAATAGATTGAGATTAAGTTTAATTAAATATAATTTAATTATATTTGGTTTGGGCTTGATTGGATTAAGTCCAATTAGTTTATTGGATAAGCCAAGTGCACGGAAGAACTAGTCCTAGTCTAACTAGGACTCGGATTAACGTAATTTACTAATTTCATTAAAAAATAAATTAAAATTAAATCTAATTAAATTAAATTTAATTAAGTTTTAAAATGGGTTAGGATCTTATTTAATTGGATTGGTTTAATCTTTATTTTATTTGATTGAAAGATCTTATTTGACCAAGTCAAAATAGGAGTCCTAGTGTGACTAGGACTCCCTATCACTTGCGCCACTTAATCCTCATGCCCCATGCTCTTTTTGTTTTGTTTCTTATGTGAAAATTCTCCACTCCCATTGCTTCTCATGCCCTCTTTCTCTCCTCCTTTTCTCACATGGCAATTTGTTGAAAGACCAAGTCAAAAGAGGAGTTCATTTTACTTAGGATTCTATGAGATAGAATCCTTGTTGACCAAAACACCTTCCCTTGAGTGCCGCCCCCTCTTTTAATTAATTCTTCTTTTATTCTATGAAAATAATCTTCTTTTTTGTGCATCCTCCCTTGCTGGTCCATGCTAATAATTATGGAGGAGGCACCCAAGAGTTGGGCACCCCAACAACTTCCCATGTTTTGATATTCCTAGTCTAGGATTTTGATCTAACTTGGACTCTCTTTTTTCTCTATTTATTGAATGAATTTTATTCTAATTTTTTTATAGAATATAGTGCTTTGGGAGAGGTTTGTGGTGTGTAAAAATTAGAGGAAGAGGTTCCTTGGGCGTGGGGGTTCTATAGGCACCAAACTAGGTATCTCGATGAGACAAAAGAGAAGAAGAAGAAGGTCATCTTCTAGGGCTATTTTATTTTCAATCTCTCCTTTTTTTGAGTTTTTTTCTCAGAGTTAGTAAACTCTCATCTTCCTTCTCATATTTTGGAGAGTCCAAATTTTGAAGAAGGGAGCATCAAATCGACCGTCGAAGAAGGATCAGTACAGTACTAGCATGCTGTGCTGATTTCCTGTATCGGACTTCAGATCAAAGATCGTAGGATCGTGTGGACGACTCCTAAAGGATGGATGCGTGTGTGGCATGTGACTTCATTCTCAAGTCAAGATCAATATGTTAGAATATCTGACTTACTCAAGTAATAGATCTGATCTATTAACTTCATACCTGCATTTGATGTAGTGTAGATCTAGGTTGAAATGATCAACCTTTTACTTTCTTATTTAATTTTAATTTTTAATTTAATATCATGCCTTGATCATGTAATAGATCTGAGATCTAGGTATTTACATATTTATTTAAATAAATATTTGATTTATTTATGTCTTTTGCTGCAAGATCTTGATAAAGTTTTCAAGATCTACTTGTAAAATCCTAGATCTAGTTCCTTCAATTGGTATTAGAGCAAGATTGTTATTATATGAATTTTATGCATGTTTAGATTATTTCTTAGATTAGATTTAATTTATAATTTAATTATCAAATTTAGAATTAAAAAAAATTTAGATCTCATGAACTGTCATAAGGTTGTCCTATTGTAAGGTTTACCCCTTACAATGAATATATTGTCCTAGTACGTGCTGATCTAAAATATTGATCATAAAATTTTAAATTAGATCTAAAAAATTTTATGATCTGATTAAAAATATTTTAATCTAGTTTTAATCTTCATAAATATATTAGATTTGATCTAGAAAGATTTATGATTGATAATTATTGAAACTATTTCAATTACATGAACCTATTTAGATTAGATCTAAAGTAGATTTATGTTTATGTTACTTGCATATTGATTATGAATCAAACATGCAATTTGATTGATAGAACCATGTTGTAAAAATATTTTACAAATAGAAAAACTATTTTTGAAAAGCTAAACCCCAACCCTCAGCCCAAAACTTAATTAAGAATAAAGAAGTTGTTTGATTAGGTTCTAGGATTGTAAATTGAAGATCCTATGACATGAATTATAACACATTAGGTTAATGGGTTAGTGAAGATTAGGTCCATTAATTGGGTTAGACCTAGGGTTAGATTAAAGAATGGACTTAATTAGAGAATTGGCTAAATCTAATCAATTATTGTCTTAGATTAGGTCAAGGATTCTCTAGATCAATTGCAATAGTTGTAGTCGGTGAAGTCCATGCCTTTAATAAGATCCAAGATGGACTTGATTCTTGACTACGCGGTCTAACACGAACTATTAGGTTGATCTAATTGAAACTAACTAAATCAGTTGGTGTCTAAGGTACACCAGGCCAGTAGTTTTTAATTGGCAGCTCGCTTATCTAGCCATTTCTGATGGTGTCTAAGGCGAGCCTGGCAGACTCTTCCATTGATCGAATTTACCTAGCCTCTTAGTGAGATTATATTTTGATCAGATCTTTTAACTATTCAAGATGACCCATGTCAGCTAGGTAAATCACTTTGAGTGATTTAGGTACTTCAAGATCAGCCTATTAATGATCTGCCTTAAGCTGACTTGGTGAAGTTAGTGGGAGGATCATTACAAGCTGGTTAATTTGACCTACTCGCTTCTATAAATTAAATTCTCTAAAATTATTAGGTCCCTAAAATGAAATAGTTATATGATAACTAGATTATAGCCTCCCATTAAAGTGGATGATAATGAGTCCATCAGTTGGATAATCATTAGAGGCCGGTGCTTATCGATTGATGGAATTATCATTCATTATATGATCTCATGGATATATCTATCTAAATGGTGGTCAGGTGGGCCAACCAAAGTTAGGCCTGATCATTCATTGGTTGGATGGACCAAGTATGGTCATGTTAATAGTTGGACCTAACTGGACCCTTTTCTAAGAAGGCCAAAGCCAACTGATCAGGGTCTAAGGCAAAATTTAATTACTAAAAATTATTTTAAAAAATAATTGATTATGAACCTACCTTTAGATGTACATGGGTGGGCCAACCAAAGTTAGGCTCATGTACAGTCTATGTGGATTCTAGTATCCACTAAGATATTAGGATAATTACTCAAATTGAAGGTAGAAGCTACCAATTCGAAAAAAAAGTGGGAGAAATCTTTTGATTAAAGTCTAAATCTTTAGATTTAATGAATCAATTACTAATTAGATTTTGGTTTTCCTTTGTGTAGATATGGCCACTTCTCTATCGCTTCGATCATTGTTGGACAATGATAAGTTGGTGGAACCCAACTTCGATAGCTGGTACCGAAAGTTGAAAACTATCCTGGAGCATGAACGGATCTTATATGTGTTGACGAATCCTGCACCTAAGGAGCCAGCTGCCAATGCACGTGGAACAGTTAGAGACACTTATCAAAAATGGCTCAGTGACCGAACTACGGTGCGCTGCATTATGCTGGCTGCGATGAGCGATGAGTTCAGTTGTAGGTTTGAGACAGCTCAGCCAAATAAAATGCTCTAAGTGTTGGAGGATTTTTTTTGCACACTCGATCATGTTGAGAGGCACAAGACTAGTTGCACCATCTTCAATGCTAGAATGTAGGATGGAGCCTCTGTCACTGATCATGTACTGTATATGATCGAGCTAATAGAGCGCTTGAGCAAACTCAACTTTTCCTTATATGAACAACTTGAAAAAGATGCAATACTGAACTCACTACCAAAGTCCTATCTCCCTTTCCTTACTCATTACAGAATGACAAAGCTTGAAGTAAACTACCATGGCTTACTGAGATTACTTTAGAACTTTGAGAAGGATCACCAGCTCCATAAATAGTCGGTGAACTTAGTGGAAGTTCATCTTCTAGCTCTCGACCCTTCAGGAAAGGAAAGCAGAACAAGAAGAAGAAAACAAAGAAGGTGCAATTTCATGCTGGGACATCAATGCAAGGCCAGACCAAAAAGATCAAGCTCGATAAGAGTCAAGCTGAATGCTTCTTTTGCAAGAAGCGGAGGCACTAGAAGAGGAACTATCCTCAGTACATTGCCTCTTTAGATCCGAACAAGCAGAGAAAGAAGCAAGCTATTACTAGGCAAGGTATTTTATATGATAACTCTTTACAATTTCTCTATTTATGATATTATTGACTAGGTATTGGATACCGGTAGCTCTTACCATATTTGCAATTCGTTGCAAGGATTACAGGTCAATCAAAGATTCGAGCAAGGTGAGAGATTTCTAAATGTTTGAGATGGAAGTCCAGTTCTAGTTCTAGTTTTAGAAATTTTGAAACTTGTATTTGAATCTCATACTGTTATTCTTAGTGATTATCATTTCTGTCCTAGTTTCTTTTTAAATATCATTTTTGTAGGCCTTTTGGCCATTAACAATTATGAAATTTCAATAAAAAAATGAGTTTTTAATGTCATTATGAATGGTATTACTGCTTTTTATGGATAATTGAACAATGGTGTATATATGTTATCACAACCTATTAATGTAGTCTATTCTACTGGCAAGCACCCTAGATTAGATAGTGTATCAGATATCTACTTATGGCACTATAGGCTAGGTCATATAAACAAGAATAGGATAAACAAGTTGACTCAAGAGAAGAGGAGGGGCAGCGTTATGGTGTGGTGGATGGGCACACTTATTAAACCCTAGGTGCAGATAGGGTTTAAATAGACCCTGCTGCGCCATACAGTACCACATTATTTCGACCAATCAAATTGCTCAATTCAATCAAATCTTAATCTAATTGGTGGAGTGATGTCACCTGAACCAATTAGGTTAGAGTCCCCTAGAAACCTCCATAAGTGGTGCCACAGATGGGTAGGCCTAAACACTTTGGCGCCTAAGGATTTAAAACCATCAAGCAATCCTGGAGTCCCATCTGTATGGGACTCCATCTCTTTTCCCCATGTGTGTGGAATCAAAGGGGGTGTGCACCCCAAGGAGAAGTCCAAAGAGGGTGCACGCCCCTCCCTTTCTTTCCTGCATTGGGACATCTCATGTCTCGACAGTGATAGGAAATGGCAGATATCGACAGGAATTAGTAGGTGCTATTTTATTTCCGTCGGATGGATTAAGACAACCATTTTTAAACTTGGACAAGCTCCAGTTAGATAAAGACAAACCAATAAAGAGTTCTTAAGTGAGTCCAAACCAATTTGGCTTAATTGAGATTAACTAGAAAGATTACAGAAGGAGAAAGTTAGGCTCAATCATGTGCTAGCACGATTTCCTTGAACCTAATTGGATCTAATCCAAATCAATTGAACTAGGTTAGCTTGATTGATCACATCCAAACTCAAATCCTTGCTTGTATGATCTAGTTAGATTTAGTTCTATATGGTAATGAGATATGTCATGATCTCCATCATCGACATCATCAAAATATCTTTCGATGGACTAGATCTTTTTTGATTCATATAATTAGAATGATCGATCGTCAAGATCAATCTAATTGCTCCCAAAATCCATCAGCGACACCTAGCAGTATATGATGGCAACCAATCAGAACTGAAAGCGAACCTCTTGGTGCAGCTATCAGTGTGATTGGGTTCTTCTATCTTGAGCTCTGACAGGATTAGGATTAAGTTAAACTCATCAAACTCAATATCTGTCATATGAATTAATCATTTGATTCAAATCCAACGTGAAATCCTAATAGAAACACTTTCAATCATCTTCACACTACCATGGCTATGGGCTTATGGACTCAATCTCATGATTATCATAGAGCTACTCCTCATCTACCGAGATAGATAGATCTCCTACTGGTACAATCCAATTCCTATAATGAGCATGCTATAGCCAACATACACTTCAGGATTCCAAATAGCTAGCAGATCGAGTTATGGTGTAGTCAAACTATAACACTATCAAGGTAAACTGCCAATACAACATACATTAAAGAATCAGACACACCACTACGGCATCGAGCCAGCCATCGATGAGAAGGTAGACTCTCTTATGACTGCTCAAGGTGGTCAAACTCAGTGCCCTCGTTCTCTAACGAGTATCTGTACTCTCACTCTGGTGTCTTCACACCATAGACTTAAGACTCATCTACTCTAAGAAAATAATCATACACTAACCTTCTAGATCGATCACCATTCTCATGATGATCCTATAGTTAGGAGAAATTTATGAGATAATTATGAAAATTCATGTCTTAAATTTTCAACTCTTGAAAATATGAATTCTTATTACCATTAACTCAAAGAATGTATCATAGATACTTTGAATACACACTGTGATAGAAAATAATTCTTTTATTAATTTATAGTCAAAATTATAAAATTGCCTCTAGAAGTGTATTATAAATGTTAGCCAATCTGGCTTCTAGGGCACACATCTAACAATTTCTTAATGGATACTACAATCCATAAAGACTGTACCTAAGTTCAACTTTGGTTGGTCAATCCATGTATATTTAAGGGTAGGTTCATAACCAATTATTTTTCTAAATAATTTTTAGGAATTTAATTTTGCCCCAGTCCCTAATCAGTAGGCTTTGGCCTCCACTAAAAAGGTCCAATTAGGTCCAATCATTAACATAACTATACTTAGTTCATCTAACCAATAAATGATTAAGTTTAACTTTGGTTGGTCAACCTGACCATCATTTTGAAAGATGTAGTCAAAAAGTCATATTATGAATGATAATTCCACTAGTCGATGATCACCAGGCCTTTGGGCCTCCAATGATTTCCAACTAATGGACTCATTATCATCCACTTAATTGGAGGCTATGATCTAGTTATCACCATAACTATTTTATTTTTAAGAACCTAATAATTTTAGAAGATTTATTTGATTTAATTTAAAGAAAAAAGAAGATCAGATGAACCAGCTTATCATGATCCTCTTACTGGCTTCACTAAATCTGATTAAGGAAGACCATTAATAGGCTGGTCAAGGAGCACCTAAATCCGTCACACTAATTTACCTAGCTGATATGGGTTAGCTCAATTTATCAAATAATCTGTTCAAAACAAAATTTCACCAAGAAGGCTAGGTAAGTGAGATTGATGGGAGGGTCTGCCAAAGCTTGCCTTGGACACCATAAAAAATGATCAGATAAGCAGGCTATCAATTAAAAACCACTAGTCGAGATTGCTAGACATACCTTAAACACCAAATGGTTAAGTAGTTTTGATTAGATCAACCAAACAGTTCATACTAGGCTACGTAGCCAAAAATCAAGTCCGTCTTGATTCTCATTAAAGATATGGACTTGACCAGCTACAACTATTGTAATTGATCTAGAGAATCCTTGACCTAATCTAAGATAACTATTGATTAGATTTAGTCAATTCTCTAATTAAGTCCATTCTTTAATCTGACCTTAGGTCTAACCCAATTAATGGATCTAATTTTCACTAACCCATTAACCCAAAGTATTATGATTTGTGTCTTAGGATCTTTAATTCACAATCCTAGATCCTAATCAAAATAACTCTTAATTTTTAATTAAGTTTTATGTTGAGGGTTGGGGTTTGACATTTCAAAAATAATTTTTATATTTATAAAATATTTTTATAATATGATTCTACCAACCAATTACATGTTTGGTTCATAACCAATATGCAATAATATAAACATGAAACTACTTTAGATCTAATCTAAAGATGTTCATGTAATTCAAATTATTTTAATTCTAATCAATCATAAATTATCTGAGATCAAATCTAACACATTTATGATGATAAAAATAGATTAAAATATTTTTAATCAAATTATAAATTTTTTTTAGATCTAATCTAAAATTTTATGATTGAGATTTTAGATCAGTACGTACTAGGATAATCTCTCCACTGTAAGGGATAAACCTTACAGCAGGACAACCTTATAATCAATCTATGTGATATAAATTTTTAATTTTAGATTTAACATCAGATTATAAATTGAATCTAAACTAAAAAATAATCTAAACATGCATCATAAATTACTTAATAAGGAACCTGCTCTAATACCAATTGAAGAAAATCGATCTAGGATTTCAAGATTAGATTTTGAAATTTTTTCAAATCTACGTAGCGAAAGTGATGAATTAATCAAGTTAATTTATAAATACACAAGAAATAGCCCTAGATCTAGGATCCTATTATATGTTTAAAGCATGCTATTAAATCAAAAATTAAATGATGAGAAGAAAATATGTTGATCTTATCAACATAAATCTATACTAGATCAAATCTAGGTATGCAATTGGTAGATCATATCATCCTTACCTTTCCAAGTCGAGTTTCTTAACTCACTGATCCAGGCTTGAGATTGTTGGTCCAAGCTGCACATGCGTCCGGCCTCTATAGGTTATCCACATGAACCCTCGATCGTTGATCAAAAGTCTGATGCTCGAAAATCAGCACAATATGCTAGTACTATGCTAATCCTTCTTCAATGGTTGATTTGGATCTTTCTTCTTTGAATCTTGGACTCTCCAATTCTTATAAGGAAGGGAGGAGACTTGTGAAGTAGAGACACCTCTCAAAAATCATAAAGATAAGGAGGAAAAAGGTAAAAGAAAATAACCCTAGATGAAGAACCCTTCTTCTTCTTGTATCTCTCATCTAGACACTTGGACTTGTGTCTTTTCAAAAGCCAACACCCAAGGAATTTTCTCTCAAACCTTTACCATGCCTAATAGCCCTCTCTTAGATGAATAATCTTTGAAAAATTCAGGCCAAAATCCCCTTATTTATAGAGATATGGAATAATCTTTGTCTAGGTCAAATACCTAGCAAGGAATGTCCAATTAAGGCAAGACTAGTGGCATCCAACTCTTGGACACCCTCTCATTCTTTCCAGCCATGGACCACCAAGAATGGGTGCAAAACAACTCCCATAAAAGCCACAAAAATCTCAAAAAAAAAATCTGGATGGGTTGGTGCCATAAAAGGATATCTTTTTTGATTGCAACAAACTCTATCAAAAAGAGTTTGAATTCAAAATAACTAGCCTTATTTGATTTGGTCCACAACTAACTACCAAGTAAGAGAAAAGGGGAGCAAGGTGGCATGCATGAAGCTAGGAGTGAGGAGTTTTCACACAAAAATCCAAGGGAAAGTGGCATGGGCATTGAGAATTAGGGTGGTGCAATGAAAGGCAAGTCCTAGTCTCACTAGGACTTCCAATTTAACTTGGTCCAACATCATTTTTGGACCAAATTAAATTAGATTTATTTCAATCCAATTAGAATTGATCTTACTCCAACTAATAATCTTATTAAATTAGATAAATTAGATTTAATTTTTATTTAATTTCTAATCAAATTAGAGATTGGGTTCATACAAGTTCTAATTGAACTAGGACTAGTTCTTCCTTGCAATTGGCTCATCCAATAACCAACTGGACTTGATCCAATCAATCCCAAATCAATTTTAATTAAATTATATTTAATTAAACTTAATCTTATCCCTCTGACTTAATCAAATTAAGTCAATTAGCAATCCAATTGCTAATCAATCCTCCTGCAACACTTGTACTAGGTTAAACATAAATCATATTGATTGTTTAACCGTAGAACGATTCTTAATTGCCGATCAACCATCCGATCAAATCAAGGACTCTTATGTGTGTGACCCCAAATATTTGATCCTAAGTCAGTAGTATAGAAATAAATTTCTGTAGCAATCAAACTAATCATCTAGCAAAGGTACTCGATGGCCGGATAGGTCGAATGTGTGAAGCAACATTCTTTAGAACCCATATGGATATAGTTTTCATATAATTCATCCCTTTGACCAAAATGCTTGTAGGATACTTCAGAGTTTAATTATCAATCCTGATTAGGTCATCCATATTGTATCTCAAAATATCAAATCCTTCTTATGGATTACCCTACCCAAGGTTTTACTACATTAAAATATAGTGATGCATTCTTCTCCAACTCTTGGAGTAGTCAATCCCATCTTGATCACTCACCGACTTCGCAAGTACTTGATTGTGCCCAAAAATCTTTCGTTATTGAATTAGAAATTCAGTTAGTCTGGTACCAAAGCACAGCGAGTTGCTTGCAAGTTACTGTGGTGATCTTAGGTCTAAGAAATACTTATATCTATATTGCATCAGAATAATTTTTAATAGTAGAATACTCTGGAGTTAGTCACATTCAGTGATGATTTATCCTTACATCTCACTTGTATATTATACCAGTATCTCCACACTCCTTAGTTAAGAGAACAACCAATCTATATGGCATACAATGACTATGCTTAATAAAACCTATCATCCTAATTAACAGCGTATCATTTGATCATGAACTATTTAAATAATTAATAAATTCTCTCTTTATCAAAACTAAATAGTCCAATGAACTTCATTGCAATAATAGAGATCATTAGAGGATGTAGACTATGTGATAAAAAATGCCAAAATATTTATTTTATTTATTAATAAATTAATTATAATTACAAGGTAGCTCAACCATCAATAGGACCTGATGATTGGCTTTGGGGTACATTTTCCAACATTTCATACATACATTTCAAAATTTTTCAAGTTTACAAGTAGTGGAAGACATAGATTAAGCAATTTGATCTAATTATGCATGTGATCTAATCACTAAACTCTACACTAGGACCTATGACATGTCATGATGCAAAGATAAATTTAAAAATAAATCAAGCATGGTAGGTATTAATCAAATTATTACCAAGATCTAGAATAGTTTTAGAAAAATCATAGATCGTATCTAGATCTAATAAAAGATCAAATCTTATACCTTTGCATGGGTCGAGAACTCCACGATTGAAAATCGATGTCATCCTTTGTTGCTTGGAGCCACACAATGCATCCGGCCTCTACAGATAGTCCACACGAAGCTGTAACATAGATCGAAGGTTCGTCGAATGAAGATCCGCTCGAAGTGCTAGTTTCTCATGGATCCCTCCCGATGGATAATCTAAAAAATATTCTTTGAATCCCTTGAATACTTCAAGAGATGAAAAACACAAGAAAAATTAAGGAAATGAACTAACTTTTGGTTCTCTCAAAAATAGAAAATAAAGGATTAAGAAAATTGTTCTAAGAGAAGATAGATCTTCTTTTTCAGGACATCAATGATTGATGTCCTGAACAAATGTCCATGTCAAGGTAAGAGGAGACCTTCTCCTCTAGAATTTTCCATGCTTCTAGATCTCTTCCTCTCTAATTTTTCTCATGAAAAATCACACAAAAATTAAGAAGAAAAGGTTCTCACAAGAACCCTAAGAGAAGACTATCTTCTCTTCTTTTTCTTCTCATCGGGACAATCGCATCATAAGAGACCGTCAACGCCCAACCCTTTGAGCACCCCTTCTCCATGCCCTTTCAATCTCTATCTCTCTTCTAATCTTTCACATGGAAAAATTCACAAAAGGTCAAAAAGAAAAAATCTTAGAAAGAATAACTAAAGGGAAGACCTTCTTCTTTTTCTTTGTTTTCATCAAGACATGAACCTTTCATGTCCTAATGAAACCACCATGCCCAAATCCTTGGAGCACCATTACTTCTCATGCCATCTCTTTTTGCTCTTTGATTTGCATTGAAACATAGAGGAAAAACTCACACCAAAACCCCTATAAATGTGGCATTCCCAAGCAATCTCAAGGACTAGGTCAAATCCTTAAAAAATAGGGATTTATAACAAAGAGTTTGGGGGGGCATCCAACTCTTGGATGCCTCCCCTAAAATTTTGGACGTCAGCCACCCTAAAATTTTGGACTTCAGCCATCTGAATTCCATGCACAAAAGGAAATAAAAGAGGGCAAACAAAAATAGATAGCATGGGACAATATGGCGCATAGACACAGGATGAGTTTTAGATTTTTAGAACTCTATTAAACAGAGTTCAAATCTAAACCAACTTTCAAATTTGACCAAGTCAAATTTGATTCCTTAGCTCCAGATATTTGGGGCATGGAAAATCTTTCTTACGCATGGAGAGACTCACAAAAAAATCTAGAAACAAATATGTGGTGTGGGCTTTTAGTGGCGCAAGGAAAGGAGGAGTCCTAGTCTAACTAGAACTCTCTTATTTTGACTAGTCAAGAACTTTTAAACCCAAATCAAAATAGTTTTGAGTCAACCTAATTAATAGGCAATCCTAATCCAATTAAATTAGATTTAATTAAATTTAAATTTAATTTAATTTCTAATCAAATTAGAAATTAGGTAAACTTAAGTTCTAATTGAACTAGGACTTGTTCTTTTTTGCAATTGGCTTATCCAATAAACCAATTAGACTTAATCAAATTAAATCTAAATCAATTCTAATTTAATCTAATTTAATTAGACTTGATCTCAACCTAATTATTTAATTAAATTGAGCCAATTAGTAATCCAATTACTAATTGATCATTCTACAATATTTGCATTAGGTCAAACATCAATCGTATTGATTGTTTGACCTTAGAAAGATTCTCAATTGTCGATCAACCATTCGATCATGTAACAATCTCTTATATGTGTGATCTCATAGGTTCAAACTTAAGTCGATAGCATAGAAACTAATTTTTATATCAATCAAAATGACCATCCAGTAATGATACCCGACGTCTAGATAGGTCAAATGTATGTAAAGCAAGATTCTTAGGACCCTGACCTATGGTTACCATATAATTCATCCCTATGACCAATAATGCTCAAGATGACTTCGAGTTCATACAAGTCATCCATATTGTATTTCAAAATTTGCAAATCTCATGACTCCTCATGAGGATTATCTAGGCCTAGGTTTTAGTAGTTTAAAATACTGTGAGACATTCACTTTCTGAAGTTAATCAAGAGTGGTCAATCCCATCTTGACTTACACACTGACTCTACAAGTACTTGACTATATCCAAAAATCTTCTGAACCTATATTAGAAATATAGGTAGTCCAGCACCAAATTACTATGAATTGCTTGCAAGTCATCATGGTGATCTCAGGTTGGAGGAACACCTATACCCATGGACCTTAGCTAACTACTTTTGATAATAGATGCTACATTGATCATGTTCAATGCAAATATACTCCAACATCTCATCTTCATGTCATATCCATGTCTCCACACAACTTGGTTACGAAGACAACCAATGCATATGATATACAGTGGCCTACACTTGATAACTTATCTCCAAATTAATAACTTATCATTTGATTGTGAACTATTTAAAAATCATCTAATAAATTCATAGATTTTTTCTTTAGCTTTCGATTCATTTAGTTTTGCAAAAGAAAGTAAATTGAAGTGATTAAGTCAAAAAAATAAATTAATCTAAATACAGAGAGTAGAAATCAGTTATGAAAAGATAGTAATAACTAGATAAAATTAAAAAATAATAATTTTTTTATTTTTTAAATTAATTAATTAATTTTTAATTAATTGAAACAACCATTCAAGCAAGGCGAGAGGTTCCTGAACATTGGAGATGGAAGATCAGTTCAAGTCCTAGCATTAAAAATCTTGAAACTTGTATTTGAGTCTCATACTATTATTCTTAGTGATTATCACTTTTGTCCTAGGATTTTTTTGAATGTCATTTCTGTAGGCCTTTTGACCAAAGATAATTATGAAATTTCAATAAAGAAAGAATTTTGCAATGTCATTATGAATGGTGTTATTATTGTTAGATGTGTGCCCTAGAAGTCAGATTGGCTGTCACTTGTAATACACTTCTAAGAATAATTTTATAATTTTAACTATAAATTAATAAATAGATTATTTTTCTATCATAATGTGTATTTAAAAGTGTCTGTGATATATCCTTTGAGTTAATGGTAATGATAATTCATATTTTCAAGAGTTAAAAATTTAAGACATGAATTTTCATAATTAACTTATAAAATGATTCCGACCGTAGGATCATCATGAGGATGGTGTTCAATCCAAAAGGTTGGTGTATAATCACTTTCTTAGGATAGATGTGCCTTTAGTCGATGTGAAGACACTGGAGGGAGAGTACAAGTACTTGCTAGAGAACGAGGGCACTGAGCGTGACCACCTCGAGCAGTCATAAGAAAGTCTACCTTCTCATCGACGACAGACTCAATGCTACAGTGGTATGTATGGTTCTTTGACATGAGGTGCATCGATAGTTCATCTTAAAGGTATTATAGTGTGACTATATCATAACTCAATCTCCTAGCCATTCGGAACCCCGAGGTGTATGTTGGCTATAGCATGTTTATTGTAGAAATTGGATTGCACCAATAAGGGAATCTATCTACATCGGTAGATGAGTAGCCCTATGATAATCATGAGATTGAGTCCTTAAGCCCATGGCCGTGGTAGAATAAAGATGATAGAAAGAGTTTCTATTATGATTTCATATTGGACTCGAATCGAATGATTAATTTATATGACGGACATTGGGTTTGACGAGTTCACCTTAACCCTAATCCTATTAGGGCTTAAGATAGAAAAACACAATCATACAGGTAAGTGCACTGAGAGGTTCATTTTTAGTTCTGATGGGTTGCCACCGTATACTGCTAGATGTCATTGGAGGATTTTGGGCGCAATTAGAATGATTTTGATGATCAATCATTCTAATTGTTTGAATCAGAAAAGTTCTGGTCCATCAAAAGAAATTTCGATGATGTCGATGATGGAGATCATGACATATATCATTACCATATGGAATTGAAACTAACTAAATTAGATAAATAGGGATTTAGATTTGGATGTCATCAATTGAGCTAACCCAGTTTGACTGATTTGGATTAGATCCAATTAGGTTCAAGATAATCGTGCTAGCACACGATTGAGGCTGACTTTCTCCTTCTGAAATATTTTTGATTCATTACAACCAAGTCAAATTTGACTCAACTAATTCTTATATTTTGAATGGATTTATTTTCATCTGACTGGAATAAGTCCAAATTAGATTAATTATAGAAATTAAATCCATTCATAGTCAAATTGGACTAGGGTCAAAAGTTGACCTATTTGAGAGAATTGAGGGTCACCTGATCAGATGCTTCTAGAAAATTTTATAGAAATCATTTTGATCTAATTTTTAGATATGTGATAAGGCACGAATTATGTATTGAGTATTCCAAATTTTGTCATTTTTGGTGGTGTCTAGATTGAGTTATGATAGATTTTAATTTAGATCAAACTCTTGAGGGAAGAGTCCTAGGCGTAGTGGACTCTTCCTTATGCTCATGCTGCTACCTTCCAGATTGATTTTTGGTGTCAAAATTAAATGAGATCTAAGGATTTTCATGGAGATCAACTCCAGGAGTCCTAATGGTCTAAAAAATGAGGATTTTGATCAAAGAGGGACTCTAACTTGGCACTCTACTTTTGTATAAGAACCCTTGCATCAAGGCTCTTCATGTAGAAATATTTTTCATACCCAAAGGATACCATTCCAGATATCCCACACCTCCTCTATCCTCTCTCTCCCTCTCTTCTACTTGCCTAAAAAGTTAGGCATAAATCTGAGAAGAAGATTCGATCAACTTTGTGAAGAGTTCAGCATCTATGCGATAGTGTTCGTGAGATGGACATGCTGCCTTAAGAAATTTTTTGAAGGACATCCAGATCAGATTCAGATTTGATCTTTGGTGAAAAGATTTGCAAGAAGAAGTCATCTAGATCCTTCTTGAGTGGATATCAATAGAGGCTAGGCGTGTGCATGGCTCCTTTCCGAACCTTAGGAAAGATCCGGATCATCGCAGGATAATCAGATTAGCCAAACAAGGTATGATATTAAATCTGATATAATTTTTATTTTAATTTTTAATATCAAATTATCATGATCAAATCTGAGAACTTTTAGATCAGATCAGATTATTTAAAAATTTTTGAAAAAATCCATCTCAAATCTGCAAGATCCTACTGCGGAAAATAGGATTTTTCCTTCAACTAGTATCAGAGCTATAATAATAGTTCTTCAGATCTATCCTAGATTTGATTTTATTTTTATTTATGATCTGATATTAGAAGATTTTAGATGTCACATAAGATGTGATTAGATCTAAAATCAAAAAAATAAAAATTAAATAATTTAGATCTAATATGTATTAGATGCATGACTATACTAGGTATAGAATAATTTTATGTGTAGTCTAGTATAATCATGTATTTATTTTGATTAAATATGATTTTAGATCTATTAATTTTTATTTTTTGATGTTATAATTATTATAATTAGATCTAAAAATAAAAAATAAAATTTTTAATTTTTAATTTATTTATATGAGATATGAAAGATGCATGCTTAGACTAGTCATAGAATAGTTCTATAAGATGTCTAGAATAATTTTATTTTTGATATGATCAAACTTAAAATTTTATTTTTTAGATTTAATATGTGATATTTCAGATATGAAAGTATGCATATTGATGATACATGAGATGTATGCAAGACATATATTATTTAGATCTTTTTATATGTGATATATGATCTAACTAGTTTTGTAGTTAAAAATTATACTTTTTATTGAGTTCTCCATGGCCGTCCAATCTTAAGAACAAAGTAGGATTTAAAGGCCCTCTCTTTTCATTTAATGGGGTGTTCTTATGGCATGTAGGGGTGCTCCGCATTCGTCATTAATTACAATCAGAACTTATTTTTTTGCAAAACACTAGATCCTGAAACCTTAGAATTTTTATTACATATTTATTCATAAATTCAAAACTTAATTAAAAATTAATATTATAAAATTAATTAGATCTAAAAATTATGAATTTTTAGATCTAAGACAGGTTCATAAAATTAGGTTTAGACTTGGATAGCTTAATTAGATTTAGCAGTTGATCAAACCGAATTAAGCATTGGTTAGGTGAGATCAGAGAAAGCTTAGATTTGACCAGCCTAATAGGATTAAGTCTAGGTCAAGATCGAATCACATTGAGATGTGACTCAATTAAGTCAAGACCTAATTTGGATCCATGGTTCAAGCTTGGATTGTAGGGTAACCCAATTAGTTCTGATTTGACAATTTGGTGTCTAAGATAAGTCTGGCAGATATGATCAACTAATTTTTAATTGGGAGCTTCTTGACCTAAATGCATTCTTGTTGAGCTAATGGCATATCCCTTCCACCGATATTACTTACGTGGCCATTTGTGTCGATCCAATTCTAATTTGAGGTGGCTAACAATTTGAGCCAACCCATGCCACTAGGTTAGTCATAATTATTATGACTAAGTCAAGTCAAGTTTAAAGAGACCTAAATTAAATCTTCCTAAGAAAATATTAAATCTAAGATCTTCCACCATTATAGATATGCGGGCCCTTTCTGGGGTTTATTGTTCTCGATTGGATACGGTGGTTTAGTTGCATTGGGATGATGCAACCATGTCTATTAGGCATTGGATGCTACGGGTTGGAGAATGGGTTGTGCTTAATATTTTGGATACGGTAAGGGATCCAATTAGGAATCCAATCTATGCAAATTATAGATCTGACTTAACTAAGGAGTGAATCAACATTCCAGACAAGGTAAGATTCATGAATTAGAGACTAGGTTAGGGTGCACCATGATTAGAGAATCATTGGACAAGAGTTATCCACTCATCGATTGATCCATCATCAATAACTATTAGGTGAGGTGGTGAGTTAGTTGGTGGGACCGCACCACCAACTAGAAATCAATAATCATAATGATTTTTGCATCTCTGCCAAGAGAGTATAGGAATCTAAGTAAATAGTGGAAGCCTAGTTTGTTTAAAAATGAAATTCCTAAATAAATTAGTTATGTCTAATTACAAAATCTAACTAGAAACTTTAACTCTCTACAGAAAAATGTCTGTGTCCAATCCACTAGCCCGTATCTTGGACACCCATAGACTGACCAGACCCAACTACAAGAATTGACTCCAGAACTTCAAAATTATTTTGGGTTCTGAAAAGTTGACTCATGTGTTGGAATAGGATCCTCCCACCTTACCAGTCCATCCATCCACTGATCAGAGAGCGTCTCTCAAGAAGTGGATAGATGAAGATAACAAAGCTAGGTATTACATGTTAGGCTTGATGTTTAATGAGCTCCAGTGCCAACATGAAGATATTAAGACTAGCCACCAAATGTTGGCTCACCTGCCAGAGTTGTTTGGTGAATAGAGTCCCACTGTCAAATATCAAGTCACTAAAAGACTATTTAAGGCTCAAATCCATGATGGGCAATCAGTCCAAGATTATCGTCTGATGATGATCAAGGACTTAGAAGAGAATAAGAAGCTCAGTATCAAGTTAGATCAGGATCTACAGACTAACATAATTCTATAGTCCTTTATTGATGCATATGGGCAGTTCATCATGAACTACCATATGCATAAACTTCAAAATACCTTGGCTAAGCTCATGAATATGTTGGTTACTACTGAGCTTTCTATGAAAAGTTCTAAAGGCTCAGTACTTGCCGTGGAGTGAACTTCTTTCCAGAAAAAGTCTTTCGAGAAGAAGAAGAAGTCTGTGAAGAAGTAGAAGATGGATGGTGGGAAGAAGAAGAAGCCAGAGCCAAAAAAGAAGACTGCTAACAAAGAAAAATATTTTCATTGCAACACTGATGGCCATAGGAAGTGAAACTGTCCTCTTTATCTGGCCAGCCAGAAGAACAAGAAGGAGGCAGGTCCTTTCGAAGGTATGCTCGTTATAGAATCTAATCTTACGATTTCTTCTACATCTAGTTAGGTGTTTGACTCTAGTTCTAGTGCTCACTTGTGCACTTCTATGTAGGATCATGAGGATACCAGGAGCTGAGAGATGGTGAGATGATCCTATGCATCAAAAATAGAGCAAGAGTTACTGTTGTGGTCGTGGGATCCTATCATTTGCAATTACCATCAGGATTAGACTTAGTACTTAGGGACTATTTTTATGTGCCTATAGCAAGCAGGAATTTGATTTCTGTTTCATGTTTAGCATAGGAAGGCTATGTAATTAGTTTTCTTAAGGACCATTGTAATATTCTTTATAAAAGAAATAAAATTGCAAGTCACTTTCTTATAAATGGTCTCTACCAGTTACATATTGATGTTTCTATTTTTAATATTAAGCAAAACATGAATGCCATAAGATCAAAGCAACTTGGGGATAGTCTAAATGATAGGTATCTTTGGCACCATAGGTAGGTCATATAGCTGAAGACAGTGTTAACAAATTGGAGAAATTCGGGCTATTGAGTCCATTGACTTTTGAGTCATATTCGATTTGTGAATCATGCCTTCATGGCAAAATGACCAAGCTTCCTTTTATGGGACATAGGGAAAAGACCACAGACATACTTGCCCTAGTACATACTGATGTATGCGGCCCATTTGATGTGCCAGCTAAGGATAATTACATCTACTTCATCATCTTTGCCGATGATTTATCTCGATATGGATATGTGTATTTGATGTGACATAAGTCTGAAGATTTTGAAAAGTTCAAGAAATTCAGACTCGAAGTAGAAAAATAAATAGAAAAACCAATTAAGGTTCTTCAATTAGATCAAGGAGGTAAATACCTTAGTCAAAAAATTTTAAACTATCTTAAGGATTATGGCATATTCTCAATGGACTCCACCTGGAATGCCTCAACTCAACGAGGTTTAAAAATGGAGAAATTGGACCCTATTAGATATGGCTCGATTCATGATGAGCTTCATAGACCTCACTGAGTTTTCTTAGGGACATAGTCTGTTGACCGCTATATATCTACTGAATAGGATTCCATCTAAAACCATTTCTACCACACCGTATGAGATATGGCATGGTAAGAAATCAAGTCTGAGTCATCTCAGAATTTGGGATTGTCCAGCCCATGTCAAGAGACAACAGGTGGATAAATTAGAGTTTAGGTCCCTTAGAGCTTGATTTATTAGATATCCTAAAGAGTCATTAGGATAATTTTTCTATCTCCTGAAAGACCACAATGTGATTGTGAGTCGACACGCCATCTTTCTTGAAAAATAGTTTATTCAAGATGGTGGCATTGGAAGATATGGTGGCATTGGAAGATAGATTAGGCTCAAGGAGAAAGTCTCTCAAGAGCCACGAGCTAAGGAACCTATGAAACCCAATCAGATTAAGCCGGTCCAATCACTACCTCGTCCACCTCGTAGATCCAAAATAATTTTCTGTCCCCCTAAAAAGATACTTGAAGAAACTAGATCTAGGGTTTTACAGATAGATCTTGAAAACATTTTCAAGATGTTACAGTGAAAGACATCAATAAATCAAATATTTATTTAAATAAACATGTGAACACCTAGATCTTAGATCTATTATATGATCAAGGCATGATATTAAATCAAAAATTAAAATCAAATAAGAAAGTAAAAGTTTGATCAAATCAACCTAGATTTACGCTACATCAAATGTAGGTATGAAGTTAATAGATCAAATCTATTACCCGAGTAAGTTAGACATTCTAACTTATTGATCTGGACTTAAGGATGAAGTCACGAGCCACATATGCATTGGCAGCTGGCTCCTCAGGTGCAGGATCCGTCAGCACATATAAGATCCGTTCATGCTCCAGGATAATTTTTAACTTTTGGTACCAGCTATTGAAGTTGGGTTCCACCAACTTATCATTGTCCAACAATGATCGAAGAGATAGGAAAGTGGCCATGTCTGCACAAAGGAAAACCAAAATCTAATTAGTAATTGATTCATTAAATCTAAAGATTTGGATTTTAATCAAAAGGTTTCTCCACTTTTTTTTTGAATTGATAGCCTCTACCTTCAATTTGAGTAATTACCCTAATTCCTTAGTGGGTACTAGAATCCACATAGACTATACACGAGCCCAACTTTGGTTGGCCCACCCATATACATCTAAGGGTAGGTTCATAACCAATTATTTTTTTAAATAATTTTCAATAATTAAATTTTTCTCAGACCCTGATCAGTTGGCTTTGGCCTTCTCAGAAAAGGGTCCAGTTAGGTCCAACCATTAACATGACCATACTTGGTCCATCCAACCAATGAATGATCAGGCCTAACTTTGGTTGGCCCACCTGACCACCATTTAGAAAGATGTATCCAAGAGATCATATAATGAATGATAATTCCATCAATCGATAAGCACCAAGCCTTTGGGCCTCCAATGATTATCCAACTGATGGACTCATTATCATCCACTTTAATAGGAGGCTATGATCTAGTTATTATATAACTATTTCATTTTAAGGACCCAATAATTTTAGAGGATTTAATTTATAGAAGCAAGTAGGTCAGATTAACCAGCTTGTAATGATCCTCCCACTAACTTCACCAAGTCAGCTTAAGACAGATCATTAATAGGCTGGTCTAGAAGCACCTAAATCAGTCAAACAGATTTACCTAGCTGACATGGGTCAGCTTGAATAGTTAAGCGATCTGATCACAAACATAATCTCATCAAGAGGCCAGGTAAGTTTGATCAATGGAAGGGTCTGCCAAGCTTGCCTTAGACATCATCAGAAATAGCTAGGTAAGCGAGTTGCCAATTAAAAATCACTGGTCTGGTTTACCTTAGACACCAACTGGTTTAATTAGTTTCAATTAGATCAACCTAACAGTTTGTGCTAGACCGTATAGTCAAGAATTAAGTCCATCTTGGATCTTATTAAAGATATGGACTTCACCAACTACAACTATTGCAATTGATCTAGAGAATCCTTGACCTAATCGAAGACAACAATTGATTAGATTTAGTCAATTCTCTAATTAAGTCCATTCTTTAATCTAACCCTAGGTCTAACCCAATTAATGGACCTAATCTCCACTAACCGATTAACCCAATGTGTTATGATTCATGTCATAGGATCTTCAATTTACAATCCTAGAACCTAATCAAACAATTTCTTAATTCTTAATTAAGTTTTGGGCTGAGGGTTGGGGTTTGGCTTTTCAAAAATAGTTTTTCTATTTGTAAAATGTTTTTACAATATGGTTCTATCAATCAAGTTGCATGTTTGATTCATAATCAATATGCAAGTAATATAAACATAAATCTACTTTAGATCTAATCTAAATAGGTTCATGTAATTAAAATAGTTTCAATAATTATCAATCATAAATCATTCTAGATCAAATCTAATATATTTATGAAGATTAAAATTAGATTAAAATATTTTTAATCAGATCATAAAATCTTTTAGATCTAATTTAAAATTTTATGATCAATATTTTAGATCAACACATACTACAACAACATATTCACTGTAAGGGGTAAACCTTACAACAGGACAACCTTATGACAGTTCATGAGATCTAAATTTTTTTTAATTTTAAATTTAATAATTAAATTATAAATTAGATCTAATCTAAGAAATAATCTAAACATGCACATAAATCATGTAATAACAACCTTGCTCTGATACCAATTGAAGGAACCAGATCTAGGATTTTACAGGTAGATCTTGAAAAAGTAGCGAAAGATATAAATAAATTAAATATTTATTAAAATAAATATGTAAATATCTAGATCTCAGATCTATTACATGATCAAGGCATCATATTAAATCAAAAATTAAAATCAAATAAGAAAGTAAAAGGTTGATCAAATCAACCTAGATCTATGCAACATCAAATGCAGGTATGAAGTTAATAGATCAAATCTATTACCTGAGATAGGGACTTGGTTTTACGATTGATAAGTAATTCTTTAAAACATATTTACATATTGTTGGTGCAGAAACTGGTCGTCGCCGGAGGTCGCTGGAGTCGAGGCCGCCGAGGTCGCCGCCGGGGACCTGCAAAACAAAGTCCCGTCCGGAGCCGGTGGGGGGTGGCTCCGGCAGGACCCTCCGACGCTCAAGTCAGCTCTGGCCAACAGTAATGGAGTGCTCGGAATGAGTTCCGGAGCTTAGAGAAGAGGAGAAGAGCTTAGAGAGTCGAGAGTTCAGAGAGCTTAGCCTTGGCGTATCTGGAGGGGTCCCTTTATAGCGGAGCTTAGTTGATGGTGACGGCCATGCCGTCTGGCAGAGAGTCGTCGGGCAGCATGGAGTTCGGTACGGAGAGGACGGCATCGTCCGGTGGATCGTGGGAGCCATACTGGCACGTCGTGGGCCGCATGGAGTCCGGTACGGAGAGGAAGGCGTCGTCCGGTGGATCGTGGGAGCCATACTGGCGAGTCGTGGGCCGCATGGAGTCCGGTACGGAGAGGAAGGCGCCGTCCGGTCTTGCTGCAGGCGACAGTTCGTCCAGAGGAGTTCGGACTTGTAACAGAGTTCGGCCGAAGGGGAAACCCGGGAGGAGCTCGGCTGGCTGAAGGGTCGGCCATCTGTAGAGTTCGGCCGAGGGACGATTGCCGAGGAGTTCGACCGCCTGGAGTCGGTCCGAAGGGGTTCGGCCGCCTGGGCTCGCCTGGAGTCGGTCCGAAAGGAAAACCCGGGAGGAGCTCGGGTGGCCGAACGGGCGTCTGGGAGGAGTCCGTCTCCCGAAGAAGTCCTGCCGCTTGGAGTCCAAGGAGCTCGGCCGTCAGGAAGTTCGGCTGGCGGTGGGAGTTCGGCCCGGAGCCTGGCGCTGGGGAGTTCGGCAGCTGGCGCTGGGGAGTTCGGCAGTTCGGACGGCTTGGCGCAGGGGAGTTCGGCCTCTAGGCAGTTCGGCCCGGACCTTGGACCTTGGTGCAGGGGAGTTCGGCCTCTAGGCAGTTCGGCCGTGGTAGGGGCTCGGCCTGGCGCCTGGCGCTAAAGCTCTTCAGCGGCTACTGGTTGCATTGGGCCGAGCATCGGGCTAGACTTCGGCGGGAGCGGGATTTATCCCCAACACTTGCCCCCCCACTCCCAAGTTCGAAGCTCGAAGGAAGGGAGTGCAGGAAGAGCGACTGCCGAAGTCTTCTTCCAGGCCCCGTGCTCGCTGCAGCTGAAGCTCGGGTGTAGGTCTCGTCGCCAGCCAATGTTGACGTCGAAGTTGAAACCGGGGCCCGGGGGAGACCTTGTCTCTAGTCGATGTTTGGAGTTGAAGTGGGACTCGTTTCCAGCCAAAATTGGTGAAGCTGATGTTGAGGCCGGAGTCAATGTCGCCCCCCGTGGTCAGGGTCGGAGTTGACATTGCCTTCATCAACCGAAGTCGATTCGGGGGAGACCTCCTCTCTTGCAGTCAAGGTTACGATCGCTTGGGGGAGATCTCGTCTCCCGCTGATGCTGACACCGAAGTTGAAGCTGAGGTCCGAAGGAGACCTCGTCTTCTGCAGCGAAGCTTGCCGTAGACTCTGGGGCTCGGCCTTGGACCTTGCTCACGTTAGGACGAGGTTCTCCTCCTGTTCCTAACGGGCTGTGGGGGCAC
>QRFJ01002303.1:131297-147481 GCA_006176705.1 Cocos nucifera
GAAATCAAATTCCTGCTAGCTGCAGGCACATAATAACAGTCTTTTAAAACTAAGTCTAAACCAGATGGTAATCGCAGAGGGTATGTTCCCATGGCTACTGCAGCAACTCTTGCTCCATTACCGATGCGTAGGATCATGTCTCCATCCCTCAGCCTCCTGCTATCCTCAAGACCCTGCATAGAAGTGCACAGATGAGCACTAGAACCAGAGTCAAGCACCCAACTGGATGCAGAAGAAACCGTAAGGTTAGACTCAATAACGAGCATACCTCCAGAAGGACCTTCCTTCTTGTTCTTCAGGGTGGCCAGGTAAGTAGGGCAGTTCCGCTTCCAATGGCCGTCGCTGTTGCAATGGAAACACTTTCCTTTGCCATCGACCTTCTTCTTCGGTTCTGCCTTCTTCTTCTTTGATCCTTCCACCTTTTGCTTTTTCACAGACTTCTTTTTCTTTCCATAAGACTTTCTTTTGGAAGAAGTCCGTTCCATAGCAAGAACTGAGCCTTTAGAACCTTTCATAGAAAGCTCAGCGGTAACCAGCATATTCATCAACTCGGCCAAGGAATTCTTGAAGTTTATGCATGTGGTAATTCATGATGAATTGCCCATATGCATCAGTCAAGGATTGCAGAATAATATCGTTCTGCAAGTCCAAGTCCAACTTCACACCGAGCTTCTCAAGCTCTTCCATGTCCTTGATCATTGTCAGACAGTGATCTTGGACTGACTGCCCATCACGCATCTTAGCCTTAAAAAGTCATTTTCGTGACTTGATATTTGGCTGCGCGACTCTGTTCACCAAACATCTCCTGCATAGGTGAGCCAACATTTGGCGAGCAGTCCCGATATCTTCATGTTGGCGCTGGAGCTCATCAGACATCGAGCCCAACATGTAGTATCTGGCCTTATTGTCTTCGTCAATCCATTTTTCCAGAGACGCTCTCTGTTCAGTGGATGGACGAGCTGGTAAGGTGGGAGGGTCCTGGTCCAAAACATGTGTTAACTTCTCTGAACCCAAAATAATTTTGTAGTTCCTGAGCCAATCTTTATAATTGGGTCCAGTCAGTCTATGTGTGTCTAGGATACGTGCCAGTGGGTTGGACGCAGACATTTTCCTGTAGAGAGTCAAAGATTCTAGTTAGATACTGTAATTTTGACTTGACCAATTTGTTTAGGGATTTTATTTTTAAAATAAATTAGCTCCCACTATTTTCTCGGATCCCTACACTCCCTCTGTAGAGATGCGAAAATCTCCGCGATTGATGATTTCTAGTGGGTGGTGCGGTCTCACCAACTGACTCATCACCTCACCTAACAGTTATTGGTGATGGGTTAGCCAATGAGTGAACAACTCTTGTTCAATGATTCTCTAATCATGGTGCACCCAAACTTGGTCTCTAATTCATGAATCTCACCGTATCCGGAATATTGATCCACTCCTTAGTTAAGTCAGACCCACCATTTGCATAGACTGGGTTCCTAATTGGGTCTCTCACCGTATCCGGAATATTGAGCCCAACTCATCCTCCAGCCCATAGCATCCAATGCCTAATAGACATGGTTGCGTCTTCCCGGTGCAACTGAGCCACTGTATCCAGCCGAGAACAATCAACCCCGGGAAGGGCCCGCACGTCTACAATGGTGGAAGACCTCGGACTTAATCTTTTCTTAGGGAGAATTGATTCAGGTCTCATTAAACTAGACTTGGCTTAGTCATAACAATTATGACTAACCTAGTGGCATGGGTCAGCTCGGATTATTGACCACCTCAGATCAGAACTGTGTCAACAGATATGGCCAGGTAAGTGAGACCGGTGGAAGGAATATGCCGTTAACTCGCACAAGAACGCATTCAGGTCGAGTAGCTTCCAATTAAAAACCAGTCGGTCGTCTGTGCCAAACTTACCTTAGACACCAAATTGTTGAGTCAGAACCAATTGGGTTAGCCTACAATCCAGACTCTAACCTCTGAGCCTAATTAGGTCTTGCTTGATCGTGACTCGATCTTGACCCAGACTTAATCCTATTAGGCTGGTCAATTTAAGCATTGTTGATCCCATCTAACCAACTCTTGATTCGGTTTGATCAACCGCTTAGACCTAATTGAGCTACCCAAGCCCGAACCCAGTATTATGAATATGTCTTAGATCTGAAATTCTCAATTTTAGACCTAATTAATATTCCATAAACTTAATTCTTAATTAAGTTGGGTTCATAAACAAAATATGCACAATAAATCCTAGGGTTTCAGGATCTAGGGTTTTGCAGAAAGTAAGTTTTGGGTTTCTGATTAAGGACGAACACGCAGCACCCCTACACGTCATAAGAACACCCCATCGAATGGGAAGAGAGGGCCTTTAAACCCTTCTTCGTTCTTATGACCGGACGGCCAAGAGGAACGCCTTAATCAGGAACATGTAAATCTACAAAACAGTTATAGATCTATATCATATATCTCATATACAAATTTAGATCTAATCAAGGCATATTTTGCATACATCTCATGTATCAAATCATGCATGTTTTCAGATCTAAATTATCACATAATAATCTGAAAAAATTAGATTTAAATTGATCTAATCAAAATAAATTCTAATCTAGATAATTATGTAGAACTATTCTACAACTAGTCTAGTCATGCATCTATCATATCTCATATGATATTTAAAATTAAATAATTTTTATTTGCTGTTTATCAGATGTTATTATAACACTTATAATATCAGAAAATAGTAAATAAGAAGATCTAAAATATGATTTAATCAGATTAAATCAAAGACATGCAAAACTATTCTATAGAACTATTCTATTCTAGAACTAGTCATGCATATCTTCATGTTCTTAGATCCAAATCATTTAATTTTAATTTTTCTGATTTCAGATCTGATCACATCTCATGTGACATCTGAAATCACTTTATTTTCTAATTAAAATAAAATTAAAATCAGATCTAAACAATTTTAGAACCATGGCTCTGATACCAGTTGAAGGGAAATCCTGATTTCCCGGTCCAGGTTCGTCCAGATCTGATTAGATCAAGAGATATATTTCAAAAATTTTCTCTTGATCTCAATCAGATCTTGATATGTTTCAGATCTGATTCTTATTATTTTAATAAATAAAATAAAATAAGATAAATTAAATCAAATTCAATTTACCTGATTTGGGTAATCCTATTACCCTGTAGATGATCCTGATTGCAGCGGAAGGTTCTGGATCTTAGCCACGCAAGCGCCTGGCCTCTACCGGTATCCACTCGGGTTGGATCTGGAGATCCTCTTCTTCTCTATCACACCTCCAAAAATTAGATCTGGATCTGATCTGGAGGATCTTCAAAACTCTTTTGAAGATCTGCAGTCGTCCTTTTGCAGCAGCGCAGCCTTCTTGCTTTTGATCGCCTTTCCTTGATCTGAATCGCACCAACCTAAATCCAAAACACCTTTTGGACGTGGAGAGCAAGGGGAGAAGAGACTATGGCATGGAGAAGGAGGGGAGAGGCAGCCTTGGGGCGTGTCTAATAGCATTCACTCTTAGAATTAGGGTTGGGCGCAGGGTCTTATTTATAGACCTCTTGTGATCCAACTCCTCTTCCTCTCAACCAATCACAACCCTTTGTGAAATCAGATCTAAATCTGATTGGTTGGAATAGAGACCCCTGGATTCCTCCTTAGAGGGCGCCTAAGACCAGTCAAACTGGATTCTTAGTAGAACTCTGATTGGAATCCAAAAGGGAGGTGGAGTCCTTGTCCAACAAGGACTCCTAGGCGCCTCCTACTTGGGCTCACGCCACCCTTGGCGTGCGCCCTTCTCCTTGCCAGGTTCTGGCAGGGGGACAGGCCCCCACCAGCTCTCCAATAGGTGCATGACATGTGGTCAAAAGTCAAAGGGTCAATGGTCAACATTTGACCAGTCAAAGGTAGACTTTTGACCAAAGTCAAAGAACAAGAAATGGCAGGTGACCAAAAATGGCAGGTAATGTCTTACAAATAAGACAACCTATTCTGACTTGGACAACCTCCAGTCAGACCATATGAAGGCCTCTGATTGAGCACAAACTCCTTTGGCTCAGTCAGGACAACTTATTTATGATAGTAAAAGAAGAACGTTAGGTTCAATCGAGTGCTAGCACGATTTCCTTGAACCTAATTGAATCTCATTCAGATCAATTGAACTAGATCAGTTCAATTGATGATCACCAGATTCAAACCCTTGTTTGTGTGACCCAGTTAGGTTCAGTTCTGTATGGTAATGGGATATGTCATGATCTCTATCATAGACATCATCGAAACTCCTTTCGATGGATCAGAACTCTTCTGATTCGAACAGCTAGAATGATCGATCATCTAAATCATTCTAATTGCTCCCAAAATCCACCAGTGACACCTAGCAGTATATGGTGGCAACCCATCAGAGCTGAATGCGAACCTCTTGGTGCAGCTACCTGTGTGATTCAGTTCTTCTATCTTGAGCCCCGATCAGATTAGGGTTAAGGTGAACTCGTCAAACCCTAGTCTCTGTCATATGATGTAATCATTCGATTCGAGTCCAATGTGAAAATCTAAATAGAAACTCTTTCTATTATTTCACTCTACCATGGCCATGGATTTCTGGACTTGATTCTCATGATCATCATAGGGCTACTCCTCTACCACCGAGGTAGATAGATTCCATCTTGATGCAATCCAGTTCCTACAATGAACATGCTATAGCCAACATACACCTCAGGGTTCCATATGGCTAGGAGACCGAGTAATGGTGTAGTCAAACTATAACACCCTCAAGGTGAACTGCCGATGCATCTCAGGTCAAAGAACCAGACACACTACTGCAGCATCGAGTCAGTCATTGACGAGAAGGTAGACTTCCTAATGACTACTCGAGGTGGTCACGCTCAGTGCCCTCGTTCTCTAACGAGTACCTGTACTCTCGCTCCGGTGTCTCCACACCGTAGACTCAAGACTCATCTACTAAAGAGAAGCGATCGTACACCAACCTTCCGGATCAATCACCATCCTCGTGATGATCCTATGGTCGGGAGCTGTTTATGAGTTAATAATGATTATTCATGTCTTAAATTTTCAACTCTTGAAAATATGAATTATCATTACCATTAACTCAAAGGATGTATCACAGACACTAAATACACATGTGTGATAGAAAATAACCCATTTCATTAATTATAGTCAAAATTACAATTTTGCCCCTGGAAGTGTATTACAAGTGTCAGCCAATTCTGGCTTCTAGGGCACATATATCTAACAATTACATCTTCAACTGGTATTGCAACACCAACGAAGCTTACTAGTAGAGAGTTTATTGGTCCAAGTCGACTATTAGATATTGACTTTTTGGAGAAAGCATCATAAAATAAGACATCAGCCAAACTTTCATTATCAACTAGGATGCGACGTACATCATAGTCTACTGTATTTAAAAAGATTACAACCACGTCACTATATAGAAATTGTACTTTTCATGCATCTGCCTTAGTGAAGGTTATGGGTTCTTCAGTCCTCCATCTCTTAACTGATCCCTCAGATCCACTGGCCTCTTCTTGTCAAAATCCTCCAGAGATAGTGTTGATGATGCCGAGAGGTGATCGATCTTCTTGTTGTTCCTCCCTCCTTGGTGGTTCTGACTATGATAGTGCCCTCGACCAATCTTTTCTTACTTCAGGCCAGCATCTAAGAAATCGACCCAGCCAACCTCTCTTGATGAGCTCCTTTATCTTGTCTTGGAGCTGAATGCGTTCTTCAGTATCGTGGCTGTGGTCACCATGATGGTAGAAGCAGTACTTGTTAGGATTATGCTTGCCAGGATGAGGGCGTATCCTTTTAGGCCTTGGTAGTTGCTCCTTTATCTCCATCAATACTTGCATTTTTGGAGCACTAAGGGGGCCGTAGTTGTGAAACCTTCTAAGGGGAGAACTTCTTCGTGCCCTTCTGTTGGAGCTTCTTTGACGATGAGCTCGAGGAGGAGTTCGGGCTCACTTGCACTTAGAGGGAGTCCGTGAGGATGGCCGAACTTCATTCAGCCCTCCATCAGCTGCGGGCTTATTAGACTCACCTGCCTGCTGCTCTCCTGTGGCTTTCTCATCCTTCAACTTGAAGGCATCTTTCGTTCGGACATATCCTTCAGCCTGAGCTAGCAGATCAATAAAGTCCCTAGGATACTTCTTCTCCAGGAAGAATAGCAAATCATTCTTCTGAAGGGCATCCTTTAGTGCAACCATTGTAATAGACTGATCTAGGTTTCGGACTTTCAATATGCAGCATTGAAGCGATTGACATAAGCCTGGATAGGCTCTCCTTCTTTCTGCTTGATGTTGATGAGGCAGTTTGAACCTCTTCGATGACATCAGCTGCTAACAAAATGAGCCACAATCTGATGGCTCATCTGGTCAAAGGAGAAGATCGTACCTAGCTTCAAGTCGAGTACCAGTTTCTTATTGCTTCCCTCAAGATAGATGGTAAAGCTCAGCATAAGATGGCGTTTGGAGCACTATGGAGCAGCATCATGGTCCGGAAGGCCTCTAGGTGATCGATCGGATCAGAGGTTCCATCGTAGCTTTCAAATTGGGGAAGCTTGAAGTTTGGCAGAATGGGCTCTTACATAATTAGATCGAGAAATTTTATGTGTGTGATCCCATAGGTTCGAACCTAAGTCAATAGTATGAAAAAAATTTTTGTACCAATCAAAGTGACCATCTAGCAATGATACTCGATGGTTGGATAGGTCGAATATATGAAGAAACATTCTTTAGAACCCATGTGGCTATAGTTTTCATATAATTCATTCCCATGACCAAAATGCTTGTAGGATACCTTAGAGTTTAATTACCAACCCTGATTAGGTCATCCACATTATATCTCAAAATACCAAATCCATCTTATGGATTACCCAGGCCAAGATTTTGCTATATTGAAATACAGTGATGCATTCTTCTCCAACTCTTGGAGTAGCCAATCCCATCTTAATCACTCACCAACTTTGCAAGTACTTGACTGTGCTCAAAAATCTTTCATTATTAAATTAAAAATTTAGTTAGTCTAGTACCAAAGCACAATGAATTGCTTGTAAGTCACTATGGTGATCTCAGGTCTATGGAATACTTATACCTATATCCTATCAGAGCAATTCTTGACAGTAGAATGCTTTGGAGTTGGTCCCATTCCGAGACAATGTATCCTTATATCTCACTTGTATACCATACTAGTGTCTCCGCACTCCTTAGTTAAGAGAATAACCAGCCTATATGGCATACAATAACCTATACTCGATAAATGCTGTCATCCTAATTAACAATGTATCATTTGATCGTGAACTGTTTAAGGACTAATCGATAAATCCTCTCCTTATTGAAACTAAAAAGTCCTAAGAACTTCATCACAATAATGAAGTTCATTAGAAGATATAGACTTTATACTAAAAAATATCAAAATATTTATTTTATTTATTAATAAATTAATTATAATTATAAGATAGCTCAATCGTTAACAGGCTGACAACTCGCTTTGGGACATATTTTCTAATAACTCTCACTTGTCCTAAAGCCACTCGGCATAGTATCTAATACCCATCTTCGACTTGTGATCATCGAACTCTTTTATTGCCAGGGCTTTAGTAAAGGGGTCGGTCAGGTTTTCCTTTTCATCGATCTTCTAAAGGTTGACGTCACCTCGATCTATGATCTCACGGACCAGGTGGTAGTGGTGCAGCATGTGCTTCGTCTGCTAGTGTGCCTTTGATTTCTTTGCCTGAGCAGTGGCGCCAGTGCTGTTATAATAGAGTATAACTAGACCAACAAGGGAGGGTGCCACTTTAAGCTTGATGATGAATTTTTTTAGCCACATAGCTTTCTTCACGGCATTTGATGCTACGATGTACTCCGTCTCACAAATAGAGTCTGCCATAGCATGCTGCTTAGAACTCTTTCAGCAGATGGCTCAACTATTTAGGACAAAGATATAACCCGACATGCTACTGTTGTCATCATGGTCAGATTGAAAGCTGAAGTTAGTAAACCTCACAAGTTTTAGATCTGACTCATCATAAACCAACCATTGGTCCTTAGTATTTCTTAAATACTTAAGGATAGATTTCACCACTTTTCAGTGATTCTCTCCTAGATCAGATTGGTATCTACTCACTACTTCTAGTGAGTATGCCACATCTGGTCTTGTACATGTCATGGCGTACATGATAGATCTCACTATCGAAGCATATAGGACTCTACTCATGTACTCTCTCTCTTCAGTTATCGGATAATCCTTCTTGGAGAGAGAAAATCATGGTCTATTGGAAGATAGCCTTTTTTGGAATTTTTCATGCTGAACTTCTTCAGCATAGTTTCTATGTACGTTGACTGCATAACCTAAGCATCCTCTTAGATCTATCCCAACAGATCTTCATCCCTAGGATATAGATGCTTCACCCAAGTCCTTCATGGAGAATTAAGATGACAACCATACTTTTATTCTTATAGTGCAGGGATGTCATTTTCGATTAAGAGAATGTCATCCATGCATAAGATAAGGAATACCACTACCGGACCATTTGTCCATTTATAAATGCAGGATTCTTCTTCATTCTTAACGAATCCATACATTTTGATCACCTTATCAAAATGCATGTTCCAACTTCGAGACATTTGCTTCAATCCATAAATAGATCTTTGAAGCTCGCATATCTTAGATTCATCTATAGATGTGAACCCCTCAGGCTGTATCATATACACCTCTTCGATCAGCTCTTCATTCAGAAAAGCTGTCTTCACATCCATCTACTAGATCTTATAATCCAGATGGACAGCTATCTTAAGCATTATCCATATGAATTTGAGCATTGCCATAGTGGAGAACATCTCGTCATAGTCAATACCATAACGTTGATGATACTTCTTGGCAACCAAACAGACTTTATAGGTCCACCTTTCCATCTATGTCCCTCTTTCTTTTGATGATCTACTTACACCAAATGGGTTTAACCCCTTCAGGTGGGTCAACCAATCTCCACACATCATTGACCTTCATGGACTCCATTTTGAATTTCATGGCCTCAATCTATTTTCTAGAATCAGGTTTCTACATTGCATCCATATAGATGATCGGATCCTCATCGTTCTCATCGAGTTCGATGAGATCACCATCCCAAAACAACCATAGTATATGTCCGACTAACGTGGTACTCTATCGAATCATCTCAATGGAGTAGGTGCACTAGGCTCCGAATTTGATCTAATCAAATATGATTCAGGTTCAGCTACTGGTGTCGATCTTTCTATCTATTGAACTTCATAAAGTTCAACCTTAGGGGCAATAGCACCTTCACTAAGAAACTTCTTTTCTAAAAAGATTGCCTTAAGACTGACGAATACCTTTTGTTCAACAGCATGGTAGAAAATATATTCTTTGGTCTCTTTTGGGTACTCTATAAATGTGCACTTGTCAGACCTAGGGCCAAGTTTATCTATGATTAACCAATTCATATAAGCCTGGCAATCCTAGATCCTAAGGTATGAGAGTACTGGCTTACGTTCTGTCCATATCTCATATAGAATTTTAATTACATACTTACTTGGAACCTTATTTAATAGATAGTAAGTTGATTCGAGTGCATATCCTCAGAAAGATATCTGCAAGCTAGTGAAATCCATCATGGATCAGACCATGTCTAATAGAGTCTGATTCCTTCTTTCAGACATATCATTATGTTATAGTATTTCTGAAGGAGTCCATTGGGAAAGAATTCCATTCTCTCCTAAATATGTGAAAAATGCACTAGAATGGTATTCTCCTTCTTGATTAGATCGAAGAGTTTTAACACTCTTTCTAGTTTATTTTTCTACTTTACTTCAAAATTGTTTGAACATTTCAAATGAATTCAACTTATGTTTCATCAAATATACATATCCATAACTGGACAGATAATTTGTGAAATTAATGAAGTAGAGATATCCACCTCTGGCACTAATGCTCATAGGTCTATATACATTAGTATGTATTAGACCTAAGAGATCAGTGGCTCTCTCATCTTTTGTAGTAAAAGGTAACTTGGTCATTTTTTCAAGAAGACAAGATTTGCAGGTTAAAAGTGATTCGCAATCACTGACTTCAAGAATTTCTTCTTGAGTCAACCTATTTATCCTTTTCTTGTTGATGTGACCTAGCCTATAGTGTCGTAAGTAGATATCAGACATACTATATAATCTAGAATGCTTGCAAGTAGACTGCACTAATAGATTATGATAGCATGTACACACCATTGTTCAAATGTCCATAGAATATAGTTGAAGGAAAAACCCTATTTTCCTTCACTGAATCGTGCATATCTAATCTGATCTAAGATGGATTTTTTTAAAAATTTTTAAATAATGTGATCTAATATAAAAGTTCTCAAATTTGACCATGGTGATCAAATATTAAAAATTAAAATAAAAATTAAATCAGATTTAATATCATACCTTGTTTGGATAATCTGATTACCTTATGATGATCCTGATGTTTTCTAAGGTTCTGAAAGGAGCCATACACGTGCCTGGCCTCTATAGCTATCAACTCAGGAAGGATCTGGATGTCTTCTACTCATAAATCTTTTCTCTAAAGATCAAATCTGAATTTGATCTAAAAGTCCTTCAAAAAATATCTAACGGCAGTGTCCGTCTCACGAACACCGTCGCATAGATGCTGAACTCGTCATAAATTTGATTTGATCTTCTTCTTAGATTTGTGCCTAACTTTTTAGGCATGTAGGAAAAAGGAAGAGAGAGGATAGATAGGGCATGGGATATCTAGAATGATAGACTTTGGGTATGAAAAATATTTCTACATGAAGAGCCTTGGTGCAAGCATTCTTATATAAAAGCATAGCACCAAGTTAGAGTCCCTATTTGACCAAAATCCTCATTTTTTCAATCATTGAGATTCCTAGACTCGATCTCCATGAAAATCTCTAGATCCCATCTAATTTTGACACTAAAAGTCAATCTGGAAGGTGGCGGCATGAGTAGATAAGGAAGAGTCCACTACACCAAGGACTCTTCCCTCAAAAGTTTGATGCAAATCAAACTCTATCATAACTTAGACTTGACACCTCCAAAAATCACAAAATTTGATACACCCAATGCATAATTTATGCTCTATCACAAATCCAAAAAGTAGATCAAAATGATTTCTAATGAATTTTTTAGAAGCATCTGATCAGGTGACCCTCAATTCTCTCAAATAGGTCAACTTTTTATCCTAGTCCAATTTGACTATGAATGAAATTAATTTCTACAATTAATCTAACATGAACTTATTTCAGTTAGATAAAAATAAACCCATTCAAAATATAAGAATAACTCAAATCAAATTTGACTTGGTTGCGATGAATCAAAAAGATTTTAGAAGAAGAAAGTCAAGCTCAATCGTGTGCTAGCACGATTACCTTGAACCTGATTGGATCTGATCCAAATCAATCGAACTGGGTTAGCTTAATTGATGACATCTAGATCCAAACCCTTGTTTGTGTGATTTAGTTAGGTTCAATTCTGTATGGTAATGAGTTATGTCATGAACTCCATCATCTCCATCATCAAAATACCTTTCGATGGACCAAAATTTTTCTGATTCATACAATTAGAATGATTGATCATCAAAATCATTCTAATTGCTCCCAAAATCCACTAGTTACACCTAGCAATATATAGTGGCAACCCATCAAAATTGAAAGCGAACCTCTTGGTGTAGTTATCTGTATGATTGGGTTCTTCTATCTAGAGCCCCAATAGGATTACGGTAAAGGTGAACTTGTCAAACCCAATGTCCATCATATGAATTAATCATTCAATTCGAGTCCAATGTGAAATCCTAATAGAACCTCTTTCTATCATCTTCACTCTACCATAGCCATGGGCTTAAGGACTTAATCTTATAATTATCATAGGGCTACTCCTCATCAACCGAGGTAGATAGATCCCCTTATTAGTGCAATCCAATTCCTACAATGAACATGCTATAGCCAACATACCCCTCAAGGTTCCAAATGGTTAGGAGACTAAGTTATGGTGTAGTCAAACTATAACATCCTCAAAATGAACTGTCGATGCACCTTAAGTCAAGGAACCATACACACTACTACAGCATCGAGTTAGTCATCGACGAGAAGGTAGACTTCCTTATGACTATTCGAGGTGGTCACACTCAGTGCCCTCATTCTCTAACAAGTACCAGTGCTCTCGCTCCGATATCTTCACACCATTGACTCAAGACTAGTCTATCCTAAAAAAGTGATCGTACACCAACCTTCTAGATTGATCACCATTCTCATGATGATCTTACAGTCGGGAGCATTTTATGAGCTAATTATGAAAATTCATGTCTTAAATTTTCAACTCTTGAAAATATGAATTGTCATTACCATTAACTCAAAGGATGTATCACAGATACTTTTAAATACACACTATGATAGAAAAATAATCTATTTATTAATTTATAATTAAAATTATAAAATTATCCTTAGACGTGTATTACAAGTGATAGCCAATTTGGCTTCTAGGGCACACATCAACAAACTCCCACTTGAGCTAAAGCCAATTGGCTACAAATCTAAGTTCCATCTTCTCAAGGTGGGCTTCAATCTTCTGCTGGCTCAATGGCTTTATCAGCAAGTCAGCTGCATTATCTGTAGTGTTGACTCTCTTGACCTCAACGTATCTCTTCTTGAAGTAATCGCGGATGAGGTGGTATCGCCGCTCGATGTGCTTGAATTTCTGGTGAGACCTTGGCTCCTTAGCTAGGATTATGGTGCCATTATTATCGTAGTACAGAGGGATGGCATCTGATGGCATCACTTCAAGCTCTACGGTGAACTTCTTATACTAGAATGCCTCCTTTGCAGCTTTCAATATAGCGATATATTCTGCTTCCATGATAGAATCTGCTATCACCATCTACTTGAAACTTTTTCAGCTGACATCACCATCATTATAAATAAACAAACTTCCAGATATTGACATACGATCATCAATATCAGAGATAAAATTCGAGTCTGTATACTCCTAGACCTAGAGTTCTCCATTACCAAAGACTAGAAACATATCCTTAGTCCTTCTCAAGTACTTAAGGATATATTTCATAGAAGTCTAGTGCTCTTCACCTGGATTTGACTGATACCTGCTCATGACACTCACAGCATGGGCAATATCAGGTCGTGTGCATAGCATCGCATACATGAGGCTCCTTATTGCTGAAGCATAAGAGATTTTGCTCATGTGTTCAATCTCCTTAGGTATGTTCGGACACATCTTCTTTGAGGGATGAACTCTATGTCTCAAGGGCACTAATTCCCTCTTGAAGTTTTCCATGCTATTTTGTAATTATAATTGATTTATTAATTAATAAAAATATTTTGACATCGTTTTCATCACAAGTTTACATCTTCTAATGAACTCCATTATTGTGACAAAGTCCTTAGGACTGTTTAGTATCAATAAAGAGAGGATTTATCGATTAGTTCTTAAATTTGTTCACGATCAAATGATAGGCTGTTAATTAGGACAACAGCATCTATCGAGCATAGGTCGCTATATGCCATATAGGTTGGTTGTCCTCTTAACTAAGGAGTGTGAAGACACTGGTATGGCATACAGGTGAGATGTATGGGTATATCGTTATTGAACATGACCAACTCTAGAGCATTCTGCTGTCGAGAATGTCTCTGATGGGATATAGGTATAAGTATCCCTTAGACCTGAGATCACCTCAGTGACTTGCAAGCAACTCACTATGCTTTGGTATCGGACTAACTGAATTTTTAATTCAACAATGGAAGACTTCTAGGCATAATCAAGTACTTACCAAGTTGGAGTATGATCAAGATGGAATTGACCACTCCAAGAGTTGGAGAAGAATGTATCACTGTACTTTAATATAACAAAATCTTGGCTAGGATAATCCATCAGATGGATTTGATGTTTTGAAATATAATGTTGAAAATCTTATCAGAGTTGATGGTTGAACACTAAGGTGTCCTACGAGCATTGTGGTCAATGGGATGAATTATATGAAAACTATATCCGCATGAATTCTATGGATGGTGTTCTACACCTTTGACCCATCCGACAGTCGGGTATCATTGCTAGATGGTCACTTCGATTGGTATCGAAATTTATTTCTATGCTACTGGCTTAGGTTCGGACCAATGAGATCACACAAGATTGAGGAGGAGAGCTTAGAGAGTCGAGAGTTCAGAGAGCTTAGCCTTGGCGTATCTGGAGGGTCCCTTTTTAGCTGAGCTTGTTGATGGTGACGGCCATACCGTCTGGCAGAGAGTCGTCGGGCAGCATGGAGTCGTACGGAGAGGACTGGCATCGTTCGGTGGATCATGGAGCCATACTTGGCACGTCGTAGGCCGCATGGAGTCCGGTACGGAGAGGAAGGCGTCGTCCGGTGGATCGTGGGACCATACTGGCGAGTCGTGGGCCGCATGAGTCCGGTACGAGAAAGAAGGCGCGTCCGGTCTTGCTGCAGGCGACAGTTCATCCAGAGGAGTTCGAACTTAGAATAGAGTTCGGCCGAAGGGGAAACCCGGGAGGAGCTCGGCTGGCTGAAGGGTCGGCCATCTGTAGAGTTCGGCCGAGGGACGATTGCGAGGAGTTCGACGCCTGGAGTGGTTCGAAGGGGTTCGGCCGCCTGGGCTCGCTGGAGTCGGTCCGAAAGAAAAACCCGAGGAGCTCGGTGGCCGAACGGGCATCTGGGAGGAGTCCTTCCCGAAGAAGTCCTGCCGCTTGGAGTCCAAGGAGCTCGGACCGTCAGGAAGTTTGGCTGGCGGTGGGAGTTCGCCCAGAGCCTGGCGCTGGGGGAGTTCGGCAGTAGGTAGTTCGGCCCGGACCTTGGCCGCAGGGGAGTTCGGCTCTAAGGCAGTTCGGCCCGGACCTTGGTGTAGGGGAGTTCGGCCTCTAGGCAGTTTGCCTGGACTTGGTGCGGGAGTTCGCTCTAGCAGTTCGCCGACTGGAGGGGGTTCGGCCTCTAGGCAGTTCGGCCCGGACCTTGTGCAGGGGAGTTCGGCCTGCTAGCAGTTCGGCCCGGACCTTGGTGTAGGGGAGTTCGGCCTCTTAGGCAGTTGACCTGGTAGGGGTCGGCCTTGGCGCACGGTGGCCGCTAAAGAGCTCTTCAGCGGCTACTGGTTGCATTGGGCCGAGCATCGGGCTAGACTTCGACGGGAGCGGGATTGTCCCAACAGTGCCTATGGAACTCCATGCCAGGACCCTCTTTCTCTAATTTTACACACCCTAAATCTCTCTAAAGCACTATATTTCATAAAAAAATTAAAATAAAATTCATCCAATAATAGAGAGAAAAGAAAGAGTCCAAGTTAGATCAACTCCTAGACTAGGAATATCAAAACATGGGAAGTTGTTGGGCGCCCAACTCTTGGGTGCCTCCTCCACAATTATTAGCGTGGACCAGCAAAGGAGGATGCATGAAAAAAAAAAATATTTTCATAGAATAAAAGAACTAATTAAAAGAGGGGTGCACTCAAGGGATGTGTTTTGTCAACAAGGATTCTATTCATAGATCTAAGTAAAACTAACTTCTCTTTTGACTTGGTCTTCCACCAAATTGCCTTATGAGAAAAGGAGGAGAGAAAGAGGGCATGAGAACCATGGAGTGGAGAATTTCATTATAGAACAAAATAAAAAGCATGGGCATAGGATTAAGTGGTGCAAGTGATAGGAGGTCCTAGTCACACTAGGACTCCTATTTTGACTTGGTCAAACAAGATCTTTTACGCAAATAAAATCAAGATTAAACCATCCAATTAAATAAGATCCTAACCCATTTAAGGACTTAATTAAATTAGATTAAATTAGGTTTAATTTGATTTATTTTCTAATTAAATTAGAAAATTGGGTTAATCTGAGTCCTAGTTAGATTGGACTAGTTTCTTTCCTTGCACTTGGCTTTATCCAATAAATCAATTGAACTTGATCCAATCAAGCCCAAACCAAATCTATTAAATTATGATTTAATTAGACATTAATCTCAATCTATTGGCTTAATCAAATTAAGGCACAAATTAGCAATTTAATTGCTAATCAATCCTCTTGAACAATGCACTTCAGTTAAACACCAATCGTATTGATTGTTTGACCCTAGAATGATTCTTATCGTTCATCAACCATCTGATCAATCATAAGCTCTAATG
>QRFJ01002304.1:0-183574 GCA_006176705.1 Cocos nucifera
CAGCAATGAAGTCAGAATTAATCGATGCACCTCAAACAAGTTGGTTTAGTAGGTCCTATAGGTATAGTCCTATTGGGTGTAATGGATCTACAAAGAAAGATGGGTGCAGGAGCAAAATTCGTGAAAGACATTCCAAAGCTAGTTAGTGGCAAGGATTAGGATTCAGATGAGGCTTTACTATCAGGATACCTTGTTTGTTCAGGTGCCTGTAAAATCATGCGCACTTTGTTGTTGTTGATTGTCATTCTATTAATCAAATATGGCAAATGACTTAGAAATGCATGCTTAATGGAGCTACAATCTGCGTGGACGTATTTATGAACAGCCCTAGGTTTCACTCAAGATGCTTGATCCACAGATCAAGATGCAAAGATGTATTATAGATTAAGGCAAGGCTCGAGCTGAATACTCGTTTTAATGTTATGATCATTAGTTTCTGTTTTCTCAAAGACGAGGGAGTTAACCATGTATGTTTTCAAAAAGTACAGTAGGAGGCTTTATCTTTCTGTGTTGTCATGGATGATATTTTCCTATTGGGAATGATTTCCAATGCTTGATCCAGTTAATGATGATATCTAAAGAATTCTCAATGAAAGATCTAGGGAAATCCTTCATTCTAAGAATTAAGATCTATAGAGATAGACCGAATAGGGATGCTAGGTTCACAGAAGATAATAGAGAAGTTGCTTAAAAGATTTGCCATAGAAAACTCCAAGAGGGATTGTTATCTTCAACAGTGATTCAATCTCTCCAAGAAAATGTATCTAACATACCTGAGAGATGAATGTGAGAGCAAAATCCTTAGCTTCAGCAATGGGAGCCTCATGTGCTCTTATTTATATACGATCTGATTGGCCCATGCTATGAGTTGTCTGAGCAAATATCAGTCAATCTCAGAGTGTAAGATTGGATTCTATGAAGATCCTTAAGTCTTGAGAAGAATACAAGTAATGTTGTTGGTTTTTTGTAATGGAGAACTCAAGTTCGGGGATCAACTCGGTTTTATATTCGATATAGATGTCGAAAGTGTATTTGAAGTCTGTTGTGTGTATGTGGTCTATCAGTTGGAGAGTTTCAAGCGACGAGTTTGAATCAGATTCACATGGAGCAGCAGTACATGTCTGCGTCAAAAAGCTTATTGAAGGAGGCATTTGGTAAGAAGTTTTGCGCGCAGAATCGAGCAGCATCGGATGCCATTTCCTCTATACTATTGACAATAATGTGCCATAGCCCATTGCTAGGAGCAAGGGTCATCCCAAAAAATCCAAGCCGTTGCAGCGCATACCACTATCCACGATTATCTTAAGAAAGTTACATCAAGTCAAAAGAGTCAACTCCGTAGATAATGCAGCGACCACTTATAAGCCACTGGGTCAGGTAGATATCGAAGCCCACTTGAGAAGATGAATTAGATTTGTAGCAATTGGCTTTAGATCAAGTGGAGTTTGTTAAATTATGTGTGCCCTAAGAAGCCAGATTGGCTGACACTTGTAATACACTTCTAAGGCAAAATTTAAAGTTTGACTATAAATATAAAATAGATTATTTTCTATCAATATGTATTTGAAGGTCTGTTGTACATCCTTTAGTTAATGATAATGATAGTTAAATTTTCAAGAATTGAAAATTTAATATATGAATTTTCATATTAATCATATAATGCTTTCGACTATGAGATGTCATGAGGATTTGATTGACCAAAAGATTGGTGTACACGCTTCTTTACGATATGATGAGTCTAGAGTCTATGATGTAAAGACACTGGAGTGAGAGGTAATGTACTCGTTAGAAACGAGGGCATGAGCTGATGCACCTTGAGCAGTTATGAGGAAGTCTACCTTTCATCGATGACTGGCTCGAAGATTGCAGTTGTGTTGTTCTTTGACTAAGGTGCATCGACAGTTCAGCTTGAGGTGGTTATGTTTAACTACAAACATAACTTGAATCTCCTAGCATTCGAAATCTTGATATGTATGTTGGCTTATAGCATGTTCATTTAGAATTAGATTGCACAATTAGGGGATCTATCTACCTGCGTGAGATGGGGGAGCATCTATGATGATGATCGAGAATAGGTCCATAAGCCCATGGCCATAGCAGAGTGAAATATAGAAAGTTTTATCTATTTGGATTTTCACAATTGATCGGTTGAATTGAATGATAATTCATTATGATTACGATAAATAGGTTTGACGATATCACCTAACCTAATCCAATCGAGCTCAAGATAGAGGAACCTAATCCACAGGTAATACACCAAGAGTTCACTTTGTGTTTGATGGATTCCCGATATGCTGCTAGGTGTCACTGATGGATTGTTGAAGCAATTAGAATAATTTGGATGATCGATTCATATTTATCTGAATTCAAAAAGATTCTAATCCTTGAAGTGTTTCGATATTGTCATGTATAAATTATACATATCATTATTATCATACAAACTAACCTAACTAGATCCAAAATAATTGTGATCTGATTCATCAATGTGTACTAATCATTCAATGATTTGATAAGATCAAGTTAGGTTCAGAAACTGCTAGCACACGATGTGCCTATTATTCTTCTTAATAATCATAAAACTGTATCTGATGGAGCCAAAATTATTTTTGGACTCACTCAGAAACTTTTTACTTGATCTGACTGGACTTGTCCAGATCAAAAAATTAATCTTAATTTTGAGAAATTAAATAACAATACCTGCCATTTTTCGATCATTGCTAAATTGTTCTCGGATATTTGTCAAATGTTGACCATGACACTTAGACATCTACTATGTTCATGCACCCATAGAAAAGTACTTTGGGCCTTATCCCCCTGCTAAATGTAGATGAAGAAAGAGACATGCTAGGAGGCGTGCGCCCCATAGATGATAAATAAGGAGCTCATATAGATGGACTCCAGGTTGCTTAGGGATTAAACTCTATTGGTGCAAAAATTCTCTTTTGTACCCATCTTTGATGCCCATAGGAGTAATTTTAAGTCTCTCATCTGATTGGATCACATGATGTCATCCTCCAATCGATTTAGACTAATTACTATAAGAGCCATGATTGACCGGGATGATGTGGCACTGAATGGCGTAGCAGGATCTATATAACCCTATCTACGCCTAGATTTTAATACTTCTTTACTTTAGCCCCACCACAAGGCCTATTCTCCTCCTTCTCTATGCCACCTCTGTCCTCTCTTCTCCTCTCACGTCTAAGAGCTTTTGGGCACAAAATAAGGTGCGTCAAGCAAGTGAAAGGCGCCAGGAAAGAGAGAAGGCAGCACTATTGCAAGAGACAATGACTGTTCTTCTAAAGAAATTTTGAAGACCTTCAAGATCAATTCTAGATCTGATTTTTGAAGGATTGATTGAGAAGGAGAAGATCTCTAGATCCTATCCAAGTGGATATCGGTAGAGGCCAGGCGCTTGCATGGCTACATCCAGAACCTCAGGCAAACATCGGATCATCATAGGATAATTGGATTATCCAAAATAAATATATAATTAAATTAGATTTAATTTTTATTTTTTTTTTTATTATCAGATCAATAAGATTAGATCTAATTAGGATCTCAAAGAAAAAATATTTGAAATATCCCCTTGATCAATTAACGAAACGACTGACAATAAAAATAAGGCTTTTTCCTCATGCATCATGCTCCTTTCGAAACGAATTTCTCGAGCACCACTCTTTTCAGATGAACTCCTACAGTAGCACTCCTTCCAACAAACTCCCATATCGTATGCTCCTTCAAAGTGACTCCTCTAGCTACCTTCTTTCAGATGACACTCCTTAGCAGATGCTCCTTCCGGACAAACTCCCGCCTCGGTCGCGCTCCTTCCAAACAAACTCCTCCAGTCGCACTTCTTCAGACAAACCCCTCGCTCATGCTCTCTGGTAATGGCTTCTTCTTAGGCAGAATCCTTTCAGATGCACTCCTTTCAGTCTACTTCCTAGCTAAAATCTCCCATCTAGTCACAAACTACTCAGCCATATATATGCCTGTCAAATCAAGCTCTCCAAAAAACCTTGTCAATCACTGATTCTATACAACACTCCGTGAATGATTCGAACATGCGATTTCAATCCTATTTAGAAACACACGACACACAACCTTGAGAGACTTTTCAAACCTTTGAAGATCATATAAGACATTGTCCGATCAACCTCGACTGTGCAGCAGTTCGCTGTTATACATAGAAGTTTCGACCTATGTCAAAACTTTTGAACAATAGATCTCAAATGTCTGCAGATGCGCAAATAAATATAATCGATTCTGTGTAACAATCACGTGGCACTGAAGCAGTCACTATAGCATGGTTTATGGCTGTCACTATCAGTTTGTTACATGCGTTGTGTCTATAAAAAGGGACCCTCCATATAATGTTTACTCAAACTCTCTTCTTCTTCCCATCACTCTACTGTCTTTTATTTCCAGTATCTCATTCAGTGGTGAAACTAATTGAGGCATTGAGGACCTCCAGAGCACGCCACCTTCGATTAAATATTATTTTATAGGTTCCATCGGTAGCCTCACCTTTCCAACTTCAGCTTCCTCCAACATCCTCATAGATTTCCGCACTAATAGGATTGACGCTAAAGGAGGCTTGTTGAGCCCTTATTCTAAAAGAAATGCCTAGTCAATCCTATCTATCTTTTTTCTCTTCTAATCTCTTGAATCCACTTTCATTTAGTCTCTTTTTGCTACAGAAATACCTCCGAAGAAGACAACTATCTAGCGATCCATCAGCTCTGCTGTCAGATCTGAGCCAGACTGCCTACTCAACACCACTGCGGCTCGGCCTCAACCTCCTTCACAGGCGGCCATGATGGGATTAGATGTAGTTACCTCGGATGCATGCAGATTGAGGCTTACTGTGAGCTCAAGCAGTGGCACTCCAAGTCTTAAAACATGAGAAACAAGTCATGGAAAGAGGAAGCAAGTCGAAGAAGATCAGTCTCAATAGTAAAGTTCAGAAACTAGACCAGCTCACTCAGAGATTGAGCCAGCTCAGTTGGAAACTAGATCGGCTCAGTCCAAAATTGGGTCGGCTAGGGTTTAGAGGAAATTCTAGATAGAAAGTAGTATTTTTGGGCTTTGGCATGCACTAACTGGATCGATTCAGTCTGGACTGAGCCGACCAGTTGAGGTTAGCAGCGTCATCTAAACTGGTCAGCTCAATTTTTGGGTATTATTTTATGTAATAGTTGTTTTGATTTGGAGAGTTTTTCTATGATCTTGGACTTGATCCTTTGTAAAGTATATATACTGAAAATAGGTCAAGATTGTAAGAGTGCTGAAATATACTGAATAAAAGCTCTTTTCTTTCAGTAAATTCTTTTCTCTATTCTTTATTTATTAGTCTGCTTTTGATTAATCTTTAGAAAGTACTTTCTGTTGCTTGGCTAATCACTGGCGGCCACATCGATCCATGTGGAAAGAGCAATATTCCCTAATTTGGTATCGAAGTGTGTTGCATGGAAGAAGAAAAATATTAGGATTTACTACATCAGATCTGTTGCACTAGGTTTTATCCTAAAACTCTAGTTTGCTTCGTGGTTTGTCTCTAGATTAGAGTGTGAGATTGTTTATACGAAGGAACGATGATACAAAAGTTGGGAAAGGATCTAGGGATAGTTAGTATTTCTGTAAAGGGTAGTTTTACTGGTATGTGATCATGAAGGATGTTAGAAATTTGTTCTTGATTTATTTGAAGTCATGGGATCAAGATGGATTTAAGATGGATCAAAGGTTCAATCAGGTGTGTTCTAAGATGATGAGTTTGGATGTGAAGATCAACAAGGATCGGGCATTGCTGCTATTATGTTCTCTCCTAAGTTCGTATGATGGTCTCATAACAACTTTAGTTTATGGGAAAAAAATCCTAAACTATGAAGAGGTTGTTGGTGTACTCAGATCAAATGAGCAAAGGGAGAAGATCTACAAGAAAGACCCTAAGTTTGAGATCTTGGCTGTGAATAAAAGATAGGAAAGATCAAAGGAGAAGACAAGAGGAAAATATAAGGGCAGGTCAACGTCTCATGATCAAAGGAAGATGACATTGAAATATTATAAATGTCATCAGCCTGAACACCTTAGGAGAGATTGTTCCCTTTTGAGATCAGAAAAAGAGAAGGCCAGCAAGAAAGATGATACAACTTCTGTAAGCAGTGGAGAAGACCTGCTAGTTATATCAAATAGATCCATAGAGTGCGATACTATGTGGATATTAGATTCAGCATGCTCGCACCGCTATACTTTTCATCGAAAGTGGTTTGCTACCTACTAGAAGGTCGATGATGCAAGTGTCAGTCTTGGAGATGATCACCCATGCAAAGTAGCTAAAATTGGCTCTATTAGAATGAGGATGTATAACGGGATCATTCGTATATTATCAAATGTCAGGCATATACCAGAGTTGAAAAAGATTGATTTCTTTGGGCTACTTGGAGAGGCAGGATTATGCTTTTAGAGTAGGCTGAAAGGATGTCTAAATTTTCAAGAAAGCGTTTTAGTGATGAGAGTAGAAAGACTAGCACAAATCTTACAGATAGAAGGCTCAGTAGTAAATGATAGTGCAGCAGAGGTGCAGCAGCAGAAGAGGAGCAGAAATTTTATATCATGTATGGCAACTATCGGGATCATGAGTGACGTTGTCAAGAACTAACAGAAGAGGTATGATCCTAGCCTGAGAAGGAGGGCAAAGATCTTTATGAGTCGTGTATCTTTGGCAAACAGCATAGGATGAAGTTTGCCAAAAGTACCAAACACAGTGAGGGGTTGCTGGATTTAGTGCACTCGAATGTGTAGGGACCAGCTCCTATATCAGCTAGAGGTAGGGTAAAATACTTTATTACTTTTATTAATAATTTTTCAAGAAAGGTATGGATTTATCTGATCAGAGAAAAATCATAGGTGTTTGTCCGATTCAGAATCTGGAGAGCTAAAGTAGAGAAGGAGTCAGAGAGACAAGTAAAGTGTCTGAGGTCGGACAATGAAGGAGAGTATACTAGCCTAGAGTTTAGGAAGTACTATGAGAAAAATGGCATCGAACGCCATAACACGATGAAGATGATGCCCCAGCAAAATGGTATCATGGAGAGGATGAACCGGACACTGACCAAGAAAGCATGGAGTTTGAGGCTGTAGACATCACTCTCAAAATTCTTTTGGGGTGATGCTCTAACTTTTTCTTATTTTCTTGTGAATAGGTTCCCTCATTATAGCTAAATGGAGGCATTCCAGAAGTGGTCTGGAGTGGAAAGAAGGTGGAGCTTGGCCACTTGAAAGTCTTTGGTTGCACAGCCTATACACATATGGAGGCAATCGAGAGGAGCAAATTAGATCCGAAATCTCAAAAGATGACATTCATAGGATATCCACAAGGAGTCAAGGGGTACCAACTATGAGACTCTCAGGCATAGAAGTTAGTGATCAGTAGGGATGATCCCAAGGATCCATCAATTCCTCTCTCATCATTTGAGAGGACCAGCGAAGCACCAGCCTACGGTGTTTGGTCCAGAACATGAATGCTTTCGCTGGCCTCCCCTTTCAGGAAGGGCGCTACTGCCTGAGTTGCCATGTTCCCAACAATGGATAGCTAGGCTAAGTAGGCTAGGAGTTATCTTTGATGAGAAGAGCATCTTGAGGAGGTCTAGGATAGATGGAATTAGGAAAATAAAAATGAACAGCGGTGGTCAGTCAGAGAATGATGGCATGCAAGATAAATCCACTTACAGGAGTACTCCTATTGAGGTAGAGTTGAGCAGAAAAGTATTATCTCAGATTGAAAATCAGCATGGAGGATCGACAGTTCAGACAGATGTGCAGGAACAGCAACAAACATCAGACAGAGATGTGCCAGTGGGAATGGCTTTGCACAAGCCCCAGCGTACTATTAGGAGATCGGTCAGATATGGCATTGATGAGGTTATCTTCAATGTACTCATCACTGCTAATGAAGATCCAGAGAATTATGCAGAGGCCATGGAGAGTGAGGATCATGATTCATGGATGTAGGCCATGATGGAGGAGATGGATCATTTGAGAAAGAATCAGCATGCAGCTGGTGGATCTTTCAAGGGCTGTCGATCATTGGCTTAAAGTGAATATACCAAAAAAGAAAGCACCTTACAGAACAAGATGGAGTCAGATTCAATGCAAGGGCTGGTAGGGTGTGTGGTGTGGTGTGTGGTGCCCAAAGCGCATACGATACTTACAAAGGAAAGGGATTGACTACATAAAAATTTTCTCTCCTATGATGCGTCATACATCTATTCAAATTTTACTATCACCGGTGGCACAGCATAACATGGAATTGGAATAAATGGACATGAAGATGGCTTTTCTTCATGAGACTTTGAAAGAAAGAATCGACATGAAGCAGTCAGATGGTTTCATGGAGATGGGATAGGAAGAAAAGGTTTATTTACTCAGGAAGTCTTTGTATGGCTTGAAATAATTCCCTCGTCAGTGGTATCAAAGGTTCGATAGCTTTGTCTTGAGCCTAGGTTTCAGCAGATGTGAACATGATTATTGTGTCTATATCAAGGATGTAGATGAGGAGGATGCCCTGTACCTGTTATTGTATGTAGATGATATGCTCATAGCTAGTAGAAGCATGGATGTAGTGAAAAGATTGAAAAGGGCATTATCATCTGAATTTGAGATGAAAGATTTGGGTCCAACTGAAAAAATCTTTGTAATAAAGATTTACAGAGATAGGTGCAAAGGAATGCTCCATTTGTCATAAAGAAAGTATGTCCAGAAGGTTCTAGAGAGGTTTGGGATGGAGAAGGCCAAACCTGCAGAGACACCATTGCCGAGCCATATGTCTCTCTCCAAGTTACAGTACCCCCAGTCAAAAAAGGAGAGAGAGTACATGGAACGAATCCCTTATACAAATGCTGAAGGCAGTGTGATGTACACTATGGTATGCTGTAGATTAGATATAGCACATGCTATGAGCATGGTTAGCAGATACATGGCTAACCCTAGAAAGGAACACTGGAAAGCATTGAAATGGATATTGAGATATCTGCATGGAACAAGAGATTATGGTTTGGTATTTGATGGGCAGCTAAAAAAATTTGGAGAACAATCTATGAAGATGTGTGAAGGTTCAGGTCCTCTAAAAGGATTTGTTGATGCAAATTATGCTGGTGATCTTGACACAAGGAGGTCTACTACTAGATACCTCTTCTGCATATATAGTGGATCGGTGTCTTAGAGATCAACCCTTCAGCCAATCATGATCTTGTCTACCATAGAGGTCGAGTACATTGGGATAACGGAGGCAACAAAGAAAGTCCTTTGGCTTAGGAGGCCAATTGATGAGTTGGGGGTGGAGCAGAGCAAGGTTACACTATTCAGTGATAGTTAGAGTGCTCTATTGTTGGCACAGAATCCAGTCTATCATACGCACACAAAGCATATAGATGTGAGGTACCATAAAATCAAAGAGCTGGTGAAGGAAGGTGAAATGGAACTGATAAAGGTTCATACCAAGAAAAATCAGTCTGAGACACTCATGCAGGTACTCCCCAGAGATAGCTTTCAGAGATGTGTGGCATGGATGGGTCTGTTGAGAAGAGATGAGTTCACGAGAACTTGGAAGCACCAAGATGGAGAATGTGAGCTTAGAAATAGCACTCCTAAGTCTTGAAAATAGGAGAAGATAGGTCATGGAAAGATGGAAGCGAGTCCGAAGAAGAATCAGTCTCAATAGTAAAGTTCAAAAACTGGGTCGGCTCAGTCCAGAACTGGATCGGCTAGATCTCAAAGAAAAATCCAGATAGAAAGCAGCATTTTTGGACTGTTGGCATAATACACAACTGGGTCGGCTCAGTCCCAGGGTCGGCTCAGTCTGGGACTGAGCCGACCCAGTCGCAGGTTAGCCAGCTCAATTTTTATGGGTTATTATTTTATGTACGTGGATTATTTGAATTTAGAGAGTTTTTCTATGAGCTTGGACATGACCCTTTATAAAATATATATACTGAAAATAGGTCAATGTTGTAAGAGTGCTGAAATATAGTAAATAAAAGCTCTTTTCTTTCGAAAATCTCTTCTTCTCTTTTTCTCTATTCCTTAATTTATTTGATCATGCTTCTGCATTAATCTCTGAGAAGTACTTCCTTGTTGCTTGGCTAATCACCGGTGGCCATGTCGATCCATGTGAGAAGAGTGCATATTTCCAACATTATCGAAATGGTGCAAGCCATGAGCAACCCCCGATGATAGCCCAACCAGAGAGACCCCAACCAAAACTTCAAGAACCAACACAAAGAATGACAACTTGGGTCAGCAGACCCGTTACCCCTGGAAAGGAAAAGCAAAGAGCAAGAAGCCCCTGCTCTGATCATGATTCTTCTCTGAAGGAGACTTTCTCCATCTATAGTCGGCGGCCCTCTGAGATCCATGGTCGAGACGACTCTCTCAATCACAAGCTTTAGGATATAAATCAACAGATTGAGGAGCTCTGCCATGCCGCCTCAGTCCACCATGATGATATTTAAACGATCCTCCTTTCTCTACCAAGATCATGCAAGAACCAGTCCCGCCAAACTTCAAACTCCTCCAATTCAAGAGTTACGATGAGAACTCTTATCTGGTTGACCATCTTGAGGCCTCCCGGATGATGATGCTACTCCATGACGCATCGGATGCCATTTTGTACCGAGCTTTTCCATCTATCCTAAAGAGAGCAGCAAAAAATTGATACTCGAGCTTTAAATCGGGTACGATCTTCTTCTTTGACCAGATGAGCCATCAGTTCGTGGCTTATTTCATAAGCAGTCGATGTTCAAGATAAAGTTCGGATTTCATCATCAATATTAAGAAGAAAGAAAGAGAGTCCATCCAAGCTTATATCAACTGCTTCAATGCTACTGTGCTGGAGGTCTGAAACTTAGACCAGTCTGTAGCCATGGCCGCATTGAAAGATGGTCTATAGAAGAATGATCTTCTTTCCTTCTTAGAAAAAAAGTATCTCAGAAATTTTGCTGACATATTGGCTCGGGCCAAGGTTATGCCCGGACGGAAGAGACCTTCAAATTGAAGGATGATGAGGCTATAAGAGAGTGGTAGGCAGGTGAATCCAGCAAACCCACATCCAAAAGCAAGCCAAGTAAAGCTCGACCGCGCTCCCGAACTCCTCCCAAGTGCAGACAAACCCAAACTCCTCGAGCTCGTCGATAAGAAAGTCTAGATCGAAGGATCTGGCAAAACTCACCTCCTAGAAGATTTAACAACTATGCTTTCTTGAACGCCTCAAAGATCTAGGTGCTGATCGAGATAAGGAAGCAACTACAAGGGCTGAAGAGGATGCGAACTCATTTGGCCAAGCGTAACCCCAACAAGTACTGCCTTTACCATCGTGACCATGGTCACAACACTGAAGAGTGCATCCAGATTCAGGATGAGATCGAAGCACTAATTAGAAGAGGTTGGTTGGATCAATTTATCAGGCATCGATCGAAGAGAAGAGAAGATCATCCAAGAGCCCGACCATAGCCTGAACCATCTCGACGAGATGAGCCGCAAGGAGATCGGCCTCTCCTTGGAATCATCAACACCATCGCTCAGGAAGATCAGCAAGGGGAGGCCATTGCATCAGCAGATCCAGCAAAGAAGCAGCGGACTGAAGAACCCATTTCTTTCATTAAAGAAGATGCCCAGGGAGTTCAGCTTCTGCATACGCGGTTGTAGTCATTTTAAATATTGCTAATTATGATATATGTCGCATTTTAATTGATAATGAAAACTCTGTTGATGTCATATTTTATGATGCTTTCTCTAAAATATCTATGCTTGATAGTAGAATAGGACTGATAAATTTTTCATTAGTAGGATTCATAGGTGATGCAGTGCCAATGAAAGAAATAATAGCATTGCCTATGGTAGCAAGCTGATACCCAAAATAATCTGAAGCTTAAGTCAATTTTTTAGTGGTAAAAGCCCCTTCTACCTATAATACTATCCTTGGCCGATCTGGTTTGAACGCACTCTAGGCTGTGGTTTTGACTTACCACCTGAAAATAAAGTTCCCAACGAAGCATGGAGTCAGAAAGGTCAAAGAAGATCAAGCACTAGCTCGACACTGCTACAATATTACATTACAAGGGGGAAGGTCGGTAGATCCATGTCCGATGGATGAGCTTGATGTCCCTGATGATTTATCTAAAGAAAGAGGAGAACCCATCGATGATCTTATAGAAATTCCTTTGAATGATGGGAATAAAGAACATACTATGAATATCGACTCGAATATGAAAGGTGAAGTCAGAAAGCAGCTCGTCATATCCTTGCAAAAAATGTTGATGTCTTTGCCTGGACGCCCGCAGATATACCCCGGATCGATGTAGAGGTCACGGAGCACCGCTTGGGAGTGGATCTAAAGCACTAGCCAGTGAAGCAAAAAAATGTAGTTTTGCACTAGAGAGGCAGAAGGCTATAATGGACGAGGTCAACAAGCTCCTTAAAGCAGGATTCATTCGAGAGGTGCTTTATCCAGACTGGATTACAAATATTGTTGTTGTTAAAAAAGTAAATGGCAAGTGGAGGATGAGCATAGACTTCACAAACTTACATAAAGCTTGCCCAGAAGATAGCTACCCTCTGCCCAAGATTGATCAACTGGTGAATACAACTTCGGGCCATGAACTCCTCACCTTCATGGATGCCTTCTCCGACTATAACCAAATCTGGATGGCACCAGAGAATGAGAAAAAGACTGCTTTTATTACTGATCGAGGTCTTTATTATCACAGGATCATGTCCTTTGGGCTTAAAAATGCAAGTGTAACTTATCAGCACTTGGTAGATAAGATTTTCAAGAAGCAGATTGGCCACAATATGGAGGTCTTTGTAGATGACAAACTGGTCAAGAGCCGATCTTCACCAAATCATATTGTCGATCTTGAGGAGATCTTTAGCATCCTTTGAAAGTACAAGATGAAGTTTAATCCTTCAAAATGTGCTTTCGGAGTAACCTCAGAAAAGTTTCTAAGATTCACAGTGTCGAGCTACAGCATTGAAGCCAACCTCGAGAAGATCAAAACCATCTAGGAAATGACTGCACCAAAAATAATAAAAGAAGTTCAACACCTCATAGGCAAGGTAGCGGCTCTGAATCGCTTCATTTCAAGGTCGGTGGAGCATTGCATGCCCTTCTTCCAGGTACTCAAATAGCCTAAGAACTTCAACTAGACTCCTGAGTGCCAACAAGCTCTTGAAGAATTAAAGAACTATCTCAGTTTGCCTCCGCTTCTAGCCAAACTAGAACCTGGAGAAGTGCTATTCTTGTACCTCGCTGTGTCCTTCACAGCTATCGGAGCCATACTGATCAGGAAAGAAGCTAAAGTTCAAAAGTCGATCTACTATATAAGTAGAGCCCTGAGAAATGCAGAAATAAGGTACACCAAATTAGAAAAATTAACTTATGTCTTGTTGATTACGGCTAGGAAGCTTCGACCTTATTTTTAGGGACACACCATTACTCTCCTTACTCTCCTTACTGATCAACCCATTAAGGTAGTTCTTTACTGACCTGACACCTCCGAAAGATTAGCAAAATAGGCAATTAAGTTGACTGAATTTGATATTTATTTTCAACCTCGACCAGCTATTAAAGCTCAAATACTGATCGATTTTATAGTAGAATGCACCATTCCGGATGCAACCGAGCCGAAGCATCAAAAAGTTCTTATCACTGGCTCCTCTAAAGAGAAGGCCAATCTTCCTGAAAACTTCTGGGCATTATATGTAGATGGTTTATCTACGCTTTTAGGGTGCTTCTAGGAGCAGGCATAGACTTGATTCTCACTAATCTAGAAGAAGTTGTAGTGGAGTATGCGTTATGCTTCGACTTTTCCACCACTAACAATGGAGCAGAGTATGAAGCCCTACTTGCAAGACTCAGAATAGTCAAAAAGCTGGAAGTAGAACATTCTGAAGGTTTATAAGTAACTCAACTAGCTGGTTGTGGGGCAAGTCAGTGAATGCACCTTACGAAGTTCGAAAAGAAAAGCATGAAGAAATACCTTAGAAAAGGTAAGGAGCTTGATCTCAGTTTTTAATAATTTTAATATCCAGGAAATCCCTAGGATAGAGAATACTAGAGTCGACCTCCTCTCTAAGCTAGCTACCTTAGCCACAAATGAGCTACCAAAAAAAATTCTTTTTGAAATTCCTCCAGCAACCCAAGTTTCGGAAGAAGCCCCAGGTGATAATGCAAGATAATCATGAGCCCAACTGGATCGATCTATTAATTGCTTATCTTAGGGATGGAATTCTTTTTAGAGACTACAAAGATGCTTGAAAGTTAAGAAATCAAGCTTTTCGCTACTTTTTATATGTAATAAGTTGCACAAGAGGTCATACTCCCTGCCTCTTCTCAAATATCTCCGACCTTTAGAAGCCAACTATGCCTTGAAGGAAGTTCATGAAGGAATTTATGAAAGTTATCTGGGGGTGAGGTCTTTATCATATAAGTTACTCTATCAGAGATACTATTGATCAATAATGCACCAAAATACAGTGGATTATGTGAAAAAATGTGATAGGTGTCAGAGAAATACAAATATTCAGAGATAGCTAGCTTCACAGCTCATACCATTGGACGTCCCTTGGCCATTCGCACAATGGGGGATGGATATACTTGGGCCTTTTTTTATGGTGTCTGGACAGCAAAAGTTCCTACTGGTGGTGGTAGATTATTTCACTAAGTGGGTTGAGGCCAAACCCCTAGCAAAGATCACTAAGGCCAAAGTGTAGGATTTTGTCTGAAAGTTAATTATTTGCAGATTCGGTCTATCTTGAATACTAATCATTAATAATGGACGTTAGTTTACAGGTGTAAAATTTGCTGAGTTCTACGAAAATCTGAACATATCTCACCACTTTACATCAATAGCTCATCCGCAAAGGAATGGTGAAGCAGAAAGTAACCAACATAACTTTGCTTACAAGGGGATAAAGGCCAAGGACTTGAGAGGGAGCAAAAGGCATAACCTGGGTAGATGAACTTCTATCACGTGCTTTGGGCGTATCAGAACCTATCCAAAGGATTGCCTACCAAAGAAACCCTCCTTTGCACTAGCTTTTCGGGATGGAGGTAGTTATTCCAAGTTAGAACTTCCAGCTTTCCTTCAGCACGAAGTTCGAAGGTCTTCAATGAAGAGATATAACTCTTAAGGATCTCAGGAGCAAATCTCGACCTGCTAGAAAGAAAGGTGAGAGAAAGCTCAAATTCGAAGGGTAGCCTATAAGCAAAGAATAGTCTGCTACTACAACTCCAAGATTAGAAGCAAAACATTCAGAGTAGGAGATGTGGTGCTCTGGCGAACGGATGTTTTGCAATCACAAAATCAAGAAAAGCTTGCCCCAAATTAGGAAGGCTCCTATGAAGTTATAAAAATCGTCCGACCAGTCACATACTATCTGAAGGAGCTCAGAGGACCAGCACTCCCGTGATCTTGGAACTCGGAGAACTTGAGAATATATTATCAATAATCTCGTCTCAATAAAACCTTTTTATTTTCAATATCCTTATTTTTTATCGCAAAGTTATATAATGGCAGGGAATGACTTAACTGAACTTCATCCTTAAATAAAGTAGAAGACGTTTGGTTATTAAAGATAGGAAAAGGGAAGAAGCCCTTTCAACGATCCTTTTGTGTCCCTATGACTTTGTTAAGGACAGAAGAAGGATCTCATTCTAATAAAGATAAAAATCAACCATGTCAGGAATAGGAGGGACCTCATCTGACATGGGTCAAAGGGGAAGGCCCTCTCATGGCCCTTTCGTGCTTTGAAGATTTTATTAGGAAAATGGAAAACCTCATTCTAACAAGGATAAAGGCAACATGTCAGAAATAGAAGAAGAATCCGTCCTCATGGATGAAGACGTTGGATTGTTTAAATAAGAGGAGGAGGCCCTTTCTATGGTCTTTTTGTGTCATCTTTATTAGGGATAGAAGAAGGATCTCATCCTAACAAATAAAAGCTAACTATATCAAGAATAGGAGGAGAATCTCAACCTGATAAGTCAAAAGGGGAGAGGTTCTCCAATAGTCCTTTCGTACCTCGATGATCTTATTAGGAATAGGAGGAGAATCGTTTTAATAAGGATAAAGGCTAACATCAGGAACAGGAGGAGAATCTCATCTTGATATAGATGAAGATCTTCGATTATTTAAGATAGGAGGAAGAAAGAGGCCCTTTCAATGGTTCTTTTATGCCTCTATAATTTTGTTAGAGATAGGAGGAGGACCTCATCCTGACAGGGGATAAGAAAAAGATCAATTGTATCAGAAAAAGAAGGAGAACCTCATCCTAATATGGTTGAAGACCTTCGGTTATTTAAGACAGGAGGGGAGAGGTCCTTTCAATGATATTTTTGTGCCTCTATGACTTTGTTTGGGATAGAATGAGGACCTCATCCTAACAAATATAAAGACTAACCTCGTCAGAAATAGGAGGACCTTGTCCTGACAGAAGGATAAGAAAAAAGCCAACCATGTCAGGAGCAAGAGAAGAATCTCATCCTGATATGGTGAAGATCTTCGATTATTTAAAATAGGAGGAGGGGAGAGATCCTTTCAAATGGCCCTTTTGTGTCCTATGATTTTGTTAGGGATAGAAGGAGGATCTCATCCTAACAAAGGTAAAGACCAATCTCGTCAGGAACAGGAGAAGGACCTCGTCCTGACAGAAGGATAAGAAAAAGGCCAACCATGTCAGGAACAGAAAAAAAATCTCGTCCTGATACAGATGAAGACCTTCGATTATTTAAGATAAGAGGATGGGAGAGACCCTTTCAATGATCTTTTTGTGTCCCTATGATTTTGTTAGGAATAGGAAGAGAACCTCATCCTAACAAAGATAAAGACCATCCCCATCAGGAACAGGAGAAGGATCTCATCTTGATAGGAGACAAGAAAAAGGCCAACCATGTTAAGAACAAGAGGAAAATCTCGTCCTAACATAATTGACAACCTTCGGTTGTTTAAGACGGAAGGAAGAGAGAGTGGAAAGCTACGCAAACATACGATTGAGATGAAGCAGTCAAAATAATATTTTTATTAAAATAAAAATTTTAATACATGGGGAGGTTCGTAGGACCAATTACAAAACAAATAAATGTTGAAGCCCTATTCAGAGCTGGACTTCGAACCGCCAGTGCCGACCAATACCAAGGACAACTTCAAGTCTTTGATCTTCTCATCGAGTTTCCGTCGAACCATCGGACTTTCACTCAACAACTTCTGATCATCAATTGAACTAATTCAGTTCAATTAATCTGAATGAGATTTAATTAGGTTCAAGGAAATCATGCTAGCACTTGATTGAACCTAACGTTCTTCTTTTACTATCATAAATAGTTGTCCTTACTAAGTCAAAGAAGTTTGTGCTCAATCAGAGGCCTTCGCTTGGTCTGACTAGAGCCTGTCCAGGTCAAAAAAGGGTTGTCTTATTTTGTAAGATAGTACCTATCATTTTTGGTCATCTGCCATTTTTCGTCCTTTGACTTTGGTCAAAAGTTGACCTTTGACTGGTCAAATGTTGACCATTGACACCTTGACTTCTATCCACGTGTCATGCACCTATTGGAGAGCTGGTAGGGGCCTGTCCTCCTGCTAGAACCTGGCAAGAAGAAGGGTGCATGCCACCCTTGGCGTGTGCCCAAGTAGGAGGCGCCCAGGAGTCCCTGTTGGATAGCGACTCCATCTCCATTTTGGATTTCGATTAGACTTCTCCTAAGAACCAAGTTTGACTGATCTTAGGCGCCATCTAAGGAAGAATCCAAGGGACTTTATTCCCATCAATCAGATTTAGATCTGATTTCATAAAGAATTATGATTAGTTGGGAAGAAGAGGAGTTGGATCATGCATAGTCTATAAATAAGACCCTGCGCCCAACTCAAGGAGTATCTGAAATCAATTAAAAATTCTCCGTACCCCAAGGCTGTCTCCCTCCTCCTCCATGCCAAGTCCATCTTCTCCCTCTCCTCTCCACGTCTAAAGGAGTTTGGGATCCAAGTTGGTGCAATCCAGACGAGAGAAAGACGATAAAAAGCTAGAAGGCTGCGCTGCTGGAAAGGACAACTACTGATCTTCGAAAGGTATTTTGAAGATCCTCCAAATTTGATTTTTGGACATGTGATAGAGAAGAAGAAGATCTTTAGATCCAATCCGAGTGAATACTGATAGAGGCCAGGCACTTGTGTGGCTAGATCCAGAACCTTCCGCTACTTACAGGATCATCAACGGATAATAGAATTATCCTACATCAAGATAAATTAAATTTAATTTAATTTATTTAGATTTTATTTTTATTATTAAAATAATAGGAATCAAATTTGAAATATCGCAGATCTGATTAGGATCAAAGAAAAAAAAAATTGAAATATATCTCTTGATCCGATCAGATCTGAACGAACCTGGTCCAGAAAATTAGGATTTTCCTTTAGTGTGGTCCTAGGGCTAGGATAGGAGTTGTCCTAAGATGGAGGCGGCATGTAGCTCTTCACAGGCTTAAGGTTTAGGTATTGAGGGCCTTAAGAGGCTTAGTTGATGCTTTGAAGATCTGGAACATAAGGTGAAGCAAGAAATCAAAGCCGGAGAATCAAGACTATAGAAAGAAGATTTTCTACAGGTTAGTCAGCTCAGTCCAAAACTGAATCGACTAAGTCTCAATGCACAGGCAAAATAGAGAGCTATGCATTCGAAACTGCTAGCACGGTATAAGACTGGGATGGCTTAATTTCAGACTGAGCCGATCTAGTGAAACTTAGCCGGCTCAGTGTTGAGACTGAGCCAACTCAGTGTGCGGGCAGAGTTACGTGAGAATCTATTTTGGACTAGGATCTGGGATGATCCTAGGGGTCATAAGGCCTGATTTGAGATATCTTAAGCGGGCTAATTCATATATGAGTTAGGTCTAGATCCAGAGGATGAGAGAATGGGAGACATGGATGTACATGGGCTCAGTGAGTGCTTTCATGTATTGGGTTCGTCGGAGAGTTTTTCTGATCAGGCCTAATGGCTATGTATAAATACATAGGTTGTATTAGAATTTTATTATGCTATGGAATATAGATCTTTTCTTTCTCAACTCTCTTCTTCTCTTCTCTCTAGAGTTGCCGCCCTAGGGTTCTTGAAGAAGCCCTGAAGAAGGGGGGCATCTTCCTCAAGCCCAAGGAGGGAGGCACCCCATCATAGATCTAGATGGAGGATCGATGGTGTGCTACCCATAGAGAACGTCACAGATTTCTTTAGGTCCATGCTAAAGATCAGGAGCTTCCACAACATAGTATCGGGGTGCTTGTGATGTCAAGGATGATTGGCGTTCGAGCAATATCATAGATCTATAATTTGGTATCAGAGCTAGGTGATGCCTGAAATATTATGGACGATAATATGGTATCAAAGCTAAGTTTTAGAGCCTGATAGTATATGAAAGAAAAGAAAAAGTCATACAAGATGAAATCAGAAATCTGCATAAGAATTTCATGGTATGTCTCAAATCTATCTTGTTATTGCTGTGGTTTGGTCAATCGGAAGCAGCGAATTGAAGGTGGAGATTGAGGGGATTAATGAAAAAAAATTTTCTCAAGGTGAAAGAATTTAGTGCATGATTTACTGATCGATCTTGGTGGAAAGGTCGGGATGTATGATAGTCATGTGACAGGCAGGGAGCGTTGGAGTGCTGTAGTAGCATTTTTTTGAAGATGTAGGATAGAGAGAGGCTCGACGATGCAGCAACCGAGGGAGATATCTCAGCAGAGAGCATCAGGATTCTCTAAAAAGATGGGCAATGTAGGGCTATTGAAGAGAGATTTTTTAAGGGATAATGGTTGAAGGAAGGCTAAAGAAGCGACTATATGTCCTTCGGTGTCAGGAAGGTAGGAAAGTAGTCAAAGATGTATTCAGTAGTTCGATCAGAGCATGGATTTATGGAGCCTTGGAAGTGATGGAGATGGATAATCCATGGAGGTCCAGCAGGTCAGGACTGGATAGCTGTAGAGCGACGCAGAGATGAGTTAAAAAGCATTAGAGTACTACAGGAGCGCTACCCTAGAGGCACGAAACTGAGAGAGGCTCGGTGGTGTAGCAGCCAAGGAGTGTATCTCAACACATGGTGTTAGGAGCTTCTCAAGAAGAACGGAAGCAGGTCTCAAGAAGAGTCAGGAGGTCTTAGGGAGCGTCAGGAGGTCTCTAACAACCAGAAGTATCATGGATCAGATTTTTTCTATAGGAGCACTAGGAAGAGTCACGATTCAGATGGAGGATGGTTCTCCAGATGCAACTGAAGTGATGGTTGGTGTAGGGATAGAAGAGAAGGACTAGGATGGAATTTTTTAGGATTCAGTCACTGAATTCAGAAGAGTTGGATGAGCTCTTAAGTTTCGAAGGTGCCCGTGGGTTGTGAAGATATCTGAGATGGCTTTGAAGGGATCCATGGAGTGTGGAGGGTTCGAAGGGACAGCAATGGTGTTTGAGGTGCAGCGGCAGGCTCAGAAGTGCAGCATTGAGTGGTTGGCCTTGATGGACTCATTGATAGAGTCAACTTCTATGGCATTAGGTGGACTTTGGATATAGGTGGAGCTCTGGAGAGGTTGCTTTACAATTGAAGAGAAATTTGACATGAGTTCAGAGCATCGATGATGCACAATTCTAGGTGGAGCAGTATATGCAGGAGGACAGACGTAGTTTTGAGGAGACCATGTCAGGGTTTACAGCGAGTGCAAGTATAAGAACATTGCGGGTTCTCCAGAAAAGTCCAAAAAAGTGATGCAGCTGCTAAGCAGAAGGGATCCTACAATTCTAGGATGGTGCAAAGGTGCAAGCCAAGATCTTCAGTGGTAGAGGCGGTCATCCTAAAGGCCTCAAGGATGCACAACAGCTGAAGAGGATTGATGGAGGTGATGATTGCACAAGGAGCTATCGAGTGCGCAGGGATAGTGGGAACGTGCAGGAGGGCATTATCGAGAGGTTTATCAAGGCTTGGGAGAACCAAAATAGAGATTATGAGGATTTGTGGTGCTCCTAAGCCTAGGGAGGGTATGGGCGGAGTCAGGATGAGAGCTTCGGGGAGGCTAGGATAGGTATGGTCCTAGGGCTAGGATAGGAGTTATCCTAGGATGAAGGCGGCATGTAGCTCTTCATGAGCTTGAGGTTTAAGTATTGAGAGCCTCAAGGGGCTTGGTTGGTGCTTCGAAGATCTGAGACACAAGGTGAAGCAAGGAACCAAAGCTAGAGAATCAAGAGTGTAGAAAAAAGATTTTCTATAGGTTAGCCGGCTCAGTCCAAAATTGGGTCGACTAAGTCTCAGTGCATAGACAATATAGAGAGCTACACATTCAAGACTACTGGCATGGGCTGGCTCAATTTCAGACTGAGCTGACCTAGTGGAACTTAGCCGACTCAATGCTGAGACTGAGCCGGCTCAGTGCGCGGGTAGAGTTACGCGAGGGTCTATTTTGGGCTAGGGTCTGGGATGATCCTAGGGGTCTTAAGGCCTGGTTTGAGAGGTCCTAAGGGAGCTAATTCATGTATGGGTCGGGTTTAGATCTAGAGGATGAGAGCATGGGAGATCTATGTGTACATGGGCTAGTGAGTGCTTTCATGTATTGGGTTAGCCAGGAAGTTTTTCTGGTCGGGCCTAATGGCTATGTATAAATACATAGGTTGTATTAAGGTTTCATTATGCTATGGAATACAGATCTTTTCTTCCTCAACTCTCTTCTTCTCTTCTCTCTAGAGTTGCCACCCTAGGGTTCTTGAAGAAGTTCTAAAGAAGCGGGGCGTCTCCCGCAAGCCCAAGGAGGGAGGCACCCCATCATAAATCTAGGTGGAGGATCGATGGTGTGCTGCCCATAGAGAACATCATAGCTTTCTTCATATTCATGCTAAAGATTAGGAGCTTCCGCAACATGGTATCAGGATGCTTGTGATGCCAAAGATGATTGGCGTTCGAGCGATATCATGGGTCTACAATTTGGTATTAGAGCTAGGTGATGCCTGAAACATTGTGGACGACAATACGATCGACCTAAGCTTTCTCTTTGAGGTGCACAACTTTGGCTTGATGATCTCCTTCAGCTTTCACGGCCTCCAACTTTATGCGGTTCATCACCTTGATATTAGCAATCAACTGGTGTTCTATCTGTAAAAAAAATGACCAAGCGATTTGTGTCAACGAAGAGGTAATGGATAAGCTAATGAAGGGATGAAGGAAAAAGAGAGACAGGTCAACTTACCTCAAGGAAAGACCTAGAGAATCCTAGGTGCACTGCTCGAGGTCGGCCTCAACAATCTTGTCTACAACTTCGGACATGGTACATCCATCGACCAACTTCATGATGATATCTTTATTATTGAAGGGGTTCTCCCCCAGGTCCTCGTCAGAACTGTTTGATCCCCTGGTTGCGACCCTATGCCAATTTTCATAGCAGCTAGTTTTTTCTTCTCCTTCTTCTTCTCCACCTCCATCACCCTCCCAGTTGGGGGCTTCGAGGTGGGGACTTCATCTGGGAAGCTTGGGGAGGTCAAAGGAGACACGGCCTCGGAGGCGATCATGATTTTAGGGGTAGCGACAACATTGACAAGCACGGCGGAGCTTGAGGCACCAACCCTTGACTTTTTTGAGGGCTCGACGGATACAGCACCTTTTCTTTTATGGGCTTGGAGGCCATTGGACAACTATTGAAGCATGACCACATCCATTTCTACAGTGAAGGAGGATTTAAAATTAAAAGAAGTTAGAAAGTGACTTGTAAAATCAAAAGGTGTACCATTTGGATTGAGAGGACTCAGGCCCAGATTGAATAAGGTCTGGCCTTCTAGAAGCTTAGGCAGAAGGGGGACTTGATAATTTCTAAGCTTATGGGTAGAGTCAAGATCGTCTCTTTCCAAGCTCGAAGCCCGACCAACTGAATCCCTCAACTGTCCCCAAGGAGAAAGTCCTAAGCTAAAAGATGGACAGGAGACAAAGAAAAACTTTTTCTTCTAGTCATGAAAGAAAGAAGGGGCACCTTTAAGCAACCCCTTCTTACCAACCTGTGGGGATAGGTACCACCAATCCTTAGCAATTGGATGGTGCTTGAAGGTGTAATAACTATGGAATAAAGAGATGGTCGGATGGACTTCGACCGAAATATAGAGGGAAAGAAAACCTATGACAAGCCTAAATGAATTAAGAACCATTGAAGCAAGAAAAATATTTAAAAAGTAGAAAAGAGCAACCATAAAAGGAGGGAGAGAAAGTCTTAGTCCAGCATGAAGAGCTTCTACATACAAGAAAAAGCGATCCGCAGGGGGGGACAAGCTCGGTCATTAGGTCCAGGGAGTTCAAGTTTGTATTCGGAAGGAAACCCATTTGAAATCCTTACTAAAGAAAGGTCTTCATGATAAAGTGTGCAAGGGATGGTATCAGGAATGAAAGGTGGACGAGGTGCTTCTACAGGCTCGATTTTCTTAGGGCTAGAATCCATTAGGTTGGGTAAGCCAAACTCCCGAAATAAGTCGATCAAGATTCCTCGATAGACATATGGATCAAACTAAACTTGGAAAAACTCTTGAAAATCAAGAAAAATAAGATGCAAAACCTCTTTGAAGAAACTAAAAGGACAAAACACAAAAGACATAGAAACGATCAAAAGAAAGATTGTGGAACTAACCTAAGTTGATTGGGAAGAGCGAGGAGGCAATGGGCCCAATAGAAGTTGCCTGGGGAAGCACCTGAGGCTGGAGAAAATCATGAAAGAAGTTGAAACTCTCGAGCGAGAGAGAGACGGAAATAGGAGGAAGGTAGAAGCGAACTCAAGAAAAGTAAAGCCCTAGAGGAAGAAGGCGAGTTTAAATATTCCAAGAGCTTAAGGCGGTTATAATTGCAGATCGTCTCCTGCCAGTTTCGGCCTACCGCATGTCCCACCTATCGCACCCATCTTTGAAGCCCGATAGGGCATTTATCGCACCGTACATAGAGCTCCGTGCTAAATGAGTTTTCAAAAGGGATGTGTCTTTTTGAGTCATTTGTGCATTAAGAAACTTTGGTACAAATTCAAAAAAGCCAAGTGATCTCGCTCCCCGAGAGTGGAAGGCTAGAAAGGAACTTCAGCTACGGCAACTTTTCTATACTCCCTTCATTCAAAATTCAAACTCAAAAATAGAAGGGCAAGTATTGGAGGTAAAATAAACCTCGTCGAAGTCCTTGGCTGCCAGCCCCTCATGTAGAAGTAACTCGCTGATCCTCTCAACAACAAGTCCATACCATGGGGTTTACTGAAGGCACATCAAAATCCGATCAGACGATCTTGAACAATGAAGTAGAACTATTGTTATGCTAACCTTGACCTCTGATTAAAAATGAATAATAGGTTCAGGGTCCAGTCGTGCTTCTTTTGGATGGACTCCTCCAGCTACACCCCTTCCAGATGAACTTGCTCAATCGTGCTCCTTCCAGACGAACTCCTCCAGTCACGCTCCTTTCGGACAAACTCCTTCAGTCACGCTCCTTTCGAACAAATCCCTCTAGCAGTGCTCCTTCTAAACGAACTCCCCCCAGTCGTGCTCCTTTCAGATGAACTCTTCTAGTCACGCTTCTTTTAGATAAATTTCTCCAATAATGCTTCTGTCAGATGAACTCCTCCAGTCATGCTCCTTCTGAACGAACTCCTCCAGCAGTACTCTTTCTGGATGAACTTCTCCAGTAGCACTCCTTTCGAATGAATTCATCCAGCATTGCTCCTTTCGGACAAATTCCTCCAGCGGTGCTCCTTCCAGACGAACTCCTCCAGTCATGCTCCTTTCGAACGAACTCCTCCAGTCATGCTTCTTCTGGATGAATTCCCTCAGTAGTGCTCCTTTCAGATGAATTTTTCTAGTAGCGCTCCTTTCAGATGAACTCTCCTAATCGTTCTTTTTCCAAACAAACTCCTTTAGTCATGCTTCTTCTAGACAAACCCCTCTGATCGCACTCCTCCTGGTAGCACTCCTTTCAGACGGACTCCTTCCAGATGCACTCCTTTCAATCATGCTTCCTTCAGTCAAAGTTCTCCTATCTAGTCGCAGATCTACTTAGCCCATGTTACGCCTATCAATCAAAGCTCTCTAAAAGAATCTCGTCAAATCATTGATTCATGACAACCGCTCCATGAAGGATGAAATATGGTGCTTCAGATCCTAATTTAGGAGATATCTACCTGCACACAACCTGGGAGACTTTCAAACTCTTTAAAACTGCAAGACATCACCCCGACCAACCTCGACTGGCTACAAATTCACTATATACATAGAAGTCTTCGACCTACGTCGAAACTCCGATAAGTAGATCTCAAACATCCACAAGTCGCGACAAACGACAACTCAATTCTTATAACAAACTCCATGTGGCCTGAGTGGCTCACTATCAGATGGTTATGGCTATCACTGTCAGTTTATTACGTGCTCTATCTATAAAAGGGACTCTCCAGATATGTTTTGTCTAATCTCTCTTCTTCTTTTTGTCACTCTGCTTCTCTATTTTCTGAGCACTCCATTCCAGTTGACCGAAGAACTAACTTGAGTATCGAAGAATTCTATCGGAGCCACCCACCTCTGATTTAAATTTTATTTTGTAGGTCCCATCGATAGGCTCACCTTTCAAACTCCAGCTTCCTTCGATATCATCACAGATTTTCGCACCAACAGATGCAAATATTATTCCACTTGTGATGGCCAGAGGAGGAGATATAGATCAAGGACATGGAAGAGGCCGGGAGGTAGCTTCCAAGGAGGTTACCATGGTGGTTTCCAAGTCATACCTATCTCGATCAAGGAACTTGTTGGAGATAAAATAACTTCCGCCAAAGTCCAGTAAGATGTCCAACCTCAGTATAGCTCTATTTGAAGTTGTGGCAACCATGTTCGAACTTCGACCAAGTTACTTTCCAGCTCCAATTCAATTCAAAAAGGTCAGCCTTTAGACCTTGTATGCTAGACAAACTTCTTAACAACAACTGTCACCACTCTTTCAATGACTATAGAACCTACCAAAGGCATGATGGACTTCATTGGGATGAACTTGAATAGTGAAAGGAGCCTTCATTTAACTAATTTCATTCTTTAGCTCAAGATGGACAGTAGGACTCCTAATGTAGAATCCCGATGCAACCCAACCTCACCTGGTGGCCGATCTCAAAGATGGTCGATCTCCTCCTGGTCGAGTTTCATCACTGCGAGTGACAGATCTCATCAATGTTAGAAACCAGAAATCTTGGCCAGCCGAATTCCTCTCTAGCTGAATTCTTCTACTCTGCCCTATGAGTGGTAGATCTTGGCACTTTTACATCAAGAATCCCAGCTAGTCGAACTCCTGAGGAAAGATCGAACAGCATCAGTAAGAAGTCATGAGTCTTGGCAATCACCCATCCAGACTTTCGATCGATCTCGAATCCCTACTATCCTGACCAAACTCCTCTAGAAGAGCCTGGCCATAATTCTCAATAAAGAACTCGCTATTCTCTTTTTGATCTCCAGCTGAAATATTCATGCCCGCTCTCGATTGATCTTGAAGGTGGAAAGTTCCTCAAAACTATCATAAGCAGCATTGATAAAATATAACCAATTGCAGGTCCACCACCTGTTACCTAAAAGCCGATCTTCAAGTTTAGCTGATCCAACTTTGAATTCTCCATCCCAGCAAGAATAGCTTACTAACAGACACAGAAGTCTCCGACCTTCCATCTGAACTTTAGTAAATAGAACTCAACTACCTTCAAGTTAAGACAATGATAGCTCACTTTTCGTAACAAACTTCACGTGATCTGAATGGTCTACTGACATTCTATTATGGCTATCATTTTTATTCTGTTACACGCTCCACCTATATAAAGGATCCTCTAGATATATCTTCCTCTCTAAGCTCTCATCTCCACTTATATTCTTTTGAGTACTCCATTTTTGTTAGTAAAAAAACTAACTTGACTGTCAGAGAATCCTATCAGAGCCATCCACCTCCGATTTGGACTTCATCTTATAGGTCTCGTTAGTGATCTCATCTTTTTCAACTCCAGCATGCTCTAGCATCTAACCATTTTCTTTACCAAAAGAATTGGTGCTAGAGAAAGGGACCCATTGAGCCCTTATTCTTAAAGGAGTACCCAGTCGAATTCATCTTCTTCCTCATTTTTGCTTTATTTTCTTCTGATCTCTCCTTATTCCAGTGAGATGCCATCCAAGAAAGCTACGACCTAATGATCCACTACCTTTGCTACCAGATCTCACCTAGATCATCCTGCTCTAACCTCATCGCTACCATCTCAACCTCCACCAATAGCTATGTTGAATCTAGAGTAGTTTAACCTATTCGTGTAGCAGGTTAATGACCTCATTGAAGCAATACAGGCCTTGCAGTAGCCTTCTATACCAATTCAATTAGAAAGATCCTCATCGAAGTATCGGGATTCGGTGCAAGGAAGGCCTACCTAAACAAGTCGATCGATGATCCCTAAAAAAAAGAAGCAGAGGGTAGAGAACCCTTGCTCTAATCATGATTCTATCCCTAAAAGATCTCTATCCTCCTCCAGCCAACCACCCTTTAAGATTCATGATCGAGATGATATTCTCGATCAAAAGCTTCAAGAAATGAATTGAGAGATCGAAAAATTCTACTATGTTACCCCCGCTCACCATGATGACATCTGCATCGATCCTACATTCTCTGCCTGAATCATGTAAGAGCCCATCCCATTGAACTTTAAATTTTCTCAATCTAAGAGTTACAATGGGACCTCAGATCTAGTTGACCATCTCGAAGCCTTTAGAATAATGATGCTGCTCCATGATGCATCTGACGCCATTCTATGCCGAGCTTCTCCTCTACTTTAAAGGAAGCAGCAAGAAATCGATACTCGGATCTCAATTCAGGGACCATCTTTTCTTTTAATCAACTGAGCCACCAGTTCATGGCTCATTTCATCAGTAGTTGGTATTAGAGATGAGGTTCAGACTCCCTCATCAACATCAAGTAGAAGAAAGGAGAGTCCATCCGGGCTTATGTCAGCCACTTTAATGCTGCTACTTTAGAGGTTCAAAATTTAGATCAGTCTGTTCCAATGGCTGCACTAAAGGATGGCCTCTCTAGAAGAATGATCACCTCTTTTTTCTAGAGAAGAAGCACCTTCGAGACTTCATCAATATGCTGGCTCGAGCTGAAGACTACACTCGAGTAGAGAAGGTCTTCAAATTAAAAGATGATGAAACCGTAGGAGAGTAGCAGGTGGGTGAATCTAGTAAGCCCATAACTATAGAGAAGTTGAGTGAAGCTTGGTCGTACACTAGAATTCCTCCTGAGCACAGATGAGCCCAAACCCCACCTCGAGCTCATCAACCAAGAAGATCGGATCAGAGGGTCTAATGAAACTTCCCTCCTAGAAGGTTTCATAACTACTTCCTTCTGAATGCTCTGAAGATCCAAGTATTGATGGAGATTAAGGAGCAGCTGCTAAGGCTAAAGAAAATACGAACTCATCCAGCTAAACAAAACTTCAGTAAGTACTATCTCTACCATCATGACCACGATCATGATACTGAAGAATTTATTCAGCTCCAAGATGAAATTGAGAAGCTCATCAAAAGAGGTTGACTAGACTGATTCTTCCAACGATGACCAAAAAGAAGAAAAGATCGGTTAAGAGCCCTATCGCAACTCAAACCATCTCGGAGGGATGAGCCACAGGGAGATTGCCCCCTACATGGGATCACCAACACCATCACTAGGAGACATCGACGGGGGGAGGCTATTGGATCAACGGGGCTGGCGAAGAAGTAGAGGATTGAGTAACCCATCATTTTTACTGAAAAGGATGCATAGGGGGTCTAATTCCTATATAATGATGTGGTTATAGTTACTTTAAATATTATTGACTATAATGTATATCGTGTCTTAATTGATAATAAAAGTTCAGCTGATATTTTATTTTTTATGATACTTTCTCCAAAATGTCTATACCTAATAGCTGTCTGAGACCCTTGAACTCTTCTTTGGTAGGATTCGTTGGAGATGCTGTACCAGTTGAAGGAATAGTTATCTTATTAGTTGTGGTAGGTCAGTACCTAAAGCAATCCAAGACCCAAGTTGATTTTCTAGTGGTAAAGGCTTCCTCCGCCTATAATGCAATTCTTGGTCGACCTGGTCTGAATGTACTTCGGACTGTGGTCTCAACTTATTATTTGAAGATGAAGTTTTTGATAGGATATGAGGTTGGAGAAGTCAGAGGTAATCAAGCTCTGGTATGGCACTGTTACACCATTGCCTTACAAGGAGGAAAATAGCCAAATCTTTGCCTGCTGGATGGATTGGATGCCTATGATGATTTGATGGAAGAACGGGGGAACCCATCGATGACCTTGTTGCAATCCCTCTAAATGATGGGCATGAGGATCACATGGTTCAGATTGGCTCAAATTTGCAAGAGAAAGTTAAAAAGCAGCTCGTTGCTTTCTTGCAAAAAAATGCTGATGTCATTGCCTGGATCCCTTCAGATATGCATGAAATTGATGCATAGATGATGGAACATCATCTAGGTGTAGATTTGAAGCACCGATTCGAGAAGCAGAAGAAGCATAACTTTGCACCAGAGCGGTAAAAGGCAATTATAAATGAGGTTGACAAGCTTCTTAAAGCCAAGTTTATCTAGAAGATGTCCTACCTGGATTGGATTGCAAACGTGATCCTTGTCAAGAAGGCGAATGACAAATGGAGGATGTGCATCAACTTCACAAATTTGAATAAGGCTTGCCCAAGGGATAGCTATTCCTTACCCAAAATTGATAAATTAGTGGATGCGACTTTAGGCCATGAGCTTCTCACTTTCATGAATGCCTTCTCTAGCTATAATCAAATTCGAATGGCACCAAAAGATGAGAAAAAAATTACATTTATTACTGATCGTGATCTTTATTGTTACAGGATGATGTCCTTTGGACTCAAAAATGCAGGTGTGACTTATCAGTGCCTGATGAATAAGATCTTCAAGGAGCAAATCAGCCACAATATGGAGGTCTATATAGATAACATGCCTGTTAAGAGCTGATTTTCAATAAATCATATTACGGACCTAGAAGAGACCTTTGACACTCCAAAAATACAAAACAAAGCTGAATCTAACCAAGTGTGCTTTTGGAGTAACTTCGAAAAAGCTTTTGGAATTCATGGTGTCAAGACACGGTATTGAAGCAAATCTTGAGAAGATGCGAGCCATCTAGGAGATGATGGCCCCAAAAATAATAAAAGAAGTCCAGCACCTAACAAGGAAGGTTGCAGCTCTGAATCGCTTCATTTCAAGATTGGTCGAGTATTGCATGCCCTTCTTCCAAGTGCTCAAACAGTCAAAGAACTTTTCCTGGATTCCTAAATGTCAACAAGCCTTTAAGAAATTGAAGAATTATCTTAGCTCACCTCCTCTCCTTGCCAAGCTCAAACCTAATGAAGAATTGTTCCTATACTTGGTTGTATCTCTTGCTACCATTGGAACTGTCCTAATAAGGGAAGAGCCAAAAATCCAAAAGCCGATCTACTATATAAATTGAGTTCTAAGGGATGCAGAAATAAGTTCTTCACCAATTGAATACTTTTGAAAGAATAGCAAAATGAGCAATTGAACTCACTAAATTTGATATCAATTTTCAACCTTGGTCATCCATTAAAGCATAAATACTGGCCGATTTCATGGTGGAATGCACCATTCTTGAAGAAATCGCACCTGAACAATAGGTGGTTGGTGTTTTTAGTTTGCAACCGAGCTCCTCTAAGGAGAAAGCAGATCTTCCTGAAGACTTCTGGGCCTTATATGTTGATGGTTCGTTCAATGCTTCTAGAGTAGGCATAGGCTTAATTCTTATCAATCTGGAAGGAGTTGTTGCTAAGTATGCACTACGCTTTAAGTTTCCTACAACTAATAATAGAGTAAAATATGAAGCTCTAATCGCAAGATTAAGAATCATCAAAGAATTGAAAGCGGACCATGTAAAGATCTACAGCGATTCATAATTAGTAGTGGGACAGGTCAATGATACTTATGAAGCCCGAGAAAAAAGTATGCGAAAGTATTTAGACAAGGTGAAAAGCTTGATCTCGGCCTTCAGTAGCTTCAACATTCAGTAGATCCCAAGAGCAAAAAATATTAGGACCGATCTTCTATCCAAGTTGACTACACTGGCTCCAAATGAATTACCAAAAGAGGTCTTCTTCGAAGTTCTGCAATACCCAAGTTTGGAAGGATCCCAAACAGTAATGCAAGTCAACCATGAGCCTAGCTAGATCAATCTACTAATCTTATATCTCAAAGATAGTATTCTCTCTAGAAATCCTAAAGAAGCTCGAAAGTTGAAAAATCAGGCCTCTTATTTTATTTTATATGAGAATAAATTATACAAAAGGTCATATTTCCTGTCACTCCTCAAATGTCTCCGATCTTCTGAAGCTGGTTATGCATTGAAGAAAGTTCATAAAGAAATATATAAAAATCATCTAGGAGCCAGATCTGTCTTATAAATTACTTTGGCAAGGTATTATTGGCCAACTATGTGACAGGATGCCATAAAATATGTAAGAAAATATAGCTAGTGTCAAAGAAATGCCAACATTTAGAAACAGCCAACCTCCCAACTCATACCTTTAAGTACTCTATGGCCATTTGTATAATGAAGAATGGATATACTTGGGCCATTTTTCATGACGTCCAGATAGCAAAAGTTTCTTCTAGTGGCAATGGACTATTTTATCAAATGGATCGAGATCAAATCCCTAGCCAAAATTATTGAAGCTAAAGTGCAAGACTTCATCTGAAAGTTCATAGTTTGCAGATTTGGTCTACCTTGGACTTTAATCACCGACAATGAGTGCTAGTTTATGGGAGCAAAGTTTGCTGAGTTCTATGAAGATTTGAATATCTCCGATCACTTTACTTTTGTAGCTCATGCCCAAGCAAATGGTGAGGTTAAGGTGACTAATAGAACTTTATTACGAGAGATAAAGGCAAGGCTTGAAAGGACAAAAAGAACTTGGATGGATGAACTTTACCATGTATTTTGGGCATATAGAATCACTCAAAGATTATCAACTGGAGAGATTATATTAGCTTTAGCTTTCGAAATAGAAGCAGTCATTTTAATTAAACTTAGACTTCTTTCGACGTGAGTCAAAGCCTTCAATGAATAAAATAACTCATAGGACCTCAGAGCAAATCTTGATCTATTAGAAGAAAGGCAAAAAAGAGCTCAAATTCGGATGGTAGTCTACAGGCGAAAGATGGCTCGATATTATAATTTCAAAATTAGGAGCAAAATATTTAAGATTGGAGATCTAATGCTACGACGAGTAGATATTTCATAGCCACAAAATCAAGAAAAGCTCATCCTAAACTAGAAAGCCCCTTATGAGGTCATGAAAATTATCCGACTGAGAACTTATTATCTAAAGAAACTTGGAGGGGCTATACTCCTACGATCCTGAAATTTAGAAAATTTATAAATATATTATCAATAACTTTAATAAAATTTTCTTATTTTAACTTCTGTCTTTGGTGCAAATTTGTGTGATGATAGAAAATTACTCAATCAAATTTTGTTCCTAAATGAAGTGGAAGTCCTCCAGTTATTTAAAACATGAGGTTAACCTCATCTAAGTGAGGGTGAAGGCCTCTAGTTATTTAAGATAGGAGGTTAACTTCATCCAAGTGAGAGTAAAGATCTTCAGTTATTTAAGATAGGACGAGGATGAATACCTTCGATTATTTATGATAGAAGATTAACCTCATCCAAGCAAGGATGAAGGCTCTCGGTTATGTAAGACAAGAGGTTAACCTCATTCAAATGAGGGTGAAGGCCTTCGATTATTTAAGGCAGAAGGATAACCTTGTCATAATAAGGACAAAAGCTAATCACATCAGGAACATGAGGAGAACCTCATCCTAACGTGAATAAAGACCCTCACAAGGGATAGGAAGGTCCCAGTTTCTAAATTAGGAGAAAGGTAACTTCCAAATCAAATTCAAAGGCCTCTTGCTCACAAGTAAGGGGGATAGACCTATAAAGTGATAAACAGAGGACACCGTTGCAAAACTACTACCTTCAACAACAACACAAGAATAAGAAACTCGATAAATATTCAATTAAGACAAGACAGTAAAGAAGCAAAAGAATATTATTTTATTAAAATAAAGATCATTATAAGTGGGGGTCCTTAAGACTAATTACAAAAAGAAATAAAAAAATAAAACAACGAAGTTCTACTCAGAGTCAGACTTCGGACTATCAGCTCCAGCCAACAAAGGAAGTATTTCAGATCTTCTATCTTCTCTTCAAGGTTTCATCTCAGCACCAAATTCTCCTCGAGCAATTTTTTAGATCTCTAGAGGTCGTCTTCTACTTCTCTTAGCCTCTTTCTCAGGATCGTGAATTCAACCTCAGCATCCTTCACCACATTCTCGTTATAGATTATCTGGATCTTGAGTTGAAGGAGTTTAGCCTACACTTTTTTTAATTCTTTGAAAGATCTCCAAGGATTCTCTTCAGAGAGGCGACTTCCTCTGGATCTTCTTTTGGATCGGCTAGGACCTTGTCCGCCAACAAATTTTGAAGTCGCATCACCTCGACATTCACTATCTTGAGCTTCTTTTTATAATCTTCAATATGCCCACGCCACCCAATTCGATAGGCCTCGTACGCCTTTTCAACATCAAGCAGCTATTTTTGAAGATCAGAGAATTTTTTAACCAATTCCAGCAATAGTCCACCTAGTTTTGATTCCAAGCCAAGCCCCTCTCCAATTGGTTGATTCTTTCTCTCACCTCATGAAGCTCAGCCTCGAGAGAATAAATTATGGCAGTTGAAGTCTATACCTTCTCACTAGCAATTTTCCTTGCCCATTCTAGTTCTTCAATCAAATGGTATTTTTTAGCGGTGTATTCCTTAAAAAACTGCTTGGATGATTGACAAAGCTAGTTAATTTTGACAATAGCTTTGACATAATTTTTCTTTGATTTCTAGAGTTCATCGTCAACCTAATTCAATTTTCTTCTTATCTGATGAACCTCCTTTCTCAAATTTTTAATTTGGGCCTTCAAAGGAACACCCTACAGTAATGGTTTTGCCTTAACTAGAGACTACACTCGATATATATACACACCATAACACAAAGATGAAAAAAAAATTAATATTGATTTCACTGATCAAAAAACTCTTTATGTATATTGTAAAAAAAAAGAAGAAAAAAGAGAACATACAATCATCAGGAAGACCTCTAAAGGAAGAACAGTAGGAGAGCTCGATGCCACTTTCGCAGAGGCTGGCTCTTCAATGAGCTCGGCGATAGTAGGCTCGGCAGGAGAAATTTCAGTGCCAGCAGCTGAAGGTCCTACTTTGTCATCAAAGGAGTCTTCTACCAAGAAGTCAAGATCCATCTCCAAAAATTTCTCCATGATCCTCCTCTGACAGATCTCGAATCCCTTAAGGAAGGCCTCCTTAGTAAAAGCTATCTTGATATCCTCCATCATCTTTGAAGACTTGAAGGATTCGACGGCCTGCTCCTCCAAACCGACCTCCTCCTCGACCTTCATCCGTTTATTCTCCTCCAGGATCAAGGCGACCTTCAGTTCTATCAATGTCTATTCTTCATTTCAGAGTGCTTCCTAGAGGCACCTGACCTCAATAGAATGAGCCTTTCTCAAGTGCTCGACCTCAGCCTGAACATTCTTAGCCTCCGCTTGGGCTTTCTTAATGACTTTTGAAGCCTCGACTTTCTAAAGGTTCAGTACCTTCGCATGGGCATACAGATGATGTTCTAGCTGCAAATGACAAAATGTAAGTTGTGGTTGCAGGTTTACTAATATTTAACCGAGCTCAAAAGAAAGATTGATTACCTTAAGAAAAGCTGCATAAGAATTTCTTATTCTCTCCTCATCATCTATGTGGATCATCCTCTCAAGAAGATGTGAAAGGACACTACCTTCCATTAGGGGTTGGACAATCTCTTAGTCATCCAAGAAACCTTACTCTAGGTTGGAGCTATTGTTGCCTCCGAACTCTCTAGTGCTCCTGACTTTTCTGGTGGTGACCTTCCTCTTTCTCTTCTCCACCACTCTCCCCTACTTGGGAGGCACGGAGGTAGCAACTTCATTAGGTGAAGTCGAACTCAGTGCAACCATAGCGATTTTTGAAGAGGGGCAGCCTAGGTTGGTGAGGTCGAGCTTGGATCTTCAATCCTCACCCACTTCGACGACTCTCTCGAAGAATCATCCTTTCTTTTGAGTGCTTTGATTTCTTTAGTTAATCGGTCCAGTTCTTCTAGAGTCATCTCTGTAGTAGTAAAAAGACTAAAGTCAGAAGAAAGGACAAAGCATAACTAACAAGATATGAATGTATACCTACTAGATCGAGGAGACTTAAGTCGAGGTTAAATAAAGTCTGATCTTCTAGCAATTCGGATAGTGAAGGAGCTTCGTAATTTTTCAGTTTGCTAATCGAGTTGAGATCCTCTCTTTCTAACTCTGAAGCTCGGTGGACCGAATCTCTTAGCTGCCTCCAAGAAGGAAGTTCTAATTCTAAAAAAAATAAAAAATAAAGAAAATTTTTACCTTTCAGTTGTAAATGAAAGAAGGGGCATCCTTAAGTAACCCCTTCTTGCCAAACTGGAGAGACAACTACTACCAATCTTTGACAGTAGGATGATATTTGAAGATAAAATAATTGCAAAATAAGAAAATGGTATGTTGGATCTCGATCGAGATGCAAAGAAAAAAGAATCCTATGATGAATCTAATTGAGTTCGGGGCCATAAAGATGAAAGAAATATTTAGAAATCGAAAGAGGGCTATAACAAAAGGAGGAATGGGGAGTCAGAGTCTGGCACGAAGGACTTTGTTGTATAAATAGAAGCAACCTGGGGAAGGAGCGCAAGCTCGATTGCTCAGCCTAAAAGCTTCAATTCATATTTTGAGGGGACCTCGTACTAGATTCTGATTAGAAAAAGATCTTAAAAATGCAAAAAGCAAGAAATAATTTTAGAAATAAAAGTTGGATGACGTGTTCCTACAGATTCGGTAGTTTTCCTAAGATTAGGGTTTGACGAGCTCGGGTGAGCCAGCTCCTAGAACTAAAAGACTAAGACACTTTGAAAGACATTTGGATCAAACTAAACTTTAAAAAAATACTCCTAAAATTAGAAAAAATTGATAAAGAAATCCAAAGAAGCTTTCAAAGGACAGTAAAGAAAAATATGCCAGAGCAATTACAGAAAAAGGGTTTGGAAGCTAACCTAAATCAGTCAGAGATTTTAAGAAGACAACTAGAAAGATGGAAGGTGGATGGAAGAGACGTCAACAACCAAAGAAATGATGAAAGGGGATGACCGGGGCACTCGAGCTAGGGGAAGATGAAGGATGGAAGAAGATGGAGAAGAAAATCACAAAAAAAAAGGAAGTCAGGAAAAATAAGGGGTTTAAATAGTTAGAAAAGATCAGAAGTAGTTACGATTGCAGACTTCCTCCACCTAATCTTTATCTGCCATGTGTCTCGATCATCATGCTTGCGGTCGACGTCTGACAAGACATTTATGGTGCCGCATATGAACCTTCAGGTTGGAGAGAATTTTGAAAGTAAAGGTCTTTTCGAGTTATTCGGTGTTAAGAAAACTTCAGCACCAGTTCAAATACGCCAAGACTTTTCACCTTTCAAGAGTGGAAAGCCCGAAAAGGACTTCAGCAGTCACAGTTTTGTACTTTCTTCATTCAAACTTTGAACTCGAGAGTAAGAGGACAAGTGTTGAAGATAAAATAGCTTCCATCGAAGTCTAGTGAGATGTCCAACCTCAGTATAGCTCCATTCAAAGTTGTGGCAACCATGTTTGAACTTCGACCAAGTTACTTTCCAGCTCCAACCTAATTCAAGAAGGTCGGTCTTTAGACCTTGTACACCAGACGAACTTCTTAACATCAACCATCAACTCTTTTTCAATGATTGCAGAACCTATCAAAGACATGATAGACTTTATCGGGATGAACTTGAATAGTGAAAGGAGCCTTCGTTTAACTAATTTCGATAGCAGAAGTTCCAATGTAGAATTCCAGTGTAGCCCGACCTCACCTGGTGGCCGACCTTAAAGATGGTCAAACTCCTCCTGGCTGAATTCCATCGCTGCAAATGGCAGATCTCATCAATTTCAAAAATTAAGAATCCTGACCAATCGAATTTCTTTCTAGCTGAATTCTTCTACTCTATCCTATGAATGATAAATCTTGGCACTTTTGCATCAAAGATCCCAGCCAGCCAAACTTCTGAGAACTACCAGAACGGCACCAGTGAGAAGCTATGAGTCTTGGTAGTCCCCCATCCAGACTTTCGACTGATCTTGAATCCCTACTGTCCCGACCGAACTCCTTTAGAAGAGACTGGCCACAATTTTCAATAAAGAACCCGCTATCCTCTTTGTGATCTCCAGTCAGAATATTTACGCCCGCTCTCGACCGACCTTGAAGGTGGCCGAGTTTCTCAAAACTGTCATAAGTAGCATCGATAAAATCTAACCAATTATAGGTCCGCTGCCCATTACCTAGAAGCCGATCTTCAAGTTTAGCTGATCTGACTTCAAGTTCTCCATTCCAGCAAGAATAGCTTACTAACAGATATAGAAGTCTCCGACCTTCCATCCAAACTTCAGCAAATAGAACTCAACTACCTACAAATCGCGATAATGACAGCCCACTTTCCGTAACAAATCTCATGTGGCCTGAATGATCTTCTAACATTCTGTTATGGCTGTCATTTTTATCTATTACGAGCTCCACCTATATAAAAGATCCTCTAAATATGTCTTTCTTTCTAAGCTCTCACCTCCTCTTATATTCTCCTAAGTACTCCATTCTTATTGGCTAAAAAACTAATTTGACCATCAAAAAATCCTGCCAAAGCCATCCACCTCCAGTTTGGACTTCATCTTATAGGTCTCGTCGGCATTCTCGTCTTCTCCAGCTCCAGTGTGCTTCGGTGTCTAACTATTTTCTGTACCAATAGGACTCAATAAAAAGGTTAGTTGAAAGGCAGCTTTTTTGGTTCTTTAGAATTGGATCCTCATGTACTCCTCCTATTTAAGCCTTAGTATCCTCGTCGGACCAAGAATCTAAATTTATTTAGATACAATCACAAATTCTATAAATTCAATTACAAACACTATGATCAGCATGTGAATGGGCCCATCCTGTATGCTATATATCCTAGGTTGGAAAAGCACCAAGCCTAGCTCCTAATCACAACGTTCAGGTTTTAGATGCTTCCAACTTATACCTAAAATACTTTAACCATTCCAATTAAGAACAAATGAATGACTGAGGGTAAAATAGAAAAGCTATTTAGCTTCGACAATCGATCTAATAAAATCCTCATTAATAATGGAAAATAATATAATCTTGACATTCTCAATTGCCTCGATCACCATGATACTAACTAGTGTTCAAACCCTCCTAATCGTCTTGTATAATTCATAACGTCTATAGCATGACAACTATAAATTTAAAAGGAAGAGTAACATATTTTTATTATGTATATGATATATTATATGTGCAGAACATCAGCTTACCTAAACTTCACAAAAACACCCACTCCTGCTCCTAACTATGATAATCAAGTTTCAAGCTACAGTAACATGTTTTTATTTGGTAAATATCGATATTATTTACATGCTAAACCATTGAAATTTAACTTTCAAGGATCACAAGATCTATGGCACAACAATTATAAATCTAAAATGATAAGTAACATGTTTCCATTTTGTATATCACATGGTATATGTGGAAAAAAAACAGCTTGTCTTAAGTTCACAAAATCACCAAGCCTCACTCCTACCCACGGTAAGCAAGTTTTGTGCTTTAGATGCTTCCAATTAATACCTAAAACACTTTAGCCATTCCAATTAGAAGAACAAATGAATAATTGAAGGAAAAAGGTAGAAAAACTATTTAACTTTGGTCATTGATCTAATAAAACCCTCAGCAATCATGAAAAATAATGCAACACTAACCCTCATAATCGCTTTAATCAATTTGTCACCAATTGTCCTGATCTTTCCGATTGGCATGACACTAAGTGGCATGTATCGTTTTTAGCTTTTTTCCCATTTTGAATTTAAATAAGGAATGGAAAAAATAACTATGAAAAGTTTTTGTAGTTCCTAACATAATTAATTAAGATTTCATGCATTCAAATAAATCTTTTCATAAAAAATTTTAATCCGAGGCTATCTTCCAAACCATGAAGAATTAGATAGAATGATAGGAGAAAAAGTTGATGTAGAAATTGAGATGTATCTCTTATAAAATTTTATTTTATTTTATTTTTTATATTTATTATTTTTTTAAAAATCTAATCTTATTTAAACTAAGAAGAGGAGTCTAATCCAAATTATTCAATAATGGATATCCCTCTAAAAGATAAGAAAAAAAATCCGACCCAAGCTATGCAAGGATGGACTTCAAAATTATAAATAGAAGATATGTACTGTAGTTTATAGGATGAAAAATCAATCAATGAAAGAGTAAGGGACTTAATTCCTAGTTTCACAATTTTTCCATCTTATTCTAATTTTTTTCCAGTGATTCGAGTTAAGGGGATTGAAGGAATTCTTCCTTATCCCCGATTGGATCACATTGTTAAATCCTAATTCTATTAGGATTCCTGTTTAGTTGGTTATTAGTTTTAATGATTTGAAAATTCCATTTCTAGTATTATTTTACTTAATTATTTCTTCTAGAAGTTTTTAGAGTTTATGTTCTAATGGATTTTGATTTTTGAATTTAGGAAGGAGTCAAACATCTCATCCACAGGATGCTTTATTTAAAGAGACTTTTGGTGTTTAATCCTTTGAGGTGTGAGAAGTGAAAAGTATGGGAAAAGAGAGAATTAGTGGTATCCTCTTTGATGATACACGAGAGAGCCATCTTATATGGTTAAATTTTTGTTAATAAAATATATTTTTCTCTCTCCTAATTTTTGATCTCCTATAATTATTTTTTTATAATTTTTTATAAATACTTTTTGTTTGATACTTGTTGGTGCAGAAACTGGTCGTCGCCGGAGGTTGCTGGAGTCGAGGCCGCCGAGGTCGCCGCCGGGGACCTGCAAAATAATGTCCCGTCCGGAGCCGGTGGGGGGTGGCTCCGGCAGGACCCTCCGACGGTCAAGTCAGTTTTCGGCCAACAGTAATGGAGTGCTCGGAATGAGTTCCGGAGCTTAGAGATGAGGAGGAGAGCTTAGAGAGTCGAGAGTTCAGAGAGCTTAGCCTTAGCGTGTCGGGAGGGTCCTTTATATAGTGGAGCTTGATGGTGACAACTGCAGTCGCGTGCTGGCGGGCCGCTCGAGGTTCGACGGAGTCAGTCTCATGGGCTGGTGCCGTGTGCGGCGGATTGAGGGTGACAGCCATCGCCGCCTGACAGTGGGTCGCTATCGCTTGCGGCGGACTGACTGATGGTGATGGTTGCAGAGCTTGCCGAATGAAGGGTTGAAGGCCTTCGTCGTGTGCCCATTTCGGAGGAGTTCGGGCTCCTGAAGAGGAAGATAGGAGGGAGTTCGGCTCCCATAGGCGTCTGGCTGGAGGTATGCAGCTAAGGCTCGTCCGCTGAAGAGTTCGGCTGCTGAGAATCCGAAGCTCGATCGTTTGGGGTTCGGCCGGCTGTTGGACTTCGGCTAAGGCTGGGACACTTGAGAGTTTGGTAGGTGCTCGGTCGGCCGAAGTTCGATGAGGGCGACCGCTGAGGAGTTCGGCCGAGTAACGACTGATGAGGAGTTCGGGCTCCTGAGTGACGACCGCTTGGGGATTCCGCTAAAGCCCGTCCGCTGAGGAGTTCGGCCGCTGAGAGGACTTCATTGAAGCTCGGCCGCTTGGAGTCGGTCCGAAGGAGTTCGGCCGCTGAGAGGACTTCATTGAAGCTCGGCCGCTTGGAGTCGGTCCGAAGGAGTTCGGCCGCTGAGAGGACTTCATTGAAGCTCGGCCGCTTGGAGTCGATCCGAAGGAGTTCGGCCGCTTGGAGTCGGTCCGAAGGAGTTCGGCCTCTAGGCCGTTCGGCCGTGGTAGGGGCTCGGCCTGGCGCCTGGCGCTAAAGCTCTTCAGCGGCTACTGGTTGCATTGGGCCGAGCATCGGGCTAGACTTCGGCGGGAGCGGGATTTATCCCCAACACTTGCCCCCCCCCACTCCCAAGTTCGAAGCTCGAAGGAAGGGAGTGCAGGAAGAGCGACTGCCGAAGTCTTCTTCCAGGCCCCGTGCTCGCTGCAGCTGAAGCTCGGGTGTAGGTCTCGTCGCCAGCCAATGTTGACGTCGAAGTTGAAACCGGGGCCCGGGGGAGACCTTGTCTCTAGTCGATGTTTGGAGTTGAAGTGGGACTCATTTCCAGCCAAAGTTGATGAAGCTGATGTTGAAGCTCTCTGGCCAAGGTTGACATGATAGCTTTCTCTAGCCGAGGTCGATGTTGAAGCCCCCCGACCGAGGTCGTCGCGGGCCTCACGTCTATCCGCGGACCTTATCCCTAGCCAGAGCCGATGCGGGCGCTCGGGGGAGATCTCATCTTCCTACTGCCGAGGTTAGCCCAGTTCCTCGGGGGAGATCTGATTCATAGCCGAAGTTGCTCGGGGGAGATCTTATCTCCTGCGGCCGAGCTTCCCTTGGGGGAGATCTTATCTTCTGTAGCCGAAGTGTGCGCTCGGGGGAGATCTTATCTCCCGCGGCCGAGCTTCTCTCGGGGGAGATCTTATCTCCTGCAGCCGAGGTGCGCGCTCGCGTTAGGACGAGGTTCTCCTCCTGTTCCTAACCGAGGTTGTTCACGGTCGCTCGGGAGAGATCTTATCTCTAGCCGAGGTTGATGTGCGCGCTCGGGGGAGATCTTATCTCCTGCGGTCGAGCTTCTCTCGGGGGAGATCTTATCTCCTGCGGCCAAGGTTGGTGCTCGCGTTAGGACGAGGTTCTCCTCTTGTTCCTAATCGAGGTTGTTCATGGTTGCTCGGGAGAGATCTTATCTCTAGCCGAGGTTGACTCAGTCGCTTGGGAGAGATCTTATCTCTAGCCGAGGTTGATGATCGTGTTAGGACGAGGTTCTCCTTCTGTTCCTAACCGAGGTTGTTCACGGTCGCTCAGGAGAGATCTTATCTCTAGCCGAGGTTGACTCAGTCGCTCGGGAGAGATCTTATCTCTAGCCGAGGTTGTCAACGGTCGCTGAGGTTGATGCTCGCGTTAGGACGAGGTTCTCCTCCTATTCCTAACCAAGGCTGTTCACGATCGCTCAGGAGAGATCTTATCTCTAGCCGAGGTTGACTCGGTCGCTCGGGAGAGATCTTATCTCTAGCCGAGGTTGATGCTCGTGTTAGGACGAGGTTCTCCTCCTGTTCCTAACCGAGGTTGGCTCGTTAGGACGAGGTTCTGGCTCGGTCGCTCGGGAGAGATCTTATTTCTAGTCAAGGTTGTCAACGGTCGCTCGGAGAGATCTTATCTCTAGCCGAGGTTGATGCTCGCGTTAGGACGAGGTTCTCCTCCTATTCCTAACCGAGGTTGTTCACGGTCGCTCGGGAGAGATCTTATCTCTAGCCGAGGTTGAAGTGCGCGCTCGGGGGAGATCTTATCTCCTGCGGTCGAGCTTCTCTCGGGGGAGATCTTATCTCCTGCAGTCGAGGTGCGCGCTCGGGGGAGATCTTATCTCCTGCGGCCGAGCTTAGTGCTCGCGTTAGGATGAGGTTCTCCTCCTGTTCCTAACCGAGGTTGTTCACGGTCGCTCGGGAGAGATCTTATCTCTAGCCGAGGTTGACTCGGTCGCTCGGGAGAGATCTTATCTCTAGCCGAGGTTGATGATCGTGTTAGGACGAGGTTCTCCTCCTATTCCTAACCGAGGTTGTTCACGGTCGCTCGAGAGAGATCTTATCTCTAGCCGAGGTTGACTCGGTCACTCGGGAGAGATCTTATCTCTAGCCGAGGTTGACGCTCGCGTTAGGACGAGGTTCTCCTCCTGTTCCTAATCGAGGTTGTTCATGGTCGCTCGGGAGAGATCTTATCTCTAGCCGAGGTTGAACTGCGTGCTCGGAGGAGATCTTATCTCCTGCGGCCGCGCTTCCCTCGGGGGAGATCTTATCTCCTGCGGCCGAGGTGCGCGCTCAGGAGAGATCTTATCTCCTGCGGCCGAGCTTGTTGCTCGCGTTAGGACGAGGTTCTCCTCCTGTTCCTAACGCGGCGATTATTGACTGCTGCTCTCCTGTCATCGCATAGTTTTCGCATCCAGAAATAATATTATGCAGAGGGGAGAATTTTACCGAAGGGAAATCGCGGACAGCGCGTTCTCGTTTGAGGGGTCGACGGGGCGTTGTTCCTTCGGAGCTCCCTCGAGCAGCAAGTCCCGTCCAGACGACCTCCTCTATCTCATGCCGGCCTTCATAATTTGGACCATGCTTCTCTTGACTTTGTCGCTGGGGATGACAATCACCGATGTAGCTAGCTCCTAGCTCCTCTCCCCTCCCCGGGGTGGCGTTGATGACGCCGCGGGACGGCCAACCTTCTTATCTTTTCCAGTTACGGCAGTGCCTATAGCCGATCTTCTCCTTGATCGCGCACGTTTGGAGAGGCCATAGTCCTTCAGGTCTTGGCGGCTGGCTCTTAACTTTGTCGAGGATTCGAGTTAGAGGAGCGGGTCGAGGATTCGAGTTAGAGGAGCGAGTCGTAGCCGCGGAATCTTTCGGGAGGAGGATTTCTTCGTGCCCTTCTGTCGAGGCTTCCTTTGCGGTGAGCTCGAGAAGTTCGGGCTTCGCTTGCATGGAGCTTCATTCCGCTTTCCTGCGAAACTTTCGGTGGGAGAACTTCATGCTTCTTTGTCGGGGAGTTCGGCCTCGATCGCCCTGGGGCGGTCTCGAGCACGGCCGAACTTCACTTGGGTGATCTGCTGCGAAGTTCGGCCTCCTTTATGCCGAACTTCAGGCGTGGGAGAACTTCGTTCCGTCCTTGCCGGTGCCGAACTTCATTTCGCCTTGATGATGAGCCTTGGGGGAGCTCGGCTTTTCTTCGAGCCGAACTTCATTCCTCTTTCCCACGAGACCCGCCGTGGGAGAACTTCCTGCTGCTCTTGTTCGGACGAGTTCGGACGAGCTCGAGGGGAGCTCGACTTTTCTTGCCCGAACTTCGTTCCGCCTCCGGTGAACACTTTGTAGGCGGTTCCTTTGGGGGACATACTGGAGCGTGAGTTCGGCCTTACTTGCGCCGAACTTCGTTCCGCTTTCCCGCGGAAGCTTCCGCGGGAGGACTTCATACTTCTTTGTCGGAGCTTCCTCGATGACGGGCTCATGGGTGGGTTCGGCCTTCCTCGCGCCGAACTTCATTCCGCTTCAGCGGGGGAACTTCTGCTCTCCATTTCTCTCTTAGGGGCGATTGGGCTCTTCCTTAAGGCTGATTCCTCGCGCCCTCATGGCGGGCTTGCTGGTGGAGTCGCCACCGGAGGTTGCTGTATAGCCTGCAACGCCTCCGTGAGGCCACGGATCTGTCGGACAAGCAGGCCAAACTGCTTCACATCCACCGCGGGTGCAGGTGGAACCTAGGCCGCCGGGGCTGAAGCAGGAACAGACGGGCCTGGACGGGATCGGATCGCGGAGGCCGCCGAGCGCCGTGTCGAAGCTCTCCTGGGAGGCATTTCTTCTTTGAGAGAGCAAAGAGAGATCTCCGAAGAGGGAAGAGAAGAGTCGCCGAGCACTCCTTTAAGAACAAGGGAACCTCGAAGGTTCAGGCCCCTCCTTCTAGCGCCAATCTGTTGGTGCAGAAACTGGTCGTCGCCGGAGGTTGCTGGAGTCGAGGCCGCCGAGGTCGCCGCCGGGGACCTGCAAAACAATGTTCCATCCGGAGCCGGTGGGGGGTGGCTCCGGCAGGACCCTCTGACGGTCAAGTCAGTTTTCGGCCAACAGTAATGGAGTGCTCGGAATGAGTTCCGGAGCTTAGAGATGAGGAGGAGAGCTTAGAGAGTCGAGAGTTCAGAGAGCTTAGCCTTAGCGTGTCGGGAGGGTCCTTTATATAGTGGAGCTTGATGGTGACAACTGCAGCCGCGTGCTGGCGGGCCGCTCGAGGTTCGGCGGAGTCAGTCTCATGGGCTGGTGCCGTGTGCGGTGGATTGAGGGTGACAGCCATCGCCGCCTGACAGTGGGTCGCTATCGCTTGCGGTGGACTGACTGATGGTGATGGTTGCAGAGCTTGCCGAATGAAGGGTTGAAGGCCTTCGTCGTGTGCCCATTTCGGAGGAGTTCGGGCTCCTGAAGAGGAAGATAGGAGGGAGTTCGGCTCCCATAGGCGTCTGGCTGGAGGTATGCAGCTAAGGCTCATCCGCTGAAGAGTTCGGCTGCTGAGAATCCGAAGCTCGGCCGTTTGGGGTTCGGCCGGCTGTTGGACTTCGGCTAAGGCTGGGACACTTGAGAGTTCGGTAGGTGCTCGGTCGGTCGAAGTTCGATGAGGGCGACCGCTGAGGAGTTCGGCCGAGTAACGACTGATGAGGAGTTCGGGCTCCTGAGTGACGACCGCTTGGGGATTCCGCTAAAGCCCGTCCGCTGAGGAGTTCGGCCGCTGAGAGGACTTCATTGAAGCTCGGCCGCTTGGAGTCGGTCCGAAGGAGTTCGGCCGCTGAGAGGACTTCATTGAAGCTCGGCCGCTTGGAGTCGATCCGAAGGAGTTCGGCCGCTTGGAGTCGGTCCGAAGGAGTTCGGCCTCTAGGCCGTTCGGCCGTGGTAGGGGCTCGGCCTGGCGCTAAAGCTCTTCAGCGGCTACTGGTTGCATTGGGCCGAGCATCGGGCTAGACTTCGGCGGGAGCGGAATTTATCCCCAACAATACTTATTCTGGATCCTACGCTAGCATGATCGATCTATTTTGAGAAGCATAATGTTCTACAAGGAGAGAATTAGGACTTCTTTAGATAATTTTGCAGGATTAAACTAAATTTCTTGGATTCATAAATTAGACAACAGGCAGAATTAATCCATATATATATATATATATATATATAGGCTCCAATCCTCCGTGCCTATCCAAATAGGCTCTTAGATCAATGAAGTGCTTTTCTCTTTGATGCCGTCGCGTAATTTTTCATTTTTGAAGATGAACGGTGTCATGTATTTTTTATTCTCTAATTTGCAAACAAGGCCTTGGACGTATTTAAATCTTTGACGTGTCACCATCAAACTAGCAAACTGTACCTCCCTTCCTACCGAATTGCAGAGGATCTGAGCCCGAACAAAATCCTAATGGATATGTAGGACAACTGCATAAGAAAAATGATATATTTTTTGTAGTCACCAGCGCTTCAAATTTTCAAATAGCCCTTCCGAAGCAATTTCAGCATCATTTAACAATAACGTGATATCTATGAAAAAACTTGCATCAGAACATGATGCCATGAATTGGTAGACTGCAGATTAGCACAAATTAAGGACATAAAATTTGTTGTAACCTCTTGTCTATATGGTCCTGAAAGCCTGGTGCAATGGCGAGTGATGTTACACTCGAGCAGCAGAATGTTAGATAAAACTCTTAGAACGGTAAACAGGCATTATATCTTTCATATAAAATAAAGGTTCATCTCTTTTTGTATAAATCTACTAGTGCAATAAACACTAATTAGAGATCCATACAACTGATGCATGATAATGCTCAAAATATTTTGAGATTTGTGCAAGATACAATTCAATGGTCGATATGGAAGGAGTTGATCAATTATTTCTTTAGTGCAAAGATACAATTCAAATTTTAGAATTATTAGTGGCATCGGTGTAACCCGGTTTACGGTATTGCTTACCTCCCGGTAGACATGGATCGCATCAGATCCCAATGCCAGTTTAAAATTTTCTGCGTGCATTCGAGGGATAACAATATCTTCTGGTTTTATTTTTATTTATTTATTTTAACGATATCTTCTGGTTAACGAAGTTGGATCGTCACCTCCCGCACCTTCCTTTCGATCTCTCCCACTCCATATGAAAAAAATAATTACCACTACCACTTCCATTCGGCACAAGGAACATGCACCGGCTCTCCGTTACATTCCAATCAATGGCATCGGTGGAATAATAAAATATTCTTGACAAGAGAGCGCAATAGCAGCAGGAATTCATTGCTGGCCCACCATCACATGCCTACTTTTCTTCTCGTGAGCCACTGTACGTTATAAAATATTCATCTACTGTTCATTCTCCGGTCTTCTTGCACTCCCTCCATATTTTTCTTGCCTCCTTTCAGACAGGCATTGTATGGATGCTCTCCTGGGCTCGATGCACGTTGAAAACAATGCAACGCGCTGCTCAAAACTACGTCTTAGGGGTGTCATCGCACCTCTTATTTTTATCCGTTCCTTTTCTTTCTCCTCCTTTCCACCCATCCATTCATCCACCCATCCATCCATCCATATGTCGATCAAATTTGTCCGTTCTTCTGAAGGTCTCAATGCTATATCTTAGTTCTCAAGTTCACAACCTAAATTTTTCGCTAGATAAGTACCTTGGGTTTCATCATGAGGTATAAAAGGCTTTTAGTGCTGCAGATATTATGGTTGATTCCTATATATGTGACTCTTCGCGAAGGTGATGAGCATGTGATTCCTTGACAACGCTGTCTGAGTTGTTAAAATGTTTTGGGACCATAAGCACTACTCCACTCCCATGACCTAGCTAAGGATTCCGAAGTAAAGCCTATGTCCCTTAGCCTATACTATCTTTCCGTTCTTTTAAATTTCTTTTCTATGAGGGAAAAAAAAAAAAAAGGACAAAAACAACATGCTGTACTCACTCCTAGGCCTATCTTGTTAGCGTGACTTGGGAACTAGTATAGGTTTCTTAAGAATGCAGTATCTGCTTAGTATTCGTTTTCTTTTATATCTTTGTTCTCTTCTCTTTCTCTTGATGACAACCTTCTCACTAGTGCGAAGAGTTAAGACTTTAAGTGTGGTTGGGAGCTGCAGTGGTCCACAAGATCTAGGAACCCATGATCTTAATGAAATGTTGATAGGGTGTACGTCCTCCCAACCTTTTCTAAGAAGTAAAGGAAAAAAGAAGAGTAAAATCTAGGAACCCATGTGATTGTTGTTGGCAGTTGTTGTGTTCATTAGGTCGGTTCATTTGTTGCCTCTACTCCCACAAGAAAAGCATCAGCGACAAATATGAATGTAAACCAAGAATGAGACTTAAAAAGCAATATTGGAAGAAAAAGGAGAACCAGGAAAATCATAGGCTTAATGCCAAATTATGTTCCCCTTAAAGAGTGGTCCTTAACCTGCAGAAAAGTCTTGAGGTCTGGTACTCTCAAGAAGAGGAAGTAGCTGTCTTGGTTTAGCTAAGGTGCAAGTGCAAAAAATTTGCAGCAAAATATAATGAACCCACAGGAAAGTAGAAGAGGTGTTCTAAAGGACTGATGAAATAAGAAAGTAGAAAAAATGAATTAATCTAGTAGAGACAAATAAGAAATATGAAAATGGTATATATGCTTATTACAATGTTGCATGAAAGACCGATTTCCCCCACACCATAGATATAGATAGGCTAGTAGAAATTTACCATGATACAAAAGCCAGAGAAAGTAAACCCATATTGGTTCTGCACTACGTAAAATGCCACATTGTTGAAGCATAATGTCCGGTCTGAACATGGAACATGATTGAAAGAAATTTTTTTTTTTCTATCTATAAGAGAGTTTTGAGTGTCTTGAGGGTCCGAAAAGAAAGGTATATATGTAGTGACCCTAGACTTTATTCAAAAAATACTAGTTAGAAGATATTATTTAGATTTTTTTATTCTCTCTAAGTATTTAGGATCTATCTAAAGCATGGCCAATGTAAGACCAAATACACATGCCTGTATGAATCCTTCCATACTCCATTTTAAACCTTAGCATCTTCGTCAGTCTAAGCATCCAAATCCATTCAAGCACAATAATATGTATGCACATCTAATTACATATAACTAGCACAACTAACTTATAATCGACCCAAATGAGCTTATATTGCAGTATCTTATAGTGCACATAAGTCATGAACTGGATTCGCTCTAATTCTATTCATAATGACTTAGAACTTCATATAAAATGCTAGTTTGAATGTATTATTTGAGTTCCTTAGCTCTATATAAATATCTAAGAACTATTTACCTACACGAGTCTTTCTGAATGTCACATTGTATAATATATTTATCTATCAAGTTTAGATGTATTAACTATATACCTTTCCAATGGCATACAAAATTTGAACCATAATAAGTCAATTTTTTAAAACCTAGGAAGTCATTATAAGTGAGAAAATTCAAATGATTCTAAATTCTGAGTAACAACCTATATTGGTCCTTATGTTTTCATTTTTCTTCTGTCGTCACTCCCTCTTTTTTTCCTCCTTTTCATGTATGGCCACATGCACATATGAACACATATATACAAAAATACACCTAGAAACTAAAATTCATATACTTTAATGGTCTCTAACCTAAGAATTAAATTTGTACAAAAATAAAAAAATTAGTACCATGTACTATATTTTACTATGATCTCATTATCAAAATACAATAAATCTAAAGCCACAATTGGTATCATTTTTTCCTATTTTTTACTTTTAAAAGTGAAAATATGAAATCTAATTAAAAAATGATATTTGGTTCCTAACATTTAGAATTTTTAAAAAAATAATAATTTTTTTCACACTTACTATTGTTAAAAATAACTTTTTTTAAGTCGTAAAATTAAATTGAGTCTTAGTTTTCATAATTAATCTCTTGTTAGCCCTTGGTGATTATTGCCTTGTCACTTTGACTCCCATATACTTCATGACTAAGAAGGCCTCCCCTCTTCCCTCCTCATCTCTTCCATCCCATTTGCATTCATCATGTCCTCCAATCCCTCACCTCCTTCTATCCGATCCTCTCCCTTTGCTACCATCTATGTCTCCCACCATGACCCATTCTAGCTTTTTATGCCCCCACCAACTCCTCTCTCCTTAATGACCATGCTTGTGATCTCATGCTCGCCTGAGATCATGAGATTGTAAGCTAACCGTGAGATAGCCTAGCTAGAAGAGCTCCCTTCCCTCTATCTATTATCAAAATACAAAATAAAAGTAATGATTGACTACCAAATAGGATTTGTTGTTAATAATTAGATAAAATAGAAATAAATTTTCTATCTCTAAACATTTTTAAAAAGAAAAGGGATAATGGTGCCTAACGCAGCCTAAATTTATCAATGTCTCATAATTTATAGGTCATTATCAATAAAATGATGAATTTTCAATTTATATGTTATATCACATATATTTTGTCACATAACGTAATTGATACCTTTTGTTTTTGTCATATTATATTTTGTCACATATCTATTCTTCTCTAATCCAACATGAAAGGGAGCAATATAGATTTTTTAGGACAAAAAAAAAAGGTGAATGGAATGTTAAATTTACCTCAAATTTCATTTTGAGAATTTCAAATACTAATTTTTAGAAATATTAAAATTTATTCAATAGAAAAGATTAATAAAATATAAAGTTAAAACTACAATTAATAGTATTAGGACACTCATCTAGTATCTAATGACCATAAATAAGCACATACTGCAACATAATACTAATGAACTCAAGTTTTAAATATTATAAAAGAAATAAAAATGATATCTTTGATTAAGCTACAATAGCTCAGAATGTACATTCAAGATTACTTTCTCTATTTATTTCATTAGTTTTGATATATTTTCTTTCTTCATAAAAAAGAGTGAAGTAGTGAAGAAATTAAATGGTAACTAGAATGTTCATATTCTTTCAATATCATTTGTATAAATTTAACAAATTTCACCATAAAGAACATGGCATGTCCATTTATATATGCACACTGTCCTATCAAATTAGATAATATGTATGCAAATTTCATAAATAACATATATAATATATGAAAATTAACAACTTGAAACATGAAATTTATATGATAGCACTTATCAAGTTTTGTATAAATGGGATTTAATTCAGCTTATTTTTCTAATTTGGAGATATAAAAGAAAATCCAAGAAAATAAGGTTATTTTATTACTTTTAGAATCCAAACATGAGCCGTTTCTAATTTACTAAGTCAATCCATTGATCAACTAGTATCAATTGTAGGCCCTATTACTATTAAGTTTGTTGTAATGGATATTGAAAATTACCACAACTTGCACTAAAGAATGACTTCAAATTGTTGTAATCGATAGATTATTGAAACTTCCAAATAATTTTCTAGGAAACTATTTCTAAGGTGCTCCTAAAGTGCACATGAAAAGTTCACCAGGTTCATAATTGTCGAGTCAACAAGTTCCCAATCAAACATCCCCATATTTGTTAACAAATTCATGAATTACATTAACCCCGCATTGCCACTAGGCAAAAGGATTTTCGGATGCACTTTATGGAAGCAACAAAACATTATATATGACCTTGTAGATCCTTTTAAAATTTCATGGGATTGTTGGAGTTGAGGCTTTGAATCTAAAGACTTAATAGAGGAGGATACTACATCGAGAGAGGAGTCTAATCTATATATCAATTTTTGGTTCTCCTTTATAAGCAATACCTTCCATGTATTTTGGTTTATGTTATTTGAGTGAAGGCTAGCTGTAAATCAATTTTATTATAATTGTTCAAGTCCATGACTAATGGTGTTCAGGAAGAGTAACTTGCTAGACCCTCTTTCTACATCCAACGATCTTGAGGCATATCATCCTTCAAATATACTAATAATGTTGATGCCCTTTAGATTGGTAGCTTAACTCTTAAATTTGTTAGTTAGAAGAGCCTTATAATATATACTTTGTGAACTGCTCTTAGTGTTGAAATAAAAATATAGTTTCCTGCGTTAAAAGCTCTCTCAACATGTAGAACTTGAGGTTAATATTCTTGCATATCCCTTTCCATGTATATGATTTCTTTTTCAATTTTTTGATAAAACTATCCAAATGAGGACAAGGAGTATCTATCAATCCCTACTAGTTCATAGATAGAGAAATAAGGATAAGAAGCACCTCCACCAAAATAAAATAAGAAAAAAATATCCACTAAAGCCACCTCTTGCGAAAAATAGTTATAAGCCTCAAAAATTAATTACTAAACCAAAATGAAACCAACTTGTAGCCAAATAATCCAAGATTGGAAATGATAGTTGTAGGAACCATTGTGAACGATCGTTCACCAATAATGAACAAAAAGATGTCATTCTCTTAAGTATGCATCCTTGTCAGGTTGATAAACTATCTTAGTTTTTGGAATTAATGTAAAGAATATTATCTTGTTGTGGAAAGCAAAGCCTACTTTATACTTCCATCAAATCCCTTCTCATATCATGATGGAATTTATTAGAATCTTTTGTGTCAATCTATTTTATGAGTTCAAAATATTATGCAACTAAAACCTTTGTTTCTCGCTCTATGGACATACATTTGTTTACAAGGTCAACAAACCATAAAAAAAATCAATAACATATCAATCATAGGATCGATTTTCAACCACTCAAATTTCTTTCCAATTTTTCATATAATTTGACATCACATTCTTTTACATATTAATTTTTCAACAATAAGCCTATTGACAAGCATATTTTACAGTACTCATTAGTTGTGAAATAACATGATCATCATAAATAAAAGAATCACTAATAGTATAACAACAAGATGCTAAAAAATACCAATGACAAAATAGTATTTACATCTAATTCTAAATTGCTATGTTATCTACTCCTATAGAATTTTAACCAAACAAAGCAATGATATGTATATAGTAAAAATGTTCTCTCACTTCTTGCCCTGTCTTTATTGGTTTTTATTAAAAGTCATATCTTTGTTTTGTCCTTCCTTGATTGCTTAATTGTTGGTTCTTCCTATCATGGAAAAGTTATTATAGCAAATATTTTGGAAAGTTAGCTTGACATTATTTTTCTACCCATAACCTTAATGATATATGTTTTAAAAGCCTAATTTTTTAGTATCTTTGTCATTCGTAGTATGAAAATTTTCCATTCCTTCTTGAGGTTGCATATGTTTTAGCACACAGTATGTTTTAGTATCTTTTGTTTTAGTACCTCTATGGTGTATATTTTAGTACATAGGATTTCTCTTTTACAACTTCATATTTTCTTTATCTGTATTTAGTTTTATGTTTTAGCAACAAAACTTTGACCATTTTAGTTTGCATCTAATATACTTTAAACAATTTTTAAAAGCAATAAATAAAATGCTATCCAACAGGCAATACCAAGACAAAATATATGGTATATAATAGTATAGAAAACCATTAATCTCACCATAAAAGAGTCCAACAAATAAGAGTTTAAATTTAGTCTCTATGAAGGATGGACACAATTTTTTTGGAAAAATAATTAATATTACTATAATATAAAATCAAGATCCAGCAAAATGCATGAAATAGGACAACAAAGTAATGTACTTATGCAGTATAATTGCATCATGAGTTTTGGTGTCGATTAGAAGCTAAACAAAATTAACTATAAAAAAGTAATTATGTGATGAAGAAACAAAATTAACTATAAAAAAGTAATAATGTGATGAAGAGGTATATACCCAAAAATATAATATTATATATTCTCAAACTAGTTAATTTAGAAGTAAATTAACCATTAATATATTGCAAACCTCTTAATTTTAATAATACAAATCAAAGGTGATTTAAAGTATAATACATGTTGAAATATTCAAAAAGAAAAGATAATTAAGCACCTGAATAGAAATGCTTATGACATAAATTTTTGGATGTATAAAATAACACTAATAGAGTTTTTCTCTTAACATAGAGAATTTTGAGAACTTTAAGAATTATAGCATGCTTTTATAGCATAATATAATTATCTTATAAGTTAATAATAACTAGAAAAATGCAACATGCATATAATTATGTTGCTATCCAAATTAAATTTCATAGTTTCTTTTGCAAATAAATATTGTAACAAAATATTCTTGAAAGTATTAAAGATGATAGAAAACAAGATTAATTTTTTAATTGGCATACATCTAATATACAACGCTATCCAGATTAAATTTCATATTTCCTTTCGTAAGCATAAGTAACAATATATTTTTGAACCTTTACATGGATGACAAAAGATTATTTTTAAAATCAAGAAAATATTATGAAGACAATCATATATCAAATTAAAATTTTGACAACTATTTATATAGTTTGTAGCAAAATGTAAAATTTAGATTATATCTATTTTAGTTATGAAAATATGCTTATTGACAACATTTAGGAAATGATATTGTGAAATATGTCACTCCTAATTATCAATGTAGCATCAAACAATAGGCTATGATTGTACTAACTTTAAATCTAGAGTTACAAAGTTAAAATACTAATATTTGAATTTATTATATCAAGTATATAATTTTTGCTAAAATAAGTTTAAACTAATTAAATTTTCTAAAAAATGTAATGAATAACAAAATTTACTTAACCATTTTAAAGTAATTTTGAATGTGTCGTACCTTGAAACTTCCAAATATTGACAATATCAATAAAATATGTTGGGACTAAAGTAATTATAATTTAAGAAAAAAAATTAAGAAATGATAAGCTTGAATTACATATTTACTTAGTCATTTCACTAAGAATTTTTAAAATTATATGAAAAATTAATATTATGTTGTCAAATATATGTGGCAGGAAGTCAAACCCCTTAATATCAAACACAATTGATACCCTTGGGTCAGCTTAGATCACATTATGAATTCAAATATAAAAGGAGCAAATTCTAAACTAAAAGAAAAGAGCATTGCAGAAGATGTTATGGATGATCTAATGTAATCTTACCTATTATTGAATAAGGATGTTGTTGGCTATTATAGTAAATTACAAAACATTACCTCTTAGTACAACTACAACCCTTGCATATTATAACAATGAAACCACTATTAATACAAGAAATCCAAGAATTTGTTAGTCCTGTTTCTCCATGATTAGAACTATGAGATTTGTGTATAACTTGAGAGTACCTGCAATGGTGAGAATTAAAATGATAAACCTTTTCCGAGCTGTTAGAAATTGTAAGTACATAGTGGCAAATAAAAATTGACATAATTTTATTTCTAAAATTTTTCTTTTTAATAAATTTCATATATCTTTTTTAACTCTCTATCTCTCTCTCAAAATATAAAGTACTCAAGAATATGTAATTTAGGCGTCATTAATTCTATGTATTACTAACAGTTTATATCTGCAGAATATGCTACAAGAAATCACTGTCTTATGTTTCCTATTCAAAGACATTGTAGTTATCTTAAAAAGAAGGAATAGTCTCATGGTGCTGTCCAAAGGGAGGGGAAGGGAGGGAAGGTGGTGGTACGTACAGGGGGAGGGGAAGGGAGGGAAGGTGGTGGTATAGGCGGAAGTATCCAAGTACTTTACATATTGCATACTAAAGTACTATTGCTCAGAAACAATTAAAATGTGGCCAGATCAATGAGGTGGGTTAACAAAGTTTGGAGTGTAGAGGTATATATTCTAAAATTTTGCATATCCTCGAAGCCTCATGATGTCATACCAGCTAGCAAACCTATTCTGATCAGAAAACTGGGCCAGTTTCTTTCTCCCCTCTTTCGTACCAAATTGGGCAAAGGAAATGGAGCAAGAGATTGCATGGGTCCACCAACATCGAGAAACTGCATTTGCCGTACATTCATAAAGACAGCTAAAATGTGTGCAAGAGAAGGAACAAAAAGAGGTAGAATTTAATATTTTTGTTGATCTGGCTTTGTTCATAATATATGGATGGAAACTAATAAAGTGGGAAGCGATGTTTCAAGATAACCTCATCCCCGACCAAAATATGCTTCCATCTTAGAGCAGCAAACTGGTGGGCAAAAGCCCATGAAATGCGCCTGTTTCTTAGAACCAAAATGTACAACAAACCACCGAAATAAAATAAAATAAAAAATAAAAAAATATGCAATCCCAAGAAAAGAGATCTTAACAGGAGAAGTTCCTAAACAATAGTTAGATTCAATCAAGAGAAACTTCCATGTGATTCAAAAGATTACATTCATCAAAGACCAAGCTGCGAAAATAGTAAAGGCCAGAAAACCACGGAGAAACCAAAACGGAGAGCAAGAGAAGGTGTGGTAGTTTTGGTTAATCCATCTCATCTAGTTTTAGGGTCTGGGATGTTGGGGAAAGAATTGGGTGCCGGCCATGAAGGCACTAAGGGGTGTTGGGTAAGGATCCAGCAAAGCAGCAGCGGCATCAGAAGCATTAGTATTCGCAGCAGCGACTGCACTACCTGCGATAGCAGCGGCAGTAGAAATAGCAGCAGGAGCAGTAGGTGAAGAGGAGGCTTCACCATGATGAGTATGGTAATGAGTAGTGGAAGACATGTACTCGGCTTCAGGCCCTTGGTCGTAGAGAATGCCCTTGAACAAACGTCCTCCGATGCTCACCGCCGTCTGGTACGCGTACTCGTCCTCGGCTTCGTCCACCGGGCTCACCCGCACGCAGCGGAACACCGCCTGCGAGCTCACCTCCGGCGGAAAGCTCGCCGCCTCCAGAACCCCTCCTGCCATGCGCCACCACCAAATTTCACATATTCTATCGAACCACCATAGATCGAGGAAAAGCTAGCAGCTAGGGTGGTGGAGAGCAAGTGTGGAATGAACACGAATCACGCAAGAGATTCGGGGAAATGGTAGATGACGTAACAAATAGCAGTGTAATTATTGTGCGATATATACCTGAAGTGGTGGTTGTGATGGCCGTGGGCAGGCGGGTGGTTTCTCTGGGCCGTTTAGAAGTCTCTCCGCCGCCGCTGCTTCCCTCGGAACCACCACCACGGTATTGGTGGGGGTGGTGGTGCTGCTGCTGTAGGGCGGCGGCGGTGGCGAGCTGCTGCTGGCGCTCGCGGCGCTTGGCGGCGGGGACCCAGGTGCTCTTGACGTGGGTCGGGCAGTGGAAGCCGCGGCTCTTGCAGCAGGTCCGGCACCGGAGATGGGCGCAGTCCTTCTTGGCCTGGTTCCCGCAGTCCTGGCAGCTGATTCCCCCTCCCGCGCTGCTCCTCATGGCCCCGGCGCTCCGGCCAGGCCCATCGGAGAAAGATAGCAGCGTCTCTCTAGCTGACGATGAGGAGGGCTGGAGATGGTGCTGTCTCTGGATCTGGTGCTGCTGCCAAAGCCCGAAGCCTCGCGTGTATGGAATTTCCTCACTTCTGCCGCCGGCGCCGCCGTAGAGGAATAGATTCTCGGGAGGGATCCCTTCTTGATCTCCTTGCTGCTGCCTTTCCTGATTTTGACTCCCACCTAAAGAGAACCCGAACATTCTCCCCTACTCTTAGCTGAGATCTTCTTGGATTCCAGCCGAAAATCCATAGTACAGCGAGATGCCAAGAACGAGAGCCTATTTTGCCTCTCTTTCCCTGCAAAATTGAATCAGATCTGATCTCGTTAGAGCTCTCAGAGCACAAGACATCTACTAAACTTCAGTAGTGGTTTAACTCATACCTTTTTTTTTTTTTTTTTTTTTTTTGTTTTTTTGGCTAATTTCTCCTGCGTATGAACTCGTGGAAACCGGGGGAGAGAGAGATTATGGAGGTCACGGCGTGGGTTTGCGCTCTGCCACGCTGCTGCAGCTGCAACCTTGCCACCTTTTGTTTTGTGGGCAAACGAGTCGGCTTAATTTGCCATTTTTTAAGACTTGTGCAGAGAAGCGGCAGCGGCAGCAGGAGAGTAGTCGCTGTTGGCTACCTGCCTTAAGTAGCTGCCTCTCTTTCCTTCTTTGCTTCTTGAATAATTGTGCCCACCCTTTTGTTTTATATTTTTCTCTTCTCCTTCCTATTTTTCCCTCACGAGAATCGGCTCCCTCTGACGAGTTTTTCTAAGAAAGGGAATCACAGCCCCTGCAACGCCGCCATGGAGACGGCTGCAACCTCAATTCCAATCCCCTCTCTCTCTCTCTCTCTCTCTCTCCAGTCTCTTCTCTCTTCTCTCTCTATGTTAATCGAAGAAAAGAATAAATAAATGAGCATATGAACGCTAATTGGCCGATGGTGGAAATTAGAGGGCTAAATGTGCATTCCGTTATTCTCTTGCGTGTGCTGGGAGCAGAGAGAGTGGATCCCGACCTTCCACGTTCTGACAGATGGTTGGGATGTATGCGCGTGTAGGACATCGAGCGTCGTGTTGTCTGTCCTATGGACCGCAAAACCCGCTTCTTTTTCGTGATTCTTGCCCGCTTTAGCGCGGCTGTTGTCCTGCGCCCATTCGAGGTCCTTCGGAGGCGAGGAGGAAACGTGGATCGATACGCGTATTTAACAGTAGGCTTACTGTTTGCCGTGATGTTAATCTTTATTTATTTTCTCGATCATATTACCTGCGGAAGAAAAAACGGACGGACGTCTTCCTTCCACCGCGTCTTCTGACCGGTCCAAACAAATTCTCTGGAAGTGCTCGATGTTGAGGCCAACTCTTCCAAGTTAATGCACCAAATTATGTACAGGGCTAGTAATTTTCCTTTTCTTCTTTTTTGGTGTAGACATTAGCCATTAAATATAAGATGTATTCTTTTCGTCCGATAAAGAAGTAAAACATTAGATTTGTTCATGTCATGAAAACAAATTCTTTTACCAAGAGTACATATCTCATATATATCTGAAACCTGAGAGCAGGTTGCTCGAGAGTAGTGTACTAACCATTGCAAAACCCTAGTCGGCCAACATGTCCCTTTTAAAGTTAAGCACCTGGTTGCTGATCTTTTCTTTGTAATTCAGGGGACGCGTGTCAAAATATTGGAGTTGCTGCAGGAACAATCGCATTAAACCTTGTAAGTGGGCGGTAGCAACGTTATGGTCGCACCTAATCTCACTCATATACGAGAACATTTGTTTGTATCAAGAATTGATGGCGTACATGTTCGAGTGGGCCTTCTATTAATTACAGTTTGTTGGGAGGCATAGAAGTTCTTGCATTGCTCTAAATAATGTGGAACAATGATGATATAAGCTCTCATAGATATTCATTTCCGAGACATGTTAATATTTATGTATCATATGATAAGATTATAAGGATGAACTATCTACCTGTTTATAGTAATTGGTCATCGATCAACTATAGTAAATGATCAAAAATATTTAGCCCACCAAGATTTGATTAAAATGCTCAGGCTTGGCTACTTTTTATTTACAGATCGAAGAGGCTACATGTAGATGGTTTACCGCTGAAACCAACTTATAAAGGAAGTTATCAAGTTATAGGATAATCATGAACAAAAACAACTATCCAAAAGAGAGTTGTTTATTTAAAAAACTGCTAGCAACCACTGGAGGAGTTTCCGGGATACAAAACCTCTTATATTAATTTTTCAGCAAATGATAATTTCTCTTACTTGAGGCATGAAAAAGAACCAAGATGCCTCAGATTGATCTTAGCTATCATCGATAAATCATGAAAAGGTGATTTTAAAATGTGAAAATATTTTTGGTGCATTTACTAGAAGGCCAAGCGATTGTCTAGAATGCCAGTTATGACTGCACTTAAAGGGGAGATCTTAGTTATGGCTGCACTTTCTTTTTTCCTTTTAATTTTAAATGGGAAAAACCTCATCACAACGCGGCTTAGAAAAGCCAATCAACTAATTATTGAAATTACTTTACCAAAAAAAAAAACTAATTATCAAAATTTAGGGCACCATTTAAATATATAGTTAGAAAAATCTAGCAAAAGTTAATTGTTGTTATTGTTGCAAGTCTCCGGTCTATGATGGATGTGGTAAGGTTGGATGTTCCTCGACAGGAAGGCTGAGAAGTCAACACTTGTCGGAAGTTTTCTGGCGAGAGACCCTCCGATAGTTAAGCTAGTTGGAGCTTCAAAATAGTAGAGGAAATAGGAAGGAAGCTAAGAGAAAGAGGAGGATATGACTTCTTTTCTTTCAAAAAATTAGCCTTACCTGAGGGTCTCCTTGGTCCTTCTTTTATATTGAAGTAGAGCTACAGGCAGCTTGCTAAAATTAGTAAGTTGTTAGGCCTGATCTTTTAAGCCATTAGGCCATGTTCCAATAGTTTATTGGGATAGAAAATCCATCCACTAATCCATGGATTAAGATTATTAGTCGTGGATGTCAATTGTAAATTTTACCTGCGTAGATAAGTAAGCTAGGAGCCTATGGTCGGTATAGAGCCGAGGCTCCATACTAGTGCTCATGCTCGAGATTTTTGGGATGTTGCCTTTCCTTCGATCGATCGTGGAGGCTTGTTTCCTGTCATCAGTGAGATCTCGACTATAGGGTCAGCAAAATCCCAACCATAGGGTTGGTAAATGCTCGGGCTGGGGGTCGGAAGGAGGATGACGAAACATGATCGATCTATCTTGATTTCTTGGCTCTTCCTAGTATCCGAGGTAATCTTGTCGATTCATCAGTAAGTGCTCAATCGTAATCCAATGAGGAGAAGGTTGGTTCAGATGGCAGCTAACCTCCATAAAATTTGTCCCCCATTTTTGAGTCCAAAGTGGTTTTACCATTTCAAATGAAGGAAGTAGTCGATAATTAAGAAGTCAAAATATCCAAAGTAGATTAGAAATTAAAATATCGGAAGAAGATTCCAAATCAAAATATCCGATGAAAGTTTGAAGTAGATCGAAAGTTAAAATATCCAAAGGTGATCCGAAGTCAAGATATCCAAAGGCCATTCAAAATCGAAATATCTGAAGAAGATCTAAAGTTGATATTTGATAGTAAATCTTGCCAAGCCAATATCATTGTCATCCTCAACCTTCGCTCGACTCGTCCATAGACAAGGAGCGCGAGTTAGCCATATAGGATCCTCGAAGAATTATCCTCTATTGTCGACTGTGGCAGCTTTCGCTCGACTCATTCATAGATGAGAAGCACTAGATGATCATATTGTTGAAAATATGTCCTAAAGCCAATCATCAGTCTGTTGATGATTGGACCATATATTTGTAATTGTATATAAATTATAAATTAATAAAAATTATTTTAATATTTTCATCATAAATTCTATTATCTTCTAATGAATTTCTATGTTGTGATGAAGTTCTTAGAACTATCTAGATTCGGTAAAGAAGGATTTACCATTTAGTCCTTAAATAGTTTATAACCAAATGATACGTTGTTACTTAGAACGACAATGTTTATCAAGTATAGATCGTTGTATGCCATATAGATTGATTGTCCTCATAACCAAGAAGTGTTGAGACACTGATATAGCATGCAAGTAAGATATATGGGTACATCTGCACTGAACATGACTAACTTTGAAACTTTTCTCCTATCAAGATTAGCTTCGATGGAATATGAGTATAAATATTTCTCCTATCAAGATTAGCTTCCCATGCCCTTCCTTTTGTTTGTCAAATATTTTTTTAGAAATAAAAATATGCACACAGAAGGAGAGTCCTTCTACATGTTAAACACAAGGGAGGAGGCGTTGGATAAGGATAAGAGGCTCACTTGATTTTTGAAATCAAGTGAGTGGTTAAAACCTCTCAATCACTCGACCCCTACCATTTTCTTCGTGGTTTTCCCATGGTATTCACGTCAATAAATTATGAAAATTTTTGTGCGTGCAGAAAAAGGGGGTTTGCATTATATGATAAAAATTTTAGAGTATTTGGGCATCAGTTCTAGATGAAAAAAATCTCAGAGTGAAGGTGAAAAGGATCCTGCAACACTTTACTTTTTCCTCATCCTTCTCTTCTCTTGTGATTTTTACCTCTAAGGATATTCTATTTTTAGATATAATCTAAATAGAGATTATAGATCTGAAAGTTATTTTTTCATAAAAACTTATTTCATGAAAAAATTCTATATAGAGAGGGCATGATAGGATTTTTAGTATGTCAAGATTTTTGGACCGAGTGAAATCCTAGATTTTAGAATCTGGATTCGGATGGAGAGATCGAGTGCTGTAAACATCAGATCGCCACCAAATTTGAAACACATCTTCATCATACTCCAATATTTATGTTTTAATTTTTTAGAATATCTAAAAGATCAAAAAATATGCGATTGATTGGATCAATCATGATTAGCTATCAAAGACTTCGACGAGAAGCTAGCACTCCAATGGAGTTGATCAGGATCAGGAGCTCCGTATGGATCAACCATAGAGGTCGAACACATGTACGACTATGACGTGATATCAAAGCATTATTCGATAAACTCAGATTGCAGTGATCGACTATCCGCAAAAAGGTATTGTGTTCTGAACTCGTAGATGTAGTAAATAGTTTATTACATAGTTTTATTTTTAGATCTATCATTGTATGCAAACATATTATATTTAGATCCTAATGTATAGAGTTAAAAAATCTGATATGATCAGTAGATAATTAATTAAATTAATTATTTTTTACTGTATCATTGCTATTTTTAAAATATTTTTTGAAAGTAGCATGATAAATCCTGCACTATTTTCTTCAAATGGTATCAGAGCAAGGTTCTTTAAACATGATATGCTTGCATATTTAAATAAATAATTTAGATTTAATCTAAATATTGATCTAATAATTAGAATAATTAGATCTAAAAAAATTAAAATTTAGATTTTACGGACTGTAGGTTGTCCTGTTGTAGAGTTTACCCCCTATAGTAAAAAGGTTGTCCTGGTACATTACTGATCTATATCGTTAATCATGAAATTACTAGATTTGATCTAATATTTTTATGATTTAATTATATTAGACTTTAATCTAATTTATGATCATGAATGCATAATTAGATAAAGTTTGATTCATGACTTCATGATTATATAGTGTACATAGTTTCAAATTAAATCTTACAACTAGTGTTATTTGTGAATTGAGATGATTTAATTCTGAAATGAGTTGATTTAATTGATGAACAATGTTAAGTTATAAAAGCTTTTCAAAATTAAAAATATTTTTAAAATATCGAATCCTAATCCTTAGCCCATAAACTTATTTAAAAATTAAGTATAATGATTTAGTATCTAGAATTATGAATTATGACTCTAAGTCGTTAATCATAAACTTCTGGATTATTGGGTTAGCTGAATTAGGTTCATAAATTGGGTTAGACCTAAGGTTAGTTAAAAGATGGACTAATTTAGAGTAATTGATCAAATCTACTTAAATGTTAATTTAGATTAGGTCAAGAACTCTATAGACTCAATTACAATAGTTGTAGTTGATCAAGTCTATGCCTTTAATAAGGACCAAATGGACTTGATTCAAGGCTACGCGGTCAAATTTGAAATTACTAGGTTGGTCAAATTAAAACTAATGAACCGAAAGGTGTCTAAGGTAAGTTTACCATTTTGATCAGTGGTTTTTAATTGAAAGCTACTTGCACTGATTCGGTCTTTAACGAGTTAATGGCATATCTCTTTCACTGATCTTGCTTACCTGGCCATCTTGGTGAGTTAGATTTTGATTAGATCACTTGATGATTTGGACTCATCCATGTCTATTAGGTTAATCAATCTGACTGATCTAGGTGCTCCTAATGTCAGCTTAGATTAGATTTTTTTCTGACTTGGTGAAGTCAGTAGGAGGATCGAAATTAGCTCGCTGAATTTTCTTAAATTGGTTAACTAAATTTTCTAAAATTATTAAGTCCTTAAAAGGAAAATAGTTATATAGATAACTAAATCATAACCTCCCATTAAGTTGAGTGATAATGGATTCTTTGGTATAATGATCATTGGAGGTCCAAAGGCCTGATGATTATTGACTAATGAAATTATCATTCATAAAATGATAATTTGGTTAAGTCTTTCTAATGGTGGTTAGGTTGGTCGACCAAAGTCGAACATGATCATTTATTGGTTAGATAAGACCAAATATGATCATGTTAGTGGTTGGATCTAACCGAACCTTTTTCAGTGGAGGCCAAAGCCTACTGATTAGGTCTATGGGGTAAAATCAATGTTACTAGAAGTTGTTTAGAGAAATAATTGATTTTGAATCTACCCATAGGTGCACATGGATTGATCAACCAAAGTTGGGCTTATGTGTAATCTTTGTGGATTCTAGTACCCACTAAGAAATTAGAGTAATTCCTCGAATTGAAGGTAGAGGCTACCAATTCATATAAAATAGTGGAAGAATCTTTAGATTGAAGTCTAAGTCTTTAGGATTAATAATTCATATACTAATTAGGTTTGATTTTTCTTTTTGTGTAGATATAGCCACTAACCTATCACTCCGATCATTGTTAGACCATGATAAATTAATAGAATCCAACTACGATAGCTGGTATCGTAAGTTAAAAATCATCCTGGAGCATGAGTGAATTCTTTATGTGGTAATGGATTGAGCACCTAAGGAGCCAATCCTGAATACTAGAAAAGCGGTCCGAGATACTTATCCGAAGTGGCTCAATGACCGCACCACCATTCGATGTATAATGCTGACGATAATGAATGATGAGTTCAGTCGCAGGTTTGAAAATGCCCAGCCACAAGAGATGCTTCAAATATTGAATGACTCTTTTGGCACATCAGATGATTTTGAAAAGCACAAAATAAGTTGTACCATTTTTAACGCTCGGATGAAGGATAGGGTCTCAGTCATCGATCATGTATTATATATGATCGAGATGATTGAGCACCTTAGCAAGTTGGACTTTTTCCTACACGAGCAGCTCGGTAAGGATGCGATTCTTAATTCTTTGCCCAAGTCCTTCCTCCCCTTCCTAACTCATTTTAGAATGACAAAACCTACAGTGAACTACCACGACTTGTTGGGATTACTGCAGAACTTTGAGAAGAATCACCAACTCCATAAGGAGATGTTGAATATAGTGGAAGAATCTTCTTCTGATCGTCGACCCTTTAAGAAAGAAAAGAAGAACAAGAAGAAGAAAAATAAGAAGGTGCGGTCGCATGCTGGGATGACTGCACAAGGTCAGACCAAGAAGCGCAAGCCCGATCAAAGTCAGGCAGAGTGCTTCTTCTGTAAGAAGTAGGGATACTGGAAGAGGAACTGTCCTCTATACATTGCCTTCCTAGATCCGAATAGGCCAAGGAAGAAGCAAGTGGTTGCTGGGCAAAGATAATTATATGATAACACTTTATAATTTTTTCTTATTTGATTCTATTGCCTGGATATTAGATACTGAAAGTCTTTATCATATTTATAATTTTATGTAGAGCTTGCAGATCAGTAGAAGATTTAATCAAGGTGAGAGGTTCCTGAATGTTGGAGATGGAAGATAAGTTCTAATTCTAGCTTTAGAAATCATGAACCTTGTAATCAATTCCAATAAAATTATTCTTAATAAATGTCATTATTCTCCAACTTTCTTATTAAATATCATTTTTGTAGGTCTTTTGGCCATAAATTATTTTGAAATATCAATAAAAGAAAAATTTTGTAATGTCATTTTGAATGGTGTTATAATTTTGATTGAACAATTGAATAATGAAATTTATTTATTTTCTATGTCTGTTAACGTGATTCAATCCTCCAATAAATGCCCTAGAAATAGTGATGTGTCTGATGTCTACCTTTGATACTATAGGCTAGGTCATATTAACAAGAATAGAATTAACAGGTTAGCTCAAGAAGAAATTTTTGAGGTTAGTGATTGTGAGTCATTTTCGATCTATGAGTTCTTTCTTCTAGGTAAGATGACTAAGTCATCTTTTACTAGAAAAGATGAACAAGCCACTGAACTCTTGAGTTTAGTACATTGGGATGTATGTGGACCCAAAAGCTCAAGTGCCAGAGGTGGATATTTTTACTTCATAACCTTCACAAATGATCTATCGAGGTATGGGTATGTCTATTTAATGAAGCATAAATTGGAGTCATTTGAAATATTCAAACTATTTCAAAATGAGGTAGAAAAGCAAACTGAAAAGAGTATTAAAACTCTTCGATCTGACCGAGGGGGTGAGTACCTTTTCAATGAATTTCTGACATATCTTGAAAAGAATGGGATTCTCTTCCAATGGATCCCTCCTGGAACACCACAACATAATGATGTATCTGAAAGAAGAAATTGGATCCTGTTGGACATGGTTCGATCCATGATGGGGTTTGCTGGTTTGTCGATCTTCCTATGGGGATATGCGCTCGAGTCAGCTTGTTACATTCTAAATAGGATTTCAAGTAAATCTTTAACAAAATATCATATGAAATATGGATAGGATGTAAGCCAATGCTTTCATACCTTAGGGTTTGGGGGTGTCCGGCCTACGTTAAACATTTGATGACAGATAAGCTTGGACCAAGGTCTGATAAGTATAGTTTTATAGGTTACCCAAAAAAATCAAAGGGTACTACTTCTACCTTACTAATGAGCAAAAAGTATTTATCAGCTTTAAGGCAGTCTTTTTAGAAAAGGAGTTTTTTGGTGAAGGAACTAATACCTCCAAGGTCGAACTTGATGAAGTATGATAGGTGGAAGAACGGACATAAATTATTGAACCTAAGCTGGATCTGATTAGATTAGACCTAGAATCCATTATAGAAGCATTCTTAAGAAGATCTGGTAGAGTATCACGTCAATCGGATAGATACTACGATTTTCTGATCCAGAACGGAGATCCTATCAAACTTGATAAGAACAATTAGGACCCAATCACCTATATGGATGCAATGCAGAGATCCGACTCTAAGAAATGGCTTGAGGTCATGAAATTCGAGATGAAATTCATGAAGGTCAACGATGTATGGACATTGGTTGACCCATCCGAAGGGATAAAATCCATAGGATGTAAGTGGGTCTTTAAAAAAAAGGCACAAATGAAAAGATGGAGACCTATAAAGCCCATCTGGTTGCTAAGCGATATCGTCAATGTTATGGTATTGACTATGACGAGATGTTATCTCATATGGCAATGCTTAAATTTATTTAGATAATGCTTACCATAGCTGTCCATCTGGATTATGAAATCTGCCCGATGGATGTGAAAATAGCTTTTCTGAATGAAGAGCTAGATGAAGAGGTGTATATGATACAATCTGAAGGTTTCACATCATAGATGAGTCTAAGGTGTGTAAGCTTTAGAGGTCTATTTATAGACTAAAGTAGGAATCTCGGAGCTAGAACATACGATTTGATAGAACAATCAAAATATATGGCTTCGTTAAGAACGAAAAAGAGCCCTGCATATACAAATGGGCTAATGGTCCAATAATAGTATTTCTAGTATTGTATGTGGATGATATTCTCATAATCGAGAATGATGTTCCTACATTATAAGAAAAAAAGATCTGGCTGTCATCACAGTTCTCCATAAAAGATTTAGGAGAAGCTTCCTACCTGGGGATAAAGATCTATAGAAATAGATCTAAAAAGTTGCTTGGATTATCCCAGTCCATGTACATTGATAATGTGCTGAAACGGTTCAGCATGAAAAATTTCAAGAAAGGCTATCTACCAATAGGCCATGAAATTTTTCTTTCAAAGAGGGATTGTCCAACAGCATCTTTAGACAAAGAGCATATAAATAGAATACCATATACTTCAGCAATGAGTTCTATAATGTAAGTCATGACATATACGCGATCAGATGTGGCATACGCACTAGGTGTAGTGAGTAGATACCAATCTAATCTAGGAGAGAATCATTGAAAGATTGTTAAAACCATCCTTAAGTATTTAAGAAATACTAAGGATCAGTGGCTTGTATATAGTGAATCAAACTTAAAACTTATGGGGTTCACAGACTCTAGTTTTCAGTTCGATCATGATGATAGCAAGAGTGTGTCGGGATACATATTTACCCTTAATGGTGGGATCGTTTGCTGGAAGAGTTCCAAGCAGCACACCATGGTCGATTCAGTTTGTAAGGCGAAGTATGTCGCTGCATCAGATGTTGCCAAAGAAGCGGTGTAGCTAAGAAAATTCATCATCGAGCTTAAAGTAATACCCTCCCTTGATGGTCCAGTTCTGCTCTATTACGACAGCTCTGGAGCTATTGCTCAAACAAAGAAACCAAAGGCACACCAATGGACGAAGCATATTCTGTGCCGCTACCATCTTATCCAAGAGATTATGGATCGAGGTGACGTCGACCTTCAGAAGATCGACGGAAAGGAGAATCTGGTCGACCCATTCACTAAAGCTATTGCGGTAAAGAAGTTCGATGACTTTAAGTCAAAGATAGGTATTAGATACTACATCGATTGGCTTTAGTCCAAGTGGAAGATTGTTGGCAATGTGTCCCAAAGCCAATCGTTAGTCTATTGATGGTTGGGCTATATATTTATAATTGTATATAAATTATAAATTCATAAAAGTTATTTTAATATTTTTCATCATAAATTCTGTTATCTTCTAATGAACTTCTGTGTTGTGATGAAGTCCTTAGGACTATCTAGATTCGATAAAGAAGGATTTATCATTTAGTTTTTAAATAGTTCACGATCAAATGATACATTGTTACTTAGGATGATAATGTTTATCAAGTATAGATCGTTGTATGCCATATAGGTTGGTTGTTCTCATAATCAAGGAGTATTGAGACACTGATATGGCATGCAAGTGACACGTATGGATACATCTACACTGAATGTGACCAACTTTGGAGCTTTTCTCCTATCAAGATTAGCTTCGATGGAATATGGATATAAATATCCCTCTGATCTAAGATCACCATGATGACTTCTAAGCAACTCATTGTATCTTGGTGGTGGACTATCTGAATTTCTAATTCATTGATGAAAGATTTTTGGGTACAATCAAGTATTTATGGTCTGTGCGTATATCGAGATGGGATCGATCACTCCTGATTTCAGAAGTTGTGTTCAATTATATTTTAATTTAGCAAAATCTTGGTCAGGATAATCTTAATGAGGAGTCATTGGGGACTTAATTGTTTTGAGACACGACCCCATGGAGTTATTTTTCTAGGATTGACAATCTAACCCTGAGTCATCTATTACATAGAGATCATAGGGATGAATTATACGGTAACTATATTCGCGTAGGTTTTGAATATTGCGATTACGATTATTCGACCTATCCGGATGTCGGATACCATTGCTAGATGGTTACTTTGATTAGTATAGAAATTGATTTCTGTGCTACCGACTTAGGTTCAGACCTATGGGGTCATACACATTACAAATTTTTATCTGATCTGATGGTTGATCAAGAGTTTCATTGGTCTAGAACTCTATGGTCAAGAGTTCCACTGGATTGAATTCTATGACCAATAGTCCTACTGGACTAAGACTCTGATTTCGACTTATCTGAGACTCTCTGATCAAGAGTCCCATTAGTTTGGGACTTTATGATCAAAGAGCCCACTGGACTGGGACTCTATGATTACGAGTTTTACTAGACTGAGACTCTAAGTCCTACTATTCTGCAACTCTTTAATCATGAATTCTGATAATCTAGGACACTATGGTCAAGAGTTCCACTAGATTAGGACTCTATGACTAAGAGTCCTACTGGACTGAAACTTTGAGTCCTACTCGTCTAAAACTTTTTGATCAAGAGTTTCACTAGTCTGAGACTCTATGATCGTGAGTTTGATTCATTTGGGACACTGGGTTCAAGAGTTCCACTGATTTAAGATTCTTCAATAGTTTCATATTGATAGGACTCTATTATCCAATAATCCATTCGATTTAGACTCAAATATTTTTAAAAAATTAATTAGTAATTTGATTGCTGATTAGCTTAATTTGATTGAGCGATGAGGATTCGATCAAGTTTAATTAAATTTGATTTGATTGAATTTGATCTGATCTAATCATGAGAGGACCTAATCACTATGAAAATTTTGACCCTAATTTGATCAAGATGTAGATCTAATTAATTTTTTAATTTGATTTAAAATTTTTATTAGATTAGACCTAAGGCCTTAATTGGTAGATTTTAACCTAGTTTAAATTTGATTAATTAATTAGTTTGGTTGAAACTAATTAGGACCAAGTCAAATGAAGTTTGAATTCAAATTTTCCATGAAGCCCACCATTTTTTTACTTTCCATCCTTCTTTCCCACGCCCTTCCTTTGTTTTGTCGAATATTTTTGAAAATTAAAATTATTGCATGTTTAGAAGAGAGTCCTTTCCTGTTGTAAACATTAAGGGAGAGGGTGTTGGATAAAGAATAAGAGGCTCATTTGATTTTTTAAAATCAGTGGTTAAAAACCTTCTCACCACTGACTCTTATCATTTTTCATGGCAGTTTTTTCCATGGTATTTCACGTCAAATAAATTATTGGAAAATTTTTTGTGCATTGTTAGGGAAAGAAGGGGGTTTTGGCATTACCGTGGTAAAATTTTAGAGTATTTGGGGCCCCCATTTAGTTTTCGGCAAAAAAAATCTCAGAGTGCAAGGTGATAAGGATCACCGCAGCACTCTTTATTTTTTCCCTCATCCTCTCTTCTACTTATTGATTCATTCTAAGGTATATCCCTTATTCTTTTTCGATATAATCTAAATAGAGATTATAGGTCCTAAAAAGTTGATCTTTTTCATGGAAAAGTTATTATCATATGGGAAAAAACTCCACCATAGAGGGCCTTGATTAACGATTTGTATTGGTTTTGATCGAGCGGTTTTGGGAGCTGAGTTTGAAATCCTACGATTTTGGGAATTTGGTTTACTCGAAGTGCTGTGAACATCGGTTATTGCAACCAAATTTGAAAGTACATCTTTAATCATACCCAATATTTATGTTTCATATTTTTTAAAATATCTAAAAAAATTTAAAAAAAATATACGATCGATCGGATGATCATGTCAGCCCATCGAAGGGCTCGAAGAAAAAGCTAAGCACACTTCAATAGGGCTGATTCAGGATTAATCAAGAAGTCCGTGTGACCCGACCGCAAGGAGGCTCAGGACACATTTGAGATGTAACATGATATCAAGAGCATTATTTAATGGAACTCAGGATTATTGGTTGATTCGACTATTCTGCCGAAAAGATATTATATTCTGAACCAGTGATGTAGTAAATAGTTTATTAACATAGTTTATTTTTAGATTTAGTATTGTTGTATGCATGGGCAATATTATGTTTAGGATCCTAATGTTATAGGATTAAATAATTCTAATATGGATCAGTAGATTTAATTAATTAAATTAATATTTTTTACTGCATCATTATATTTGATAATTTTTTTGAAAGTAGTATGACAAAATCCTGCACTATTTTTCTTCAACATATGGGATCCTTTAGAGGGGTATTACCCATTATTCATCATTTTGATCTCCGCTCACTTATAACTAATGGATGAGTGCACTAGTTGGCCATGTGCAGGTCTTTGAGGTTATCCTTATCATTGTCAGCAATAGCTTTCACATTTGACATCTTATTGACGAGAAGCATACAAGTGGCCCATATAAGGTTCTTAGAGGATTATCCCTATCATGTCAGTGGTAGCTTTCCACTCATCTCATATATAGATGAGAGGTGCCAATTGGCTATATGGAGTTTCCTGAAGGATTGATCCTAATCATCAATCGATGCGACAATTGCTCGACTTATCTAATGGATTAAGGAGTGCAGATGGCCATTGTGGGATTTTCGAGCAATTATCCCCCTAATCATCCATCAATGGTGGCCTCTACTCAACTCATTCATGGATGAAGAGCATCAATTATCCATGCGAGGTCCTCAGAATGTTAGCCCCTTTCATTGTTGTTGTCGGCCTTCACGTAACTCATCCATGAATGAGGAGCATCAGGTGGCTATGTAGGGTTGCTAAAGGGGTTAGCTTTTCATTATCCGTCATTGGTCTCCACTTGACTCATCCATGGATGAGGAGTACCAGGTGGCCATATGGATCCTTGAAGGGTTAGCCCCTTAGTCTTCGAGGTGGGGTTCCTAGAGGATTGACCTCTTTGGCGGCTCAGTTTGATTTTCTTAGTTTAGTCACTTAATGAGATGCTCATGCGCTAAAACTAACAAGGAGTGGTATTTTTATTAATAATCAATTGAATATCAATTACTAGTATTATCTCTTCACTCCCTGGCTCGGTCTTCTATTCCTCCTACGACTGCAAAGTTTGCGAGATTATATCGATGACACTAGTTGTGGATTGGTTGTCATTATTCCTTTTCATTGGATTTGATGCCAAAGGTTGGCTCTTTCAAGTGCTTAAGTCTTATCACTTCTCAGAAGATATTCGTCAAGACAGCTAGCCTCTTTGGATTAAGGCCTCTATCTCATCTTTGAGTTAACAGCACTCCTCAGTATTGTGACTTTGATCATGATGGAGGTGGTAGTATTATCATGCCCCAAACCCAAATTTAAATTAAAATATAATTCAAAAATATGAATAGCCACTGTATATCTATAGAGAACTATTTTTATAGACATGCAAGGCATTCAACCTATCCAAAAATTTAATTTTTAATATATAAGATATCATTCTTGTCACAGACAGTGGTATGAAAATAACTAGCTACTGTACATAATATTAATAAACTTTAAACTTTACAATTTTTATTTTAGTTTACACAATATCATTAATCAATTTTTTTTTGAGAACTATCCACCTTTTGCAGACTGGTCTTCCTTTTATACACACTCCCAAAATTCCAAGTCTAACTTTAAAATTAGGTCTCGAAGCTCTATAAACAACACGTGAAGATTCATGAGCTTCATGGCTTAGTACGTAATAGATGCAGTTATAACATAGGTCTAAATCATAATGATAAGTAATTTAAGTATCATAATATAAAATACAAAGTCAATCTGATCGAATCTCAATATCAAAATTATATAATTGAAATGTTCATGTGCAACCTTATTGACCCACTCTTCTTAGTCATAAAATTAATAGATAATAAAAAGAGTCTCCGTATATACTTTGATTTTCAATAAATACCTATTTAAGTATAGGACCCACTTCTTTTTTAACTCTATTAGTACTACTGTGGCACCATGATTGCCCCTCGTGGTAAGGAGATCTCAATCCATATTTTCTTTCATGATGGGATTTAGTCCACGTTTGGCCCCAATGGTTAAAATCTCAGTCCCATGCTTGTTCCCCATGGTGGAGATCTCAGTCCACGTTTGTCTTGTGGTGAGAGATCTTATTTCATGTAAATGTTATGGTAGGGAATCTCAAGTCCCGAACAGCAAACATATAGAGCTGAAAAGTCAAATGATACATATAACAATAATGAATATAACTTCATTATATTTCTTTATCTTTTCAATACAACTTTAAATATAACTTTAATACATCTTGATACCAATTAGATACAATTTGATACATTTATGATATTTGCACTTCAACAGGCAATAATCATAATTAATTAAGTCTGATTTAATCATTAACATGTAATATCTTAATCAACTTATAAGTCTCAATACATCAAATAATTATTCATATTATATAAATACCATACATGATTCAATCAAAAAATAATTAAAATTATTTACATCAAGTCAAATAGATAACACATAGTAATTTCATAAATAATCAAATCCAAATATACTTACAATAATTTAATACTATTTTACTTGGATAAAATGTTCTTAATTTGATTCCCGGATTGTCATAATAGATCATCATCGATTAACCTAGAATCTATATCGAAAGATGATGATAAAATCTATTTAATTTAGATTAATTATACATGCAAATGTTACTTACCTCCAAGCACTGACAGCCGAATAATTAACCTCTCAATTAAGTTTCCTGAGATCTGACAATTTACAATCACAACTAAATTATCAAGTTACATCGATATTCTGAACTAATTCATAGTACATTCTTGACCTTTCTAAACCTCTAAATTTTCAAAAATTCATAATATGAAAAAAATAAAGAAAAAAAAAAGAGAGGACACAACACCCTTTTTTCATCTTTCTCCCAACAATCCTAAACCATTAATTATTTTTCTTATCCAAATATTTTTAGATTTTATCTTCAGGTTGACTCATCAAATAATTAACTCATTCCAATTAACATTTCACTTTAACTTATCTAATGAAGAATTAAATTCATAGATCTAACTTAGGCAGAATCAATCTACCACTAAAATCAAACATGCATCTTTTCAAATTTCTCTACTACACTATTTAAAATTTTTATTTTCTTTATCCATTACTAATCATTCCATCATCTATTGATTAATTTATAATAGAGGTCAATTATATGTAAGAATTTTCTCAGATAATATTTAGTTTCTAACTTAATTCAATTATATGCTAAAAATTCTAGTATCCATTTATCAATTTTTAACTAAAATTAGTTAAAAGATATAAAGAAATGCTTAACCTTACCTCTTTTAATAAAGCTTCCCTCATGGCAGCAGTACAACCAACAAAGCAGAATAGAGAAAAAAGAAGAGAAACAAAAGAATAGGAAGAGGAAGGAGAAAAATGAAAGAGGAAGAGAGAGAGGTATTAGGCTTTCTTTTTCCTTCTTTCTCTCTTTCTTTTCTCTTTTTTTCTTGATTTTCAATCCACTTACACCCCACAGCGTCACCACAACACACCCACGGGCTCACAACACAATAACTTGAAGATAGGAGGAAGAAGACAGGTCCTCTCCCTTTTTTTTCTCTTTCTCTATTTTCCTACATACATAGAATAAGTCACACACACACAGATCACACACAAAGAGGAAGGATTGGGAAGGGAGAAGAGAAGAGGAGAGAGAGACTGGGGAGGGAACAATGAAAGAAAGAGGGAGAGATGGAGAGAGAGTGGACGGAGAGAGAAATAGGAAGAGAGAGCAGGAGATTGAGAGTGGGGAGAGAGGGAGGGGGTGGTTTGGGTGCCAGAATAGGGGAGACCCCTGTTCCTCCCTCTCTTTCTATTTTTTTCTGTTCAATTGATGGGGCACGCCACTGCTTCCATAAGCAGCCATGGTCTGCGACATTGGAGGACCTCAACATAGGGGAAAAAAAAAGAGACAGACCCAAGTCTCATTAATTCTTCTCTCTATAATACATTTCATATCTCTAATTTTGCATCTCCACTAAGAAAGTTTTTTTTAAACTTAAATCTGATATTGCTAAATTTTCTTTACTAATTTTCACAAGTCTATTAACTTAAGATCTAATTCGTTTAAACTTATTAGCATTTCCTCTATTACTCATTATATGTTTGCTAAGAGCTAGTCCTTACTAAATATTTCACAGCCTGCTCTTAAGAAGAAGAGTCACCAAATATTCGTTAATGATTTAGAGACTTTTATATACCACTACATTGGCATCAAATATAACCAATTAATACCAATTATTGCTAATTTTGCCAACATATCTGGAGAAATTTCTTGTTTAAATGATTTCAATCTTTCATAACATATTATCACTTATATATATATAACATATTTTTTTCATTGCACATGAATTATGCCAAATCATGAAACTCATATAAGCTAATAGTCAAATAAACTCAAATCTAAGAAATCATCACTTTTGAATTCTTTAATAGAAGCTAATACTCAAATAAATTTAAACTAAAATATTCTCATTCATCAAATATTTATAAACTTATTCAGAACATACCTTTCTCAACTCCTCTTTTCCTCCCATCCTTAGTTTTGTCCAGAAAAAGATCCAGTATCTAGAGAAAGTCCTCTCAATCTTCTCACTTGGTGACTCAAATCTGCACACTGATCAAGATATCTCCTACTCCTATTATTTTCTCTTTCATACTCTCATCTTAGCTATTGAAGCTCTGCACTTACAACATTATATCTTGATCTTACTCTTTGAAAGGATTGCTTATATTTTTTCATATCCTTAAAATTAACATCTCGAACTTCAAAATTAAAATAATACTTTAAGTTTTTCTAAGCATAGATCGCTATCTGCTCTTTCAATTTTCACTACTCCACATCTGGAGGATCCATTGATTTGAATGTTTCATAGAGCTACTCCCCTCTATTGATGGTTATTGCCATGTAAGATCTTATATACTTTCCTTCACTTACTTCTGCTCCATAGACTATATCTAGAAGTCCCAATTGCCTTGTAATCTCTACTAAAATAATTTTTGGAGATATATTATAATCTATAGTTAACATCTCAAATTAGTCATTACTATAAAATCATTCTAAGCAATATAAAAATTTATTAAATACTGACTACACAATTTACTATTCCATTCCAGGATTGCTTCTCATACTATTTTATTCAAAAAATTTTATCTATAGATTATAATTCAATCATACTTTCGCTGTACTACACTAATCCATTCATCTTACCAAATATTAAGTACTCATGAAAGTCATTCTTATTTTCAAATATTCACATTGTATATACCACCACCACACGTCTTAAACATCTAAGTTTACCTTATCTTCTTTTAACTTGAAACTTTAGATTATAAGTTTACTGTTGAGGGTAAAACGGCCCCGACAAAGTTCTTGTCCAAAGTTCTTGGTCGCCGACCTCCTTCTTATTGAGATTCATTGATCTCCTCAGTGACGAGTTCATGCTACAGAATTTTCCAAAGGCGCATAGAAGTTCGACGATACAATCTTGAATGATGAAAAAGAATTACTGTTATTCTGACCTTGTCCTTTGGCTAAAAATGGATAACAGGATTAGGATCCAGCTACACAACCCTCGGACGACCTTCTCCAGTCACGCCCCTCGGACGACCTCCTCCAGTCGCACGCCTCCCGAACGACCTCCTCCAATCACACTTACTTTAGACGATATCCTTCTAGGTGATCTCATCTGATCGAGCTTATTATGAACGAACTTTTCTCAGTCATCAAGCAAGCTTTCTTTGATCGATCTTCTTCCAATTGTCTGAAAGAACCTCATCATCCACATGAATCCGACTACCAACTCAATACAGACCAACCCACATGCGAGTGATCTTAAAGAAGTCCAAACTTCTCTAAAATTATTGTGACTTGAAGCTCTTCACCGTCCGTACCCACTCCATCCAAACTTTGATTATTGATACTTGATGAACTAGCAAGTTATGATAACGAACACCACTCTCGACTGGCATGTTACGACAATGGACACTGTTGGTTCAGAATCTGATCGATGCCGAATTGGATTGGAGTTAAGAAAGAAGAGATCATCATCGGTGACCTATAAAATAAAATTCCACTTGGAGTCGGTGGTGGTGGCTCCGACAGGACCCTCCGATGATCAAGTCAGCTCTTTTGGCTAACAAAAATGGAGTGCTTAGAAAATAGTTCAGTAGAGTTTCAGAAAAGAGAAGAAAGCTTAAAAAAAATGTATCTGAAAGATTTTTTTTTTAGATGGAGTCTGGAGTATACTAATAGTGACAACCGTAGTCATCCGATAGCTGATCGCTCGAGGTTGCATAGGATTTGTTATGAAGAGGGGCATCGCGTGTAGTAGAATGATAGTGACAGTCGTAGCCATTTGATAGCTGATCGCGCAAGACCATGTGAGAGGGGCGCCACCTACAGCAGACTGATAGTGACAATCATAGTCGTTCGATAGTTGATCGCTCAGGATTGCATGAGAGGGGTGCCGCATATAGTAGATTAATAGTGATAGCCATAGTCGTCCGGTACTGAGCCACTTGAGGCTACGTGGAGGGGTGAAGATCTTTGATGTATGTCAATTTTAGAGGAGTTCGAACTCCTAAAGAAAATACGGGTAGAGAAGATCATCCGAAAGGAATGCTACTTGAAATCTAAAAGTAATCTGCTGGAGGAATCTAGATGGAGTTTGATTGATGGACAAGATCAGAAGGAGTCTGATTGATGGAGAAGTTTGGCTGAAGAAGTTTTACTGATGGAGAAGTTTGGTTGAAGAAGAAGTCCGAAAGTAGTTCAACTTCTGAAGGAATTTGATTGAAGAAAGAGTCCAAAAGAAGTTCGTCTCCTGAAGAAATTCGACTGAAGAAGAAGTTCGAAAGGAGTTCGACTTCTGAAGAAATTCATCTGAAGGAGAGGTTCGAAAGAAGTTCAACCCCTAGAGGAATCCGATTAAAGAAGAGGTTTGGAGGAAGTTCGGCTCTTGAAAAAATTCAACTGAAGGAGAAGTCTGAAAGATGTTCGGTTTCTGAAGAAATTTGACTGAAGAAGTCCAGAGGGAGTTCGACTTCTGAAGGAATCTGATTGAAGAAAAAGTCTGAAAAGAGTTCAATTCCTGAAGGAATCCGACTGAAGAAGTAGTCTGAAAGAGTTTGGCTCCTGAAGAAATCTGACTGAAGGAGAAGTCTGGAGAGAGTTTGCCTCCTGAGAGAATCCAATTGAAGGAGAAGTTCGAAAGAAGTTCGGCTCCTGAAGAAATCTGACTGAAGGAGAAGTCTAAAGAGAGTTTGCCTCCTGGAAGAATTTTATCGAAGAAGAAGTCTGGAGGGAGTTTGGCTTCCGAAGAAATTTGATTGAAGGAGAGGTTTAGAAGGAGTTCAGCTCCTGGAGAAATCTGACTGAAGGAGAAGTCTAGAGAGAGTTTGGCTCCTAGAGAAATTCGATTGAAGAAAAAGTTCAGAGAAAGTTTGGCTCCTGAAGGAATTCGATTGAAAGAGAAGTTCGGAAGGAGTTCGGCTCTTGGAGAAATCCATCTGAAGAAAAGGTCTGGAAGGAGTTGGGCTCCTGAAGGAATCCAACTGAAGTAGAGGTCTAGAAGAAGTTCGGCATCTAGAGAAATCCATCTAAAGGAGAAGTCTGAAGGAGTTTGGCTCCTGGAGAAATTTGATTGAAGGAAAAGTTTGGAGGGAGTTCGACTCCTGAGAGAATTCGATTGAAGGAGAAGTTCGAAAGAAGTTCGGCTCCTGAAGGAATTTGATTGAAGGAGAAGTTTGGAGGGAGTTCGGCTCTTGAAGAAATTTGATTGAAGAAAATTCAAGGGAAATTCAGCTCCTGGAGGTATCCGATTGAAGGAAAGATTCTGAAAGAATTGGCTCCTAGAGGAATCCGACTGAAGAGAAGCCTAAAGGAGTTCGGCTCCTAAAAGAATTTGACTAGGAGAAGTTCGGAGAGAGTTTGGCTCCTGGAGAAATCTGATTAAAAAGAAGTTTGAAAGAAGTTTGGCTCCTAGGGAATCCATCTAAAGAAGAGGTCGGAAGGAGTTGAGCCCTGAAGGAATCCACTGAGTAGAGGTCTAAAAGGAGTTAGGCTCCTAGAGGAATCCAACTGAAGGAGAATTCGGAGAAAGTTTGGCTCCTGAAGGAATCTGAAGAGAGGTTCGAAAGGACGCTCCTGGAGGAATCTGACTGAGGAAAAGTCTGGAAGGAGTTCGGCTCCTAGAAAAATTTGACTGAAGGAGAAGTTCGGAGAGAGTTTGGTCTTGGAGGAATTCGATGAAGGAGATATTCGAAAGGAGTTCGGCTCCTAAAGAAATTCATCTAAGGAGAGGTCCAGAAGGAGTTGAACTCCTGAAGAAATTTGATTGAAGTAGAGGTCCGAAAGGAGTTGGGCTCCTAAAGAAATCCGACTGAAGTAGAGATCTAGAAGGAGTTCGGCTCTTGAAGGAATCCATCTGAAGGAGAAGTCTGAAGGGAGTTTGGCTCTTGAAGAAATTCAATTGAAGAAGAGGTCCGAAAGGAGTTCGACTGTTGGAGGGTTCGACTAAGGTTCGGCCATTGGAAGAGTTCGGATAGGGTTCGACCGCTGGAGGAGTTTGGCTATTGAAGAAGTTTGGCTAAGGTTTGGCCATTGGAAGAGTTCGACTGGGGTCCAACCACTAAAGGAGAATTTTTGATCGAAGCTCTTTCGTGATTATCAGTTGCATTAGGCTAAGCATCAGGCTGGACTTTGATGGGAGCAGGGTTTATCCCCAACAATAGTCCCCCCACTTTCAAGTTTGAAATTCGAAGGGAGTACAGAAAAGACGACTGTCGAAGTTTTCTTCCGGGTTCTGCACCCGCTCAGATTGAAGCTCGAGGGTGACCTTATCTCCAGCTAAGGTTAAAGAAGATCTTATCTCCTATTGAAGGGTTGGAGCTCGGAGGAGATCTTATCTCCGAGGTTGAAGGAGATCCTATCTTCTATTGAAGTTGACGTTGAAGCTCGGGAGAGATTTCATCTCCAGCCAAGGTTGAAGGAGATCGTATCTCCTGTTGAGATTGATGTTGAAGCTCGGAGGAGATTTTATCTCCAGCCAAGGTTGAAGGAGATCTTATCTCGAGGTTTAAGGAGATCTTATCTCCTGTTATGTTGAAGTTGAAGCTGAGAGAAATCTTATCTCCAGCTGAAGATTGAAGAAGATCTTATCTTCTATTGAGGTTGGCATTGAAGCTCGAGGAAGATCTTATCTTCAGACAAGGTTGAAGGAGATCTTATCTCCTGTTAAGGTTTGATGTTGAAGCTCAGAGGAAGATCTTACCTTCAGAGAGGTTGAAGGAGACTTATCTCCTGAGACATTGAAGTTGAAGCTCGGGGGGAGTCTTATATCCAACCGAGGTTCAAGGGATCTTATCTCCTGTTGAGGTTGAGTGAAGCTCAGAAGAGATCTTACCTCCAGTCGAGGTTGAAGAGATCTTAATCTCCTATTGAGGTTGATGTTAAAGCTCGAGGAGATCTTATCTCCAGCTGAGGTTGAAGGAGATCTTATCTCCTGTTAAGGGTTGGAGTGGAGAGGTCTTATCTCCACTGAGGTTAAAGGAGATCTTTATCTCCTGTTGACATTGAAGTGAAGCTTGGGGAGATCTTATCTCCAATCGAGATTGAAGGGATCTTATCTTCTATTGAGGTTTGGCGTTGAAGCTCGGAGGAAATCTTATCTTCAGTCGAGGTTGAAGGAGATCTTATCTCCTGTTGAAGGGTTGGAGCTCGAGAGAGATCTTATCTCCAGTCAAGATTGAAGGAGATCTTACTCTCTGTTGACGTGAAGTTGACTCAAGGGAAGATCTTATCTCTAGTCGAGGTTGAAGGAGATCTTATCTCCTGTTGCCGTTGAAGTTTGAAGCTCGAAGAGATCTTATCTCCAATCGAGGTTAAAAAAGATCTATCTCCTATTGACGTGAGTTAAAGCTCGGAGGAGATCTTATCTCTCAGCCAAGGTTGAAGGAGATCTTATCTCCTATTAAGATTGGCATTAGAGCTCGGGGGAGATCTTATCTCCAACCGAGGTTAAAGGAGATCTTATCTCCTATTGACGTTGAAGTTGAAGCTCGGAGGAGATCTTATCTCTAGCCATGGTTAAAGAAGATCTTATCTCCTATTGACGTTGACGTTGAAGCTCGGAGGAGATCTTATCTCCAATCGAGGTTGAAGGATCCCTCCTCTCATCTTGTCTAAAATGAACGAGGCCTTCGACTTTGCTCACGTTAGGACGAGGTTCTCCTCCTATTCCTAACAAGCATAGGGGCACATAAGGGCCATTATCAGGATCTCTTTTCTCATCTCGTCTACAATGAATAAGGTATTCAACTTTGCTCACGTTAGGATGTGATTTTCCACCTATTCCTAACAGACTATAGGGGCACATAAGGGCCGTTGTCAGGGCCGTGTCAGGGCCTCTTTTCTATCTCATCTAAAATGAACGAGATCTTCAACTTTGCTCACGTTAGGATAGACACTAGGGACATAGGGTCATTTAGGGTCTTTTTCATCTCTTTTTAAAAATGACGAGGCCTTCGACTTTCTCATGTTAGGATGAGGTTCTCCTCCTACTTCTAATGGGCTGTAGAGGCATATAAGGGCCGTTGTTAGGGCCTCTTCCCTCATCTCATCTAAAATAAATGAGGCCTTCGACTTGCTCATGTTAGGATGAGGTTCTCCTCCTATTTCTAATATGGTCACTATTGATTACTTCTTTTCTATCGTCACATAGTTTTTGCACTGAGAAAAAATAATATTGAAATGGAGGAGTTTTATTGAAGAAAAATTATTGGCAGTACATTTTCAGATTCTCTAAGTTTCAAGATCATGGGAGCATTGTTCCTTCGAGCTTCTTCAGATAATAAGTTTCTGACCGAATGACCTCCTCTATTTCATACGGGCCTTCCCAATTTGGGACAAGCATTTTCTGGCTCTGAGGTTGAGAGATGGTGGCTCGCCAAAGTATTAAGCCCCCTAGAGATAGCGTTGATGATGTCGGGAGACGGCCGATCTTCTTATTGTTTCTTTCTCATTGATGGTTCTAGCTATGGTAAGACCATTGGCTGATCTTCTCTTACTTTAGATCGACGTCTGTGGAGCATTGACGTGGGCGTAGTTGTGAAATCTTTTGGGGAAAACTTATTCACGTCCTTCCATTGGAGCTTCTTTGACGACAATCTCGAGGAGGAGTTCGAACTCGCTTGTACTCGGAGGGAGTCCATAAGTGCGGTTGAACTTCATTTGGTCCTCCATCAACCATGGATTTACTAGACTCGCCCATCTGCCGCTCCCTTGTGGCTTCCTTATCTCTCAATTTGAAGGCTTTTTCTGCTCAGACATATCCTTCAGCCCAAGCTAGCAGATCGGCAAAGTCTCTAGGATACTTCTTCTTCAGAAAGAATAGCAAATCATTCTTCTAAAGGTAGTCCTTGAGTGTGGCCATTGCAAAAGACTGGTTCAGATTCTGGACCTCCAATACTGCAGTATTAAACCCAGTGACATAAGCCTGGATAGATTCTTCCTCCTTTTGCTTGATATTCATTAGAAAATCTGAACCTCGGTGTGAACGTCGGCTGCTGATGAAGTGAGCCGCAAACTAATAGCTTGTATGGTCTAAGAAGAAGATCATACCCGACTTCAACGTTGAGTACCAGTTTGTTACTGCTCCCTTTAAGGTAGATGAAAAAGCTCAGCATAAGATGACATTTGGTGCACCATGGAGCAGCATCATAGTCCGAAAGGCCTTCGGATGATTGATCGGATCAGAGGTTTCTTTGTAGCTTTCAAACCGAGGGAAGCATGAAGTTCGACGGAATGGGCTCTTGCATAATTCGGAGAAAGAAAGGGAGGATCGGTGTGGATGTCATCATGGTAAGTCGGGATGACGTGGTCGAGCTTCTCAATCCATCGATCCATCCTTGCAGTTTTTGATCGAGGACGTCATCTCAATCGCAGACCTTAGAAGGCTTCTGATTGTAGATGAAAAATATTTCTTTTGAAGAAGAATCACAATCCGAATAAGGATCCTCTGATTTTTATTTTTTCTTCTCAGGGATGATGGATATGCTAGCCCAAGTGCTCTTCCTTGGGACCAGTTTCTGACATCCTGATGGTGAATTTTCTAGCAAAATCACCATCGAAGGCTGTCACATGTCTTGCACCATCTCGATGAGGTCCTAAATCCACTGCATCAGTAGGTTAAATTGCTTTGAACCTACCATGGTCGTCGATGGAGGAGGAGGTCGAAGCACCGATGCTGAAGTTAGAACGGACAGATCTGACGGTAGAAGCGGTAGATCTCTTGATAGTCGCCTTCTTTAAAGGCATTTCTTAGGATTAAGGGAGAGGATGGAGATGGACCTTGGAGAAGAAGATCCAAAGGGTCGGTTGAGCACTTTTTTAAGAATAAGGGTACCTCAGGAACAGTAGGCCCTTCCTTTAGCACCATTCCTATTGAAGCAGAATCTGGTCGACGTTGGATCAAGCTGAAGTTGAGAAAAAAGAGGTTGCCATCGATGATCTACAAAATAAAGTTCCGCCCAGAGTCGGTGGTGCTGGCTTCGGTAGGACCCTCCGACGATTAAGTTAACTCTTCTGGCCAATAGAAATAAAGTGCTTAGAAAATAGTTCAGTAGAGTTTTGAAAAGGAGAAGAAAGCTTAAAGAAAATATATTTAGAGGATCCCTTTTATAGATGGAGTCTGGAGCAGACTGATAGTGACAACCATAGCCATCCAATAGTCGATCGCTCTGAGCCGCATAGGGTTAGTTATGGAGAGAGGCACCGTCTGTAGCAGACTGATAGTGATAGTCATAGCCATTCGATAGCTGATCGCTCAGGATCATGCGAGAGGGATGCCGTCTACAACAGACTAATAGTGACAGCCATAGCCATCTGATAGCTGACCGCTAACGATCATGTGAGAGTGATGTCACTTACAGCAGACTGATGGTGATAGCCATAGCCGTCTGGTACTGAACCGCTCGAAGCCACACGAAGGGGTGAAGATCTTTGACGTATGTCAATTCTAAAGAAGTTCAGACTTCTAAAGAAAATATGGCTAGAGGAGATCATTTGAAAGGAATGCTACTTGAAATCTGAAAATAATCTGTTGGAGGAATTTGGATGGAGTTTGACTGATGGAGAAGTTCAGAAGGAGTCTGACTGGTGGAGAAGTTCGGCTGAAGGAGTTCGATTGGTGGAGAAGTTCGGTTGAAGAAGAAGTCCGAAAGTAGTTTGGCTCCTAGAGAAATTCGACTGAAGGAGGAGTTTCGAAGGAGTTTGGCTCCTGGAGGAATCTGACTAAAGAAGAAATCCGAAAAGAGTTCGGCTCCTGAAGGAATCCATCTGAAGAAGAGGTCCAGAAGGAGTTTAGCCCCTAAAGAAATTTGGCTGAAGGAGAGGTTCAGAGAAAGTTCGACTCCTAGAGGAATCCGACTGAAGAAAAAGTTTGGAAGGAGTTTGGCTCTTGAAAAAATTTGATTGAAGAAGAAATTCGGAGGAAGTTCGACTCCTAAAGGAATTCGATCGAAGGAGAAGTCCGAAAGGAGTTCGGCTCCTGGAGGAATCTGACTGAAGGAGAGTCTGAAAGAAGTTTGACTCCTGAAGAAATTTGATTGAAAGAAAAGTTCGAAGGAAGTTTGGCTCCTGAGGAAATCTGATTGAAGGAGAAGTCTAGAAGGAGTTCAACTTCTGAAGGGATCCGACTGAGGAAGAAATCTGAAGGAAGTTCGGCTCCTGAAGGAATTTGATTGAAGAAGAAGTCTAAAGAAAGTTCGGGATCATCACAGGATAATTGAATTATCCAAAATAAAGATATAATTAAATTAAATTAAATTTTTATTTTATTATCAAATCAATAAGATCAGATTTGAGGAGTTTCAGATTTGATTAGGATCTCAAAAGAAAAAAAATTAAAAATATTCTTTCTGATCCAGTCAGATCTGAACGAACCTAACCCAAAAAATAAGAACTTTTTTTTTTACATCGATGGATTCAAAAATTTACAATGATGATCTCGAATGATATTTATAATATACTATCAAAATTTTAATTCAATCAAACATTATTATCATGGTCAATTTGGCATAGGATGATTTGGACCGTTAAATAAAAAGTGAATGATCAAAAGATCAAATGATATCTAATTAAGATAATTTTTTAGATAAATAATCTTTGTTACTATTTTAGTCATTTGTATGATGATGATCATAAAATCTAAACTACACATATATAAACTATTCATATTAAGCAAATCTTACAAAAGTACAAGTATAATCACTTAAAGACTTTAAGAATGAGTTTCAAGAAAAATATAGTTTTAGATCGTTCATATATGCATATTTTGAATTTTATGATCACCACCATATAAATGATCAAAGTAGTAGCAAAGATTATTTATCTAAAAAATTATCTTATAATGAAACATCATTTGATCTTTTGATCACTTATTTTTATTTAACGGACTAAATTATTTTGTACTAAATTGATCATGATAATAATGCTCGATTGAAATAAAATTTTAATAGTATGCTATAAATATCATTGAGATTATCATTACAAGTTTTTAGATCCACTGGTGGTCTCAATCTATCAGATCATCACATAGTTGTTTATGACCATCAAAATTAAATTTTATTGATTAACATAGTTAGGGTTATCGGATTGAGATAATTTTTTGTGATAATATTCTAATGATAATTATTTAGATAATGAACAGTGAAGATAGACTTTAAATTTTAAAATTATGTCATACTCAAAGAAAAAAAAAATTAAAATTAGCAATGATGGTTTTACCATCATTAATACCGTACTAGCACTGCATTACTAACTATTAGCAATGAAAAAACCATTGCTAATAAATTTATTTTTTTAACAAAAAATTGATTATAATAAAATTAATTAATTATCGATGGCTATTAGCAATGGCTTAATTTATCATCGCTAATAATTTAAAAAAAAAATATTTAAAAAAATTTAAAAATATTTTTTTATAATTATTAATATTAGCAATGGCTTTCACCATCACTAATAATATAATTTCATCGCTAATAATCTTACAACCAAATTTAAAAAAAATAAAATTATTTTTATTAGCAACGATAGAAGGCTGTCTTTAATAATTATTTATCATTATTAATAATAATAAAATTTAATTTAAAAAATAAAATTATATAGTATTAGTGATGGCTAATTATTGTATCTAACACTATCACTAATATCCATGACAACGGCACAATTGTTACCACTTTCGTCGCTAATAACTATTAATGATGGCTACACTTTCGTCGCTAAAGTCTTCGATAAAAAGTGTTATTAGCAACAATAAAACTACCATCACTAATTCGATTGCTAATATCCATTATTAGTAGTAATGGCAAAAATATCATTGCTAATATCTGTTACTAATACTCTATTTTTTATAGTGATGGTTAGATCTATATCACTAACACAGTACAAAATCCAAGATAGATTTAAAAAGTACCTTGATTGAGGATTGTTGAAATTTCAGCCTTCAAAGATCTTTCTTCTAGCTTGATTCCTTCCTTCCCCACGAACCAATGCTCTGATACCAACTATTATAAAAACCAAATCGTGTAAGGACACCTGAGATTAATCAATATACAAGAAACTTGGTGATCAATGATGCTCAAGGGCATGCTAGAGAGGGAGAAAAAGGGAAGAGTAAAAGTGGCTAGGATTTTTGGGAGAAAGAGCAATTTTCATTCACTTGTTTTCTTCTTGACCTAATTACATTGTATATATACCTATATAAAAGGATCAAGCCTAATGCTCAAGAAAACTCCCAATGGCTAACCTGATATGATGTACTCTCTGAGTCCATGTACATCCATGTCTCACATCCATACATTTCTTTGGACTTAATCCCAATCCAAACAAAAGATTAGCCTTTTAAGATCTCTCAAACCAAGACCTTAAGTCATGAAGGATCAAACTCGATCCTAATCCAAATAGTAATCCTATGCAGCTCTGTCCGCGACACTGAGTCAACCCAATCTGAGACTGAGTCGACTCATCTGAGACTAGTCGACTCATAGAAGTACTGAGTTGACTTACCTATGTACCATGCTAGAGGTCTTGAAATATTGCTTTCTATTTGGCTTGTTCTTTGAGATATAATCGATCCACTTCTAAGACTAGATCGACTCACCTTCAACTTAGTCGATCCAGTCTTAGAGTGAGTCGACTAAGATGCTGATCCTACTATCATTTATTTGACTTTCTTTTTCGACTATCCTCCTTATTTCCTTGAGACTTGGGAGCACCGCACCAAGTTCTACAACAAAGCCCTAGCTGGTGATGACCTTGGTTGATGGTGGCTGGGTTCAGATGGTACAGTCGAGCATTCTACATCTAGTGGTCGATGGTGACAACTACCACCAAGAAATCAAGAAAATTGGATAAAAATCACAACAAAAATAGGAGAATCAATCTGAGCCCCCTTTTTGACAAAATTCGATGGTTCACCAGCTAAAATCTATGCTTTGTGGGCTAAGGAGGATGGAGAGAAGTATTCAAAAGACAAAGTGAAGCTTCCCTCATTTTTTCAGCGATGATTGGCCATGCCAGTAGAAAAACTATCTACGATAGAACTTGGTGAATCGGTGGCCAAATCCGCAAACTCCAGAAATGATCTGATGGCCGATGGTGGGGGTTTAAAAAGTCTCTTTAAATAGAGGTGGAGGGGGGAGGAGCTAGACTCCTCCTTAGAGTCGTTCATCAACTTCAAAAGTCTAATAGTAGAAGACTCATAATGGAGTCTTCTCTATTTTTTTTCTTCTTTTTTTTTTTTAATGATTTCTTTAAGATTCATGTAGTTAAATTTTGCTGGATTGGGGTATTACAAATAAGATTGGTCCGTCTTGAGTTTTTAGCTTTTTCTACCATCCAAGATAGTCTTGCCAAGTCATCAGTGAGTGCTCGGTCATGGTCCGAGGAGGGAAAGATCGATTCTAGGAGTAGATAACCTCCATAATAGCTGCAAATAAAAAAAGTTTTATATTGATCAATATCATAACTAATATACAAGAGATTGATAAGAATGACCATGATCAATAAGCATGAGCGATCTATTCAAAATTATGCATATTATCATGATCAAGTAATAAGTATGACATTGCATTACTATATCATCATTGTACTTAGATGTAAGCTTTTCCTAGTGAATTACATTATTTCTCATGGCTTAAGCATGGGACTTGGACTAAATTGCAAATTCTTATCTTGATTAATGAGAAACTGAAGCCTAATTATATTGTATTATTACTTTTTCTTTTATATCAATAATTTCCTAGTTCTCTTATGAAAAATCATTTTAATTACCAATTTCAGACATCAAAATTTTTTTAGCAACAATTATTTTGCTGGTTGCCAAGCACATGCCCCACCAAATATAGCAGATTCAAGAAGAGAAGTTGGTGTTGTGATTTTGACACCCAACCTAAGAGGCAATCCAAAAATTAATCTATATGCCGGAAAGGTATAACTTTTGTTTGTAAAGAAGCCGAATGCAATCGCAAATCCTAGTTAAAACTTCAAAAGAGACTAAATCAATGGAGAGGAAGCTTTAGGTGTCCTAAAAGTTGCTAGCTTGCTAGTAGATTGGGCTTATGGTGTATGACATTGACAGTTGTTTAGCTAGCAAGCGATATCCTAATAAGGTCATGTACCAAACAAGTTTTGTTTAAGCTACCTTTCGAAGCAGACCTACAAAGCATAGCCAATCCTATCCACTAGGCATCAAATTTGACTAGGAAGGAGGCTTTCAAACAACCATGAGTTCTTGCATGTGAGATTATTAACGTTGTTCAATGGGATATACACGACTTCACCTTCACTTGTCCACTTGTGTTTTAATTACTAGACTAGCTTGTGCATGAAATACAAGAAATTTATTAGAATTTTGAGCCCAATTAAGTAAATTACTTTTTGGAATATTAATGTACAATAAACAAGCTTTTGGAATTAACGTACTTATTTGTTGCATTTCTTTTTCCCTCACTGGCCGTAGATAGAGGGAAGGATAGTGGTTGCACCATGTTTTAACTATCATATATTAGATTAACTTTGTCCTAGGACTACATGTTCTAACTTCACAACTTGTGTTAAATTCTAAGATAGCTAAAATTGTCATATGAATTGCCACTCTAATTACAATATATATGAGACATTATTACAACCTTTAGGTATCATACTGTGATAGAAAGCAATAGCACTTCAATTGTATATAAGATCATGATTTAGATAGATCAATAGTACAATTGATCGGTCATTAAGGCTTTATATGTATTCAATAATACAGTATAATTATATATAATATTACTGTCATTTGTTACAGTTGCCACGTCTTGACATTTTTTGCCATCATATCATTACTATCAAATTAGTATGTTCTCAACTACAAAGTACAATAAAAAATCTAATGATTCTACAGTTTTATAATGGCTGTGAAGCCTGAATATTTTGTCTATCATTGTACAAATAGTCCTTACTGGTACACGGAGAAATCCCTACAAACACTTGCCTAGTTCGATTTCCTCGACTTGTCCATGTCACCCAATTGCGGTAGATGTCATATTCACTACTAGGAAACCTAACCTTTTTTTTTTTTTTTTTTAAATAAGACCATCAGTCTCATACGGGATCAACTTTCTGAGAAGATAAGCCTCCAACATCAAGAATAGGACTGGATTGATTGAAAGTCATAATAAGGTTGGTTTTTTTCCTAAGAAAACGATGAACGAGGCACTAGAAATTATTGGGGTCAGGAATTACGATAAAGGCAATACTTGAGCTCAGATGATTGGTATCAAACATCCAGTGATTTTACCTACGCACGCTTATATGGTAACAACCAAAGAGGATTCAAGTGCCTGTTCTTGTGACAATAATTTGGGAAATTTGCAAGTGTAGAAAGGCCTCCGTCTTTGAACCAAAGCCTCTAATTCAAACAAAAATTTATAAATTTTTATATTAAAAAATTAAAAATTAAAATATTTATCACATCAATTATATACATGACTGGCTATATCTTTTTGCCAATTCAAATTAATCATTCATGTTAAATAGAAAATCGATAAAATTAGTAAAATATTTTTAAATTTTGATTGTATCTCTTATTTCTATTTTTTTTTTTCTAGTATCAATCATTAAATTACACAATATATGTGACATATACGGATGGATTAAAGAAATTGATGTTGCAAGAAAAAAACAACCAATCTTTACCGCGAAAGATACAGTACGAACCCGATATCTTTTGGATGCTGCCCGAAAACCCGAGCATTAATCTTTCAAATGACACTATATAATAGTTTTATATACTATTTGAGTGATGTCTAGGGGTCCCAACATCCAAAGAGTGTCCCGCTGTCTCGTTATCGAGCCCTGTGCGTCCCGCGGGTTGACTCCCTTTACTTACCTCCCCACCCCCCTCTCCAGCTCGACCGTGTTCGCTCTCGTCGGTACATATTGCGGACCGGAAGACGGAGGAAGGAAAAGGGAATAAAGATGGGATAACGAGGGCAGATTCGAAAGGGTGTTGAGATGATAATCCCAATGTCTAACTAACCGTATTCTCGGTCATGAAGCCCGTCTTGGAAAACGTATGAATTGGATCGAGTCTCTTCTACCGAAAAGGAAAAAAAAAAAATCGAGTCTCGGTCAACCATCAGTGAAGATCATTAATACCGTTAGAGTGCATGTGAAACCAACAACATGGTGCACGATAAAAAGCTGGATTTGGGCGTCCACTGCTCTTTTTGCATGCCCCGGGATGAAGGCAATTCTTGGGGCACCACCAGATGTACCGACGGGGTTAGCTCTTCGGGCACGTCACGACGGGATAAAGCCAGCCCTCGGGGGCACTAACAAATGTGCTGCCGGGCTTTCCTCTCGAGCGCGGATCTTCTACGGTGTAACATACGGTGCGATCTAAAATACCTGATGGATGGTATTTATGGTGTACCATGTATGGTAGAAAATTTATATTTTTAACTCTGCATAATATTATTTTTTTTAATATAATATGAGGATCTGTTAAAATAGCTGTAATCGATGGGCTCAATTACAGCAAATTGGTCGAATCCAATATTTAATTGGACCTGCAAGAAGTAGGCTCAGATGGACTATTATTTGTCAGAACGGTTACGACTGTCATTTATCAGGACAGTTACAACAAGTTTTATCTATAAAAAGATCCTCCATATACGTTTTCTTTAAGCTCTCTTTTTCTTCTCGAAACGCTGCTGCCGAAGTTTTTCCTGAGCACTTCATTTTTGTTGACCAGAAGAATTGACTTGATCATCGAAGGATCCTACCGAAGTCACCATCATCGACTCCGAACGAAATTTTATTTTGCAAGTCATCGTTGGTGACCTCATTTTCTTCGATTCCAGTTCGATACGACGTCAACTAAATTCTGCATCAATAATATTTATGATGTAATATGATAAAAAATTTATATTTTTAATATTATTTTTTTTAATATAATATGAAGATCTGTAACCGGTGGGCTCAGTTGCAGCAAACTGGCCGAATCCAATATTTGATTGGGCCTGCAAGAAGCAGGACCCAGGCAGACTGGAATGCAGATACTCTTTGCTTTGCTTGCTTGTCCTGCAACTGAATAGGCTGCAGGAGGAAATGCGGCCAGTGAGCCCGACTTTTTTTTGAGTGAATGATCGGTTGAGAGAGAGAGAGAGAGAGAGAGAGAGAGAGAGAGAGAGAGAGAGGAAGAAAGTACCGTCTCAACCAGTCCCATAGGTGACCCACCCCATACACATCGGCATTAGGAATCTGGGCCACAGGTGACTGCAGACGGTCTCCCTGCTTGAGCAGAAATTAATCTTCATGAATTGCATGCTCAGCAAGCCGATCCGCGGTTTGTTTCCCTTTGCTGGGATGAAGACCAAGCCGGAAACCAACAAGCTCAGCATAGGCCACCGCACATGGGGGTAACACTGTTCTCGGCTTGTTCATTTGGTTTTACTGCCATCTACACAATTGCTTGGGTTTTATGCATCACTAGCATGGGCCACATCCTATGCAGTGGATTTGATTAAAAATAAAGAGAAAATAATTATAATAATTTTAAATACATAAAATTTGTTCAACTGTCACGAGGTTGGAGTGTGTTCCGGATTTTTTTTTGTCGGGACTTCAATTATGGATGCGCTTGCCAGATATGGAAGTATAGATGATTAGTACATTTTATTCAAGAAGCGGATGGATGTGAAAAGTATTAAATTTTAGCACTTCAAATTTGACCCACAACAGCAAAGCGCATGATCGACAAATCTTCAAGCATAGCCCATAGATACACATGGCTCGCAAAAGTGCTTGGCCCAGACATGCAGGCATAGACTAGGATACATGGGCACGCACGTGGCCTACAGGTAGGCACAAGCACAAGTTCTACTATGCAGTCCAGAGGAGGACACCACACGGTCCAGGCGCATCCAAATGGTTTCACATGGTTCACAAGCGAAGTGTAGACCCTTTAGCGATCCATCGCAATTTCATGCGGTGCATAGGCACGAGACGTGTGGGCGAGTGATGCAGTGTATGATTGGATGGCTACGAATGCGTGTAGATGATCTAACGGCCAAAAGAGTATCAAAGTCTTAATAGGAGACTTAGATTATATGGGACATGATTTTAGAGCTTTTAAAAGGGGCCTGACAGCCTATATAGCTTGGGATTCATTGTGAGGGTCATTCTTGGATTTTTTTAGAGCTTTGTTGTGAGAGATTTGTACTTCTTATTAAGAGAGGGATTGATGTATAAGAGTTAAGAGGGTGTGATCTCCTCTTATATTTTTATTTTCTCTCGTATTGAAGCTTGCATACTCTGTGAAGATAAGTCTTGGGTTGATCCACATATTTGAGTGTATCTTTTATGTGTCTCTCTTCTTCTTTTTTTGTTGCAGTATTGACATCATCATTGGAGTTGCAATTTTGGGCTAGGATCCAGATTCCGCACTCGTGGAGGATCCTTCCAATAAATGGTATCAAAGTATCAGACTTTTTGGATTACGGCGGTATTGATCGAGATTGAAGAAAATAAAAAAGATAAGCTCAATCAAGATAGAGATCAACCGGTATGATGGAAAGAGCAATTTCTTTCTATGGCAAGTAAGGATGAATGATGTGCTCATCTAACAAATGTTGATTGATACTCTCTTGTATGAGGAGAAGCTGACTATCATGGAGAAGGAAGATTGGAGGTGGCTCCAGATACAGATGGTGAGCACGATCCACTTATACTTGATAGATGATGTGGTGATTCATGTACTTAGCAAAACTTTTTCGACGATGATGTAGATGAAGCTCAAGAAGATATACATGACAAAGTTATTTACCAATGCTTTCTTCTTTTAGAAGTAGTTTTACCAACTACGGATGAGTGAGGGGCTGAGTGTGTAGTATTGCGGTAGGAAGAAAAAAATAAAATAAGAACATAATCAAATACGTAGATCGATCTAAATGTTCACCTCCATGGGACATGCAAAACTTCATGATGAAAAAAGAATAAATATAAGAGGAGATTACCCACTTTCAACACTCGTATACAATCTTTTCAACTAGAAGCTATCCTTACAAAGCTCTCTCATGGAGATCCCCTAAAATGACCATAATATTTTGGTATGAGATCCTCATCAATTGGTATCAGAGCGAGTTGATACCATAATATGTAAGAGTATCTCCACAACTTTCAGAAGATCCTCACTAATCTTCTCGGTGTTGATGAAAAGATCGAGGAGAAGACTAGGGCATTGATCTTGCTCTCGTGACTTTCTTCTTTTTTTGAGTCTTTGGTGACTATTTTTTTTGTAGAAAAAAGCACCATTAAGATGGATGAGGTTACTTCTACACTTTTCTAGAATAAGATTATCAGGTAAAAGAACCGAGCCTCAAGTTTAGGTGGCAACTCAACTTTGATAGTGACTAGAGGTGATGGTGGCAGAGGACGAAGTGGCAGAAGATCACAAGATGGGTGATCTAGATTCAAGTCGAGGAATTTCAGCAAGATCAGATACTATTATTGTGATGAGTTGGGGCATCGCGTCAGAGATTGCTTATAGCTTAATGATTGGATGAAGGCCATTACGGTGGTAGTCCATGGTCGCTACACTAATGAAACTGATGATGTGCTTATGATTTTAGATGAGATGTTTACTTTTTTTTCTTTAGTGAATTTTAAACTTGGCATGTTTACATCATACTTTTTTAGAGAGAAGCTGTTTGACTCCCTAGAGAGCAATGAGAGTACTGTTCATTTGCTGGATGGATTGAATTATGCGATCAAGGGCATTGGGATAGTTAGCTTGTGGAAACATGATGCAGCAGTGAGAAAATTAGTTAAGATCTGATATATATCTAATTTTAAGAGAAATCTAATTTTACTGTGTAGACTAAATTCAAGCAGTTACAGATGGAGAGCTAATGATAGAATCATAAAGGTTATGCATGACAGTAGGATTGTTATGAAGAAAAAGAAATATAGAGGATCCTATCTCTTGGCAGAGGGCTCAGCACGAGGTGGATCTTCATGTGCTAGTGAGGGCTCAGCGCAAGGTGGAGCTCTAGGTGCAGGTGGATTAGGCACGAGATAGGAGATAAGGGAGGGTGATAGGTGACGTTGCAGAATGAAGTTTCTACTGCCACAGGAGGTTATCTCAAGCAGGTCTCAGGTCAGGTAGGTCACAATATATGATGAAGATGGGCTTGAGCGATCTGACTCAACTCGCATATTTGTTCATTCATAAGCAGTTAGGTATTACCTTAGGGCATGGAAGAGAGATCATCCAAAAATTCTTAAAACTAGATGGAGGCTGAATGTCGAGTTGATGTAGAGATTATTAGATTTTAGTATCTTAAAATCGACCCACAGTAGTAAAGCCCACAGTAGCAAAGCCAACGATGGAGCAGCCCTCGCACTCAATTTGTTGGAGCGCACGAGTGTGGCCTAGGATGTATGGGAGGGCATGCAGCCCATAGGTAGGCATGGCTTAGGCACAAGTGTGTGGTCCACCATGCGGTCCAGAGGAGGACACCATGTGGTCCACATGCATCTAGATGGTTTCATGCAGTCCACCATGATTTCATGTGGTGCATAGGCGTGGGATGCATAGGTGGGTGATCTGGTGCACGATCAGATGGTTGCAAACACAAAAGGATGAGATCCAATGGCTAGCAGAATATTAGAGTTTTAATAGGAGACTTATGCCGCATGGGACTTGATTTTAAGGCTTTTAAAAGGAGCCTGACAGCTTATGGAGCTTGAGATTCATTATGTAGTGGCTAAGGAGCCTTGAGGAGTGACAGAGGGTCCTTCTTGGATTTTTTGAGAGCTTTGTTGTAAGGAATTTGTACTTCTTATTGCGAGAGGGATTGATGCATAAGAGTTGAGAGATTATGATCTCCTCTTGTATTTTTATTTTCTCTCATAGTGAAGCTTGCATGCCCTATGAAGATTAGCCTTTAGCTGATCCACATATTTAATTATGTCTTTTGTATATCTCTCTTCTTCCTTTTCATGATGGTATTGATATTATCATCAGAGTTGCAATCTTGAATGGGGATCCATATTCCATACTCATGAAGGATCCTCCCAACAAAAGGTATAGCTTCTTGGAATGCCATGGTGCTTGATCTTGCCCAACATGGAAATGGAAGAAAAGCTCTAAATCCCTTCAAGAATATGAGATCAGAGGGCATATAACTTGATAAGATCACCTTCATTAATGTTCTTTCAGCTCATAGCCATTTAGGATTAGTTTTTGAAGCTTATGGCTATTTTGATTCTATACACACATATTATGGATTGGAGCCTAACATAGAGCACTATTCCTACCTGGTTGGTGTTCTTGGAATATAAAACTACTTAGCACAATATCAAATTTTTGTAATAAAATTGTTTCCAAAGGTGGCAATGCAAGGGGGCTGAATTAGGTTTCTTACAAATTATTTGAATAACTTGTGCCTAATAATTAATTTAAAAGATATTTGTGTAGTGCTTATCAGTAATTAAATATGCAACAGAAGAATAAAAATAAATACAAAAATATAATCATAAATGTATAAAATTTATAATGATTTGATACTTAACTCTGCATCTATGTCCACTCCCCAAACCAACCAATTTAGGAATTACAACTATCATCCCACAAGATTATAGTTCGATTAATTTTATGGGTTCACAATCCAACCAAGTTGATTTTTCTTAACTCACTAACCAAAACCATACAACCAATTATTTTTTCGGGCTCAACAATCAAAATTTTATAATATCCAATTTATGGTTTGGACCAACCCTTTAATAATCCCAAGTTTCTTTCCTAAGAAACTTGTTACAATAGTTAAAAAAAGTTATACAAGAATTTAAAATATAAACAATAAACTTTTTAAATTGTTGAAGAAGTCTTAATAGTTGAGCTCTTGAATTGCTTGACTTCTTCCTTAAATGCTTATGAGAAAATTGATGAAGACATGAATGCTTTTATTTAGTGGTTGTTGACTCAATTTAATACACTTTTCCTCTTCTTTTTGGTTGAGTAAACATGGGAATGTCTGAATTAAAAATTCTTTTAATTTTCTTCCTCTATCTCATTTTGTTTTACTCAATAGCTTCAAGAATAAATTCAATACTCTCCAAATCTTGGTTCCTCATTTGAATCTTTACCTTTATGCCTCAAAATGTCTGTAATTAATGCTCTAACCATTAGAAGTTGAAAATAGCCATTACAAACAAAATATGACTATTTAAAAAAATCTAAAAAATTGACCGTCATTTTATTAGAAATATGTAAATCGTCTCAACTAAGCTCTTAGTCACTAGACTAAAGTATTGAATCGGCTAAATAAAACTCAGAGATGGCTTAGGACCAGATACATTTTTTTTGAGTTTTTGCCTGTTCTATCTATTTAAGATTGGGTTTAGATATCTTCTTAGTTGGCTAACTTGTAATATGATCAACTAACTATCTTTCTGGATCGGCTTAGAGAACTTATAAATTTATACTACTTGCTAAATTCTTTTATCTCTAAGACTAAGCCAGCTAGCCCATTATTATGAGCCAGCTAATTAGCTCTAGCCTTGGTCAGCTATATTATTTTCTTGGTTGACTCAAAATTTTTTTTGAAATATTCAATCTTCTATTTTTATCCTAAGTTTAAGATTGAGTTAGCTATCCAAATAGGTAAGTCAGTTATGATCCTATCTTGGTTAGCTCATATAAAAACTTAGTCGACTAAGAAATATTATCTAAATTTTATTTCTTTTTATCTTTTTTCTTGAACTAAGACTGGGTTGGCTAAACTTCTTTCTTGATCGAATCAAAGATGCGCCATGCATGCCAAAATTAATTTTCTCTAGTTTTAAGTAGCTTTTTTTATTCAAATATATTATAGGCTAGACTTGCTTTCTCAAACTTAATTTTTGAATTATTAAAAAATCTTTCTAAGCAAGACTTTCCTTAATCACATTCATTTTATATTGAACTCAATTTCTTTGCTTCCAAAACATGAATCTTTGACTTGAAAATATAAAATTACTTAAATTTAATAGGACTTCTTCTTGAATGAAATCAATCTTTGAGCATTATAAGAAATCCTATAATTACTCTCAAAAGCATCATTAGTAATCATGATTTATATTTAAACTCTTTTGACATCATCAAAATCAATTTTAAGACTAATAAAAATGAACTAAATAATTTTAGTTGAGCATATATAGAATTAAGAATAAAAATTACTCATAAATATCTAAATAATTATAAATTATATTTTTCAATAATATATCCTACATGGAATTCTTAAGGTATCAAAAGATTTGTGCTTGTAATACAAATCAATCTACAAAGAACAAATAACTTTTTTGTTAATCACTAGGCATAATGAAAAGAAAAATATTACGATTAAAATCTAGGGTCATTATCCTTTCCGGCTTGTAATAAATTACCTAATAGGTCAAGTAAATATTTATTTAATATAGGAGTTTGGCAATATTTTTTTAATATCTTGACTTAACTGTATACGTCAAACAATAATGGTAACAATGATAGTGAAATTTTTAGGTGCAATATTTTTTTTCCTTACATTGTTATCATTAAAGAAAGAAGAAAATCAAACATATAAAAAGCTTAGAGAAATCATAAAAGAATGCTTGATTACAAACAAAATATATATATTTAATATTATATCTAATATTATTCAGTACATCATTAAATATTTACTTCCCCAAAAAAATAGATCCTGCTAATAGAAAAAAGAGTACATAAAGTTTGAAAAGCTAGTTAGGTCATTTTTCTAAAAAACTACATAAACCCTATCAAAGACAGCCGCAGAGAATACCCACCCATTGATGATCACATCCTCATGGAATATCCTTCTACATCTATTGACTTCTTCCTGCAACACATTATAACCAGCCTTCAGATGCCGATATTTATGAATAGACAGATCGTACTCTCGCTACAAGTTTCTATGCTCAACGTCAAGCTTTCATGAGTTGAATTAACCACCTGATCATACAAATACTTAAAATATTCCATATCAAAATAGCTCAAATTCTCAACCTCAAACTTAAAGTGATCCTTCAGATGATTTTATCGCAAATTCTATTGTAGTTTCTTCTAACTCGATCCGTACATTCCATGTATGTCCCTATATCCTAGTACATTCAGATGATCCGTCCCTGTTCTAAGCAAATATCCACAAAAGCTCTCAAGTAAACATTATCTCAAATTTCTAAACCATGCACTAGAAACACAAGTCCTCATTTGGCATGGTCACTTGCAGCAAAATTTTACGAGAACTTTTTATGCAAGTTTGATCAATTATAAAATTAGCAATTTAATAGTAAGTTACAATTATACTTTTCTTTTTTATAATTAAAATAACTTTAATTGAAGAAAAACATATATATTTCAACATCATTTCATAACTCACAGTGCAATAATGAACAATAATAAATATAATAACAAATTTATTTATACAAGCAAAGAAAAAAATTAATTTATTTATTTATAGGTGAAAATTTTAATTTATGTCTGGGGTCGATGCTGTAGCAGCAATCAATGCAATGTTATAGTCATAATTTTCATGTGAAGAAAAAATTTAAATTATTACAACAATTCCATAATAATTTAAAAAACTAATAAGTAGGTAAATATATAGAAAAATTATTTATTTCTAAATTTTTTTAACAATGTATAGCATATTTTTTCCCTAGGGAAAAACAAATTAAGCATATCCAAAATTACATATTTTTAATTTTTTAAAAAATTATGGAAAATAATTTTTAAAAGACATTGTATTAGCCTCCATAATTTTTTTGTGAAGGAAAAAATTAAATTATTACAACCATTCCATAAAAATAAAAAAATAATAAGTAGCTAAACAAATAAAAAAATTATTAATTTCTAATTTTTTTTAACCACAAATACCATATTTTTTTCCTAGGAGAAAAAACAAACACATCCAAAATTATATATTTTTTAAAAGAAAATCATCAAAAATAATTTTTAAAAGACATTGCAATAGCCTCCATAATTTTTTTGTAAAGAAAAAATTAAATTATTACAACCATTTCATAAAAATAAAAAAAACCTAATATGCAGCTTAAAAATATAAAAAAAATATTAATTTCTAAATTTTTTTTAACTATATACACTATTTTTTCCTAGGGGAAAAAACAAAAGCACATCCAAAATTACATAATTTTAATTTTTTCAAAAAAATTATCAAAAATAATTTTTAAAGACATTATAATTGCCTTTCTTCTTTGTTAGGAAAAAATTATTCTTTTAGATAATCTCTGCATATAAAAGGTATGCGCACATCATCATAAAAAGTTAAATTTTACAATTCCTGCACATGCAATCTCCATAATTTTTTCTATGCGATTGAATAGCACATAGAAAGTTGATGCATTTGTCCCCATCATTGACCATAATTTGCATATTATATGGGAGTCGAATCCATACTTTTTTTATGCAACTAGGGTCAATTTGAAACCTAAATCTACCCATTCTATCCTCATCTCTCTTCTCCCTCACCCCACGCAACCATCGACTCCTCCCTCTATACTATCGCTGGCTCCTTACCCTACCCCATCACCCTCCACCTAGCTGGGCTTTATTTCGTTGCCTCCTCCCTCTTTCCTTCATGTCATCATGTAAGATCCTCCTAGCTGTCCCCTTGTTGTCTAAAGAGGCAACCTAATAGGATGGTGAATTAAATTTCTAAAAAATTTTAAGTAAATATAATAAAATATATTTTTAACCAAATTAGCTTAAGTATAAGTATGGTGTATGTAATATATAGCAGTAAAATTTAAAAATAAATAATGTAATATAAGAATTAAAATTAAGTCAATAAAGCACAATACAAAGATAAAAGATTTATAATAGCTTGGTGCAACTCGACACCTATATCCACTTTCTAAGCTTCCGATTATAGTGCAATTGTTTTAGCTAGGCTTATAATTAAATTCCGTTAGTTTTTCAAGATCACTAATCAAAATTTTACATAATTATTTTTCAGGCTAATAATATTCAACCCAATTGATTTTCTTGGCTCAATAATCAAAAACATATAAAGTCTAATTCTGGGCTTGGACGGGCCTAACCCAAATTTTTTTCATCCTAAATAAGCTTGTAAAGAAACCCAAAATATAAGAGATGTGAGAATTTTGAGCACAAATAAAAAAGATCAGAGAAGTTGCTAATGAGTTGCTTTATTGAGGCTTGAACTTATCTTCTTTGATACTTGAGAGGATGTAACTGATATAGGAGTGGATCTCTTTTAAAAGCTTATTAAAATTTTTGCACTAAATTTTTCTATTTTCTTTTTTTTCAAAGATATTCAATAATACTCTCATAAATGATGTATTTCTCTTTCTAATCCTCTTCTCTTCCTTAATGGTTCGCTGGCCTTTTGTAAGCTTGAAAGTGGTGAAGAGTAAGTTTTAACCATTGAAAGGGTTGAACTAGTTGTTAGAGCCAAATACTAGCCATTGGAGAAGGATAGAAAAACTAGCCGTTATAGTTTTTTCACATAAGATGTCGACTTGTAGTCTTTAGGAGTCGACTTGAGCAGCCCACGAGTTGACTTGTCCTCTTCAGAAGTCCACTTTCCCTCTTGTTTAAAAAATTATGCGTTCTATCTTCCTAAGAGAGTTGGTTCATCTTCTTCATGAGTCTACTCGGCCTATCCAAGAGTCGACTCATCTTCTTTATGAGTCGGCTCAAGCTAGGGTTCTGAAAATGCGATCTTCTGTCTACTTGAGAGAGTTAGCTCTTGCTTTATAGGAGTCGACTTGAGCATGTGCCACTCTGTTTCAAAGTGCCAGAGTCGACTCTTTATTCTCTAGGATCAACTCTTTTTAGCCAAACTTGAGAAAATTTATTCTTTGAAGTGCTTTGGTTTGGCATGTTTAAGAGAATTTCTTCTATTGATAATTTCTTCATTATGAGCATCTAAGAAACTCTATATCCATTCTTAAAATACATGATTAGTACTATTTTTAATCAATATTTATTATCATCAAAATTAATTATTTAGGTCAACAATCTCTTTCTTTTTGATGATAATAAAACTGAGTATATGCATAATAAAACATAAGTATTTTAATTAATTTACTAATATAAATATGAATCATGAAGTGACAAAGTATTTATAAGAATATACTTCATGAATGGTTCAATTAAGGTTTATCATAGAATTTTCATCATAAATTTTGATATTAAGATTTAATGCAGATATTCAAGAAGGCATATATTCAAAATTATACTTAATGAGTGCAAATATACTCATTTCAAGTATATGATCATCTCAAGCAAGCAAATAAGCATCTAAAGTATGACTTCTCCCATATATTCAATTTAAACAAAGAAGCGTGTAATATTTACTCAATAACACTTCTCCCCCCTTTTGATAGCATCAAAAAATCCAAGGAAAAAATTTAGAAAGTATCATCAAAATCAAGTTAAAACTCAAATCAAATTGAGAAAATTTGTATCAAATTTAGATTAAAGCTTGGCTAGTTTCAAAAAAATTATTTTAATTTTTTAATAGCACAAATGAATCCAGTAAATTCTCAAATTTGGCTAGAAAATTACTTTAAGCTTTAAATATCTTAGAGAGACAAGACATTTCAAAACTAAGGAATTTGATCAAGATTGATAAATCATGTTAAAACTAATATCAATAGATCATTCAAAATAAATCATAAAGATGTATTTTATTTTTCAAAAAAGAGCATCGCTTCCTTTTCTTAAAAAGTATCAATCATTTAATTTTAGAAAAGGTATGAATTTTTGAATTTATCTCAAAGATATCATATCAAGAATATAGCTATATAAAATTAGATTTTAGACAAAATATTCCTCTCCTGTTTATCAAAAGATAGAGCAATGGAATACAAGATAAATAGTAAGCTGTCTATTACCAATGATATAAAATTCAAATGTAAGTCTTTTCTAAATATCTAGCTTTAAAGACAAATGACAAATTTCTTAAAAAAAATTGTTTAATACCAATTTCAAAAGATTCAAGAAGAACATTTTTTAAATTCATTTCTCAAAAATAATCAATTGAAGCAAAGTAATAGAAATGATGACTAGATCAATGCTTGCAAAGTATGAAACATAGGAATGCTCAAATAAATCCATATGACTAAATCAAGACAAACAAAGTAAAAATGTCCATCAATAAATTCTCTTATTAAGTTCCAAAATGATTTTGCTCAATTTTTTTAATTGGTAATTACCAAAAATTTTATTTTTCTTAATTTTTTTTCTTTCAAAATATGCACATTCATTTAATTTAATTAAGCATTCATTTCTTTCTTTTTGTTTTACAAACAAAGCATATTTTCAATCAAATAGATAAACATAAATGTAAACACCGAACATACTGGATATAAAGTCAAATTTTCATTAATTAGCAAAACATGATTATAAAAAAGTGGTAAAAAAGATAGTAAACATGAGTACATACAAAGTGTATGAGAGCTATATCTGTAAAAAATGGATTGCTAGGGTCACTAAAGTTCTATGAAAGAAATTCTGGCATCCTAAGTATAGGTCAGGATGGTCTTAAGATGATGGTCTAGGCTGACTAGAGGAAGAATATGGTTTGATATATTCAGATGACTAGGCCCGATTGCAAACATCCTTCCTTACTAAAATAAGAGCCTAGATCAATTCCACTGACTCCTCTCCGACCAAAGATAATACCTCCATCAGATATTATCTCATCTACCATGCCTTTGAAGTATATCTCTGAATCTTTGCATAGACTAAGATCATGATCTTGGTGGAGACTCTCAACAAAAGCATCCTCATCTTGTCTATCAGATGGTCATGAGCTACTTTTTGGATGGCTAGTCTATGATAAAGGAGCAGCCTCTATCTACTTTGCTGGCTTCTCAATTCTGATATCTGCTGCAATAGGCTCTGTTGTAGGAGCCTCATCATCATCATCATCTCTCAGCATTGGAATCTTCTAGAGAATGTGATCATACTTAACCATGATGTCTCTCTCCAATATGAAGTCAAATCTCCTTATCTCGGGGAAGAAGATCCTAATCGCCATATGATGAAGGAGGCGCATCTTAGTATTCAATTGTCTAGCGCTCATCTCCTCTAGCTTATCTACATCACCTCTGTCAAGAATGTTAGATATGTATCCTAGAAGTCAAATTAGCTGACACTTGTTAAATACTTTCTAGGGGCATTTTCATAATTTTGATTTAAAATTAATTAAAGAATTATTTATTCTATCATATTATGTATAAAGTATCTGTGATACATTCATTGAGTTAATAGGCATGATAACATATATTCTCAAGAGTTGAGAATTTAAGGCATGTATTATCATAATTAACTCATAAATTGCTCTTAATCGTAGGATCATTACGAGGATAGTGATTGATCTGGAAGATCGGTGTATGATCGCTTTTTTAGGATAGATGAGTCTTGAGTTTACGGTATAGAGACATTGGAGCGAGAGTATAGGTGCTCATTAGAGAATAAGAACATTGAGCGTGATCACCTTGAGTAGTCATAAGGGAGCCTACCTTCTCATCGATGACTAGCTCGATGCTGCAACATGTGTCTAGTTCTTTGATCTGAGGTGCATCGACAATTTACCTTGAGGATGATATAGTTTGACTATACCATAACTCGATCTTCTAATCATTCAGAATGCTGAGGTGTATGTTGGCTATAGCATGTTCATTATAAAAATTGGATTGCACCAAGATGGGATCTATCAATTTCGATAGAGGAAGAGTAGTCCTATGATGAATATAAGATCGTCCTAAAATCCATGACCATGATAGTGTAAAAAAATAAAAAAGAGTTTCTATTAGTATTTCACATTGAACTCGAATCGAATGATTCATTCATATGATGGGTGTTGGATTTAACGAGTTTATCTTAATCTTAATTCCGTCGGAGCTCATGATAGAAGAACCCAATCACACAGGTAGCTGCACCAAGAGATTTGCTATTCAATTTTGATGGATCGTCACCATATACTGCTAGGTATCACTGATGGATTTTGAGATCAATTAGAATTATCTTGATAATCGATGATTCTAATTGGATGAATCGAAAGAGTTCTGATTCATCAAAAAGTATTTTGATGATGTTGATGATGGAGATCATGACATGTTCGACTACCATACAGAACTGAACTTAACTAGATCACATAAATAAGAATTTAGATTTGGATGTCATCAATTGAGCTAATTCAATTTGATTGATTTGGATTAGATCCAATTAGGTTCAAGAAAATCATGCTAGCACACGATTGAGCCTAATATTCTCCTTCTGTCATCTTTCTGGTTCATCTCGATTGAGCTAAATTAGATTTGGCTTATCTGAAAATCTTGTATGGCTCTTAGTTTGAATGAAATTTGTTCAGGTCAAAAAAGTCTTGTCCTAACCTAATCTAAGCTTGTCTTAATCATCGGATAGAAATAGGACAAGACCTGCTAATTTCTAAAACTATTTGGATAAAACTTATCTGAAAACTCTATAGGGATTTATCTTGATCTGACTAGACCTTATCCTAGCCTGATCAAAACTTATCCTAAATCTCATAAGATGGAAATAAGATAAGATTTCTCTTTGCTAGATTAGGGCTTGTCCTAAAATCATGAGATGAAATTTGGACAAGCCTCTTCTAAAAATTCTAAATGGATTTTTCTTGATCTGACTGGATCGAGTCTTGATCTGATCAAGACTTATTCTAACATGATTAGGACTTGACATAAATTTATTGGATGAAACTTGAAAAGATTTTGTCTTAATCCCATAAGATGGGAATAGGACAAGGGTCAAATGTTGACACAGTATGCAGGAAAGAAGAGATATGACGGCGCCCCCTAGAATTTATCTGAGGGTGCACGTCCATATGGGATTTACGTGGTGCACATCTGATGGATAAGAGAAGGGGCCCATTCAAATCAGTTTCAATTGATCAAAGTATTTGAATTTATTTCAAATGTCTAGCGAGATAAGAGTTTGCGCCATCTAGTCACCTTATCCTTTATTCCATGCCATATTTCTGAGTTTTGTGTGACAAAATATAGAAAAAATATGGTGTGGGGCATGAAGATCATGGAAGAGTCCTTCTGCATATTAAACTTTGACCTATTCAAAGTTATATGCGAAGGGACTCTTGACTATGTCTATAAATAGGGCCCCGTGCAAGCTATTGTGAATCACGATTTCTCTACGATGAAGTCCTACCAAAATATTCATCTCCACACCTCCCACATCTGATGCTCTCCCTCTTCTCCAAGCCTAAGAGTTGGGCAAAACCTACGAGTAAAGATCAAGTTTCGTTGGCGTGAAGATCAGCGAGAGACGATGATGTTCGTGAGACAAACGCACGACCTTCAAAGTCCATTTTGAAGGCTCTACGAGAAGACATCACATTTGATCTTTGGAGATTAGATCCAAAAGAAGGAGACTTTTAGATCTGATCTGAATGGATACTGGTAGAGATCGGACACATGTGTAGCTCAATCAGAACCTCGGATCAGTCTTCAGATCATCACAATGGGTAAACGATTTACCCGATCAAGTGATAACTATTATCACTATTTTTTTATTTTTATTTTAATTCTAATTTTTAATCAATTTAATTATATCTAAGACTTCTCAGATCTGATTAGATCATAAAAAAAATTTTAAAATTATTTCACTGTAAATCTAATTCGATCGGATGCATTCAGCGACAGAAAAACCTAATTTTTTCTTCAACTGGTATTAGAGCCAGGTTGCTGCTTTCAGATCTATCTTTAGATTGATCTAAAATTATTTCTTATAATTTAATTATTTTATTTTTAGATGTTACATGGGATGTAATCGGATCTAAAATAAAAAATTGCATGTTTTAAATATATATGTTTGACATAAACAATGCATACTCTAGTCGAGATCTGTTGTTCTATATCATGATAGTTTTCAAATAGATTTTAGATTAAATCTGATTTAACTTTTATGATTTGATCATTTAAGTTTTATATATTATATTAGATTTAATTAGATCTAAAATATAAGATCTAATTTAAAATTTTGATATATGTGATATAGGCAGTATATGTCTAGACTAGATCTCTAGTTTAATCTCATAGTCTAGATCAAAAATTTTATAAAATGTTCATTTAATTTTTTGAAGATTATGTAATTAGATTAGTTAAATTTCAAATATTATATATGATATAATTAGATCTGAAAGTATGAGCGCATTTAAAAATTTTATATGTATGATATATGCAATGCATGTCTAGACTAGTTTCATAGATCTATGCCATGAGTAGTCTAGATTAATTTTTTTTTATGATGAGATTATTTAAAATTTTATTTTTAGATATTATATTAGATGTAATCAGATCTGAAACATAAATTTAAATATTAAATTTGATACATGAGATGTATGCAAAACATGTATAGATTGGATCTTAAATCATGTAACAGTTATACGCTTTAGATCTAACAGTTTTGTAGTATAGTTCATATTTTTGATTAAGGTATTCTCCTTGACCGTCCAATCATAAGAATAAGAAGAATTTAAAGGCCCTCTCTTTTCATTCAATGGGATGCTCTTATGGCATATAGGGATGCTGCGCGTTTTTCCTTAATCAAAAATCAAAACTTACTTTTCTGCCAAATTCTAGATCCTGAAACTCTAGGATTTTTATGCATGTTTTGTTATTGGACCCTTGGACTTAATTAAAAATTAAGTTTATGAAATTAATTAGATCTAAAATTATGAATTTTTAGATCTAAGACACCTTCATAAATCATGGGTTTGGGTATGGATAGCTTAATTAGGTCTAGCGGTTGATCAAACTGAATCAAGAGTTGGTTAGGTGGGATCAAGAGTGCTTAAATTTGATCAGCCTAATAGGATTAAGTCTGAGTCAAGGTCGACTCATAGTCATATATGGCTGATCAAGATAAGACCTAATTTGGCTCTGCGGTTCAAGCCTAGATTGTAAGCTAACCCGATCAGTTCTAATCAGACAAGTTGGTGTCTAAGGTAAGTATGGCAAATACGACCAGTGGTCTTTAATTGGAAGCTACTCGATCTGAATGCATTCATGATGAGTTAATGGCATATTCCTCCCCCTAATCTCACTTGTCTGATCGATTGAGTCGATCTAGTTCTGATTTGAGGTGGCTAACAATTCGAGCTAACATATGCCACTAGGTTAGTCATAAATGTTATGACTAGTTGAGTCTAAGAGATCAAATCAAATCTTCCTAAGAAAATATTAAGTCCTAGGTCTTCCACCATTATAGATGTGTGGGCCATTTTTGGGGTTGATTGTCTCGATTGGATACAGTGGTTCAATTGCATTGAAAAGATGCAACCATGTCTATTAGGCATTGGATGCTACTAGTTGTAGGATGGGTTAGGCTCAATATTTCAGATATGATGAGGAACCCAATCAGGAATCCAATTTATGCAAATGATAGATGTTGGGGATAAACCCCACTCCTATTGAAGTCTAGCCTGATGCTTAGCCTAATGCAATCAGTAATCACGGAAGAGCTTCAATGGCCAAACCTTAGTCGAACTCCTCAGTGGCCGAGCCCCAGCCGAACCCCTTCAATCGATCGAACTTCTCAGCGGTCGAACTTCTCAGCGATCGAACCCCTCTCGAACTTTTTCAACGATCGAGTTCCTATTGAACTCCTATAGGAGTCGGACTCCTTTCAGACTTCTCCTTCGATCAGAATTTTTCAGGAGCCAGACTCCTCCCATACCTCTCCTTCAGCCAGACTTCCCCAAGATTCGGACTCCTCCCAGACTTCTCCTTCAACTAAACTTTCCCAAGATCTGGACTCCTCCCAGACATCTTCTTTGGTCGGGCTTCTACGAAAGCCAAACTCTCTCTGGATCCCTCCTTCAGTTGGATTTTCACATGAGCCGAACTCCTTTCGGACTCCTTCAGTCGAATCTCTATAAGAGTCAAACTCCTTCCAGGCTCCTCTTTCAGTCAGATTTTTGCAGGAGCCAAACTCCTTTTGAGCTTCTCCTTCAGTCAAATTTTCATAGGAGCCGAACTCCTTCTGAGCTTCTCCTTCAATCGGACTTCCACAGGAGCCGAACTCCTTACGGGCTCCTCCTTCAATCGAATTTCTGTAGGAGCCAAACTCATTCCGGGCTCCTTCTTCAATCGGATTTCCATAGGAGTTGAACTTCTTCTGAGCTTCTCCTTCAGTCAGACTTCTACAGGAGCCAAACTTCTTCCATATCTCTTCTTCAATCGAATCTCTATAGGAGCCGAACTCCTTCCAAATTCCTTTTTTTATCGAACTTCTATGGGAGCCGAACTTTCTTCGGATTCCTCCTTCAGTCAGGCTTCTATAGAAGCCGAACTCCTTCCGGATTTCTCTTTCGACCAGACTTCTATAGGAGCCGAACTCCTTCCGAGCTTCTCTTCAGTCGGACACCTATGAGAGCCGAACTCCTTCCAAGCTTCTCCTTCAGTCAGACTTTTCTAGGAGCCAGACTCCTCCTAGACATCTTCTTCGACTGAACTTCTATAGGAGCCAAACTCCTTCCGGATCCCTCCTTCAGTCGGATGCCTATGGGAGTCGAACTCCTTTCGAGCTTCTTCTTCAGTCGGACTTCTTCAGGAGTCGGACTTCTCTAGGAACCAGACTCCTCCCAGACATCTCCTTCAGTTGGACTTTTATAGGAGCCAAACTTCTTTCAGATCCCTTCTTTAGTCAAATTTTCACAGGAGCTGAACTCCTTCTAAGCTTCTCCTTTAGTCGAACTTCTATAGGAGCCGAACTCCTTCCGTATCTCTTCTTTAATCGAATCTCTACAAAAGCCAAACTTCTTTCGGACTCCTTCTTCAGCTAGCATTCCTTCTGAATAATTCTCTCTAGCTGTATTCCCTTTGAGAGTCCAAACTCCTCTAGAATGGATATACGTCAAAACTTTTCATCCATTTATGCGGCTCTGAGCGGCTCAGTATCAGATGGCTGCGATCGTTACTATCAATCTGCTGCAAGAGACAGCGATCCGCTACCGGATAGCTATGACTATCACCATCAATCTACTATAGGCAGCGCTACAGACGGCACCTTCCTCTATGACTGACTCTGTTAGACCTCGAGCAGCCTACTACCAGGCAGCTACAACTATCACCATCAACCCGCTACAAGCTCTGCCTATAAAAAAGGATCCTCCAGATATATTTTCTCTAAGCTCTCTTCTCCTTTCCAAAACTCTATCAAACTCTTGCTTGAGCATTCCATTTTTGTTGGTCAGAAGAGCTGACTTGATCGTCGGAGGATCCTACTGGAGCCACCACCACCGACTTCGAATGGAACTTTATTTTATAGGTCACCAATGGCAACCTCATCCTTCTCCATTTTAGCTCATTCTGGCATCAACTAGATTCTACACCAACAGAATTGATGCTAGAGGAAGAACCTCTATCTCTGAGGTATCCTTGTTCTTAAAGGGGTGCTCAGTTGACCCTATCGATCTTCTTCTCCAAGGTTCATCTCCACCCTCTTTCTTAATTCCAAGAAATACCTCAAAAGAAGGTGACTACCCAGAGATCTACCGCTTCTACCATCAGATTTGAGCTGGATCCATCTATTCCTGCTCCATCATCGGCACTTCAACCTCCACCTCCACCGACGACCATGGTAGATTCGGAACAGTTTAACCTACTGATGTAGCAGATTCAGGGCCTCATTGAGATGGTATAGGCCATGCGGTAGCCCCTGATGGTGACTCCATCAGAAAATCCATCATTAGGATGTCGAAAATCGATCCCAAGGAAGAGCACTTGGGCTAGCATACCCATCATCCCTAGAAAGAAAAAATAAAGAGCAGAGGATCCATGTTGGGATCATGATTTTCCTCTGGAGGAGATGCTCCCCATCTATAGTCGGAAGCCATCCAAGATCTATGACTGAGACGACGTCCTCGATCATAAACTATGAAAGATGGACCGATGGATTGAGAAACTCCACCATATCACTCTGGCTCGCTGTGAAGATGTCTGCATCGATCCTTCTTTCTCTCTTCGAATTATGCAAGAGCCCATTCCATCGAACTTTAAGCTCCCTCAATTTAAAAACTATGATAGAACCTCTGATCCATTTGATCATCTGAAGGCCTTTCAGATCATGATGCTACTTCATGGCATACTAAATGCCATATTATGCCGAGCTTTTTCATCTATCTTAAAGAAAGCAGCAAGAAACTGGTACTCGACGTTGAAGTTAGGTACGATCTTCTCTTTTGATAAGATGAGCCATCAGTTCGTGGCCTACTTTGTCAACAGCCGACGTCCGCACCAAGGTTCGAATTTTTTGATGAATGTCAAGCAGAAGGAGGGAGAATCCATCCGGGCTTATGTCATCCAATTTAATGCTATGGCATTGGAGGTCCGAGATCTAGACCAGTCTATTGCAATGACCGCACTCAAGAATGGCCTTCAGAAGAAGGATTTGCTGTTCTCCCTGAAGAAGAAGTACCCCAGGAACTTTACCGATCTGCTAGCTTGTACCAAGGGATATGTCCGTGCGAAAGAAGCCTTCAAGTTGAAGGATGAAGAAGCCGTAGAAGAGCGATGGGTGGACGAGTCTAATAGACCCACCATCGATGGAGGGTCGAGTGAAGTTCGATCATGCTCACGGACTCCCTTCGAGCGCAAGCGAGCTTGAACTCCTTCTCGAGCTTGTCATCAAGGAAGCCCCAATAGAAGGACGTGAAGAAGTTTTCTTTCTGAAAGGTTCCGCAACTACGTCTCTCTTAATGCTTCTAAAACTCAAGTTTTGATGAAAATTAAGAATCAGCTACCAAAATCAGAAGAATTATGATCTCCCCCAAATAAGCATGATCGAAGCAAGTACTACCTCTTCCATCATGACCACGGTCACGATACTAAAGAATGCATTTAGCTCCGAGTCGAAATCTAGGAGCTCATCAGGAGAGGTCAACTGGATCGATTCCTTAGACACCAGTCTGAAGTAGGAGAAAATCGATTAAAGGCGCTGCCATAGCTAGAACCACCAATGACGGAGGAACAACAAGGAGGTCGGCCACCTTTCGGCATCATCAACGCTACTTCTAGGAGGGCTTGGTACTTCAACAAGCCGTCATCTCCCAGCCTCAAAGTCAAGATAAGCTTGCTCCAAATTGAGAAGGCCAGCATAAAATAGGGGAGGTCGTCCGGCCCGAAACTTATCGCTTGAAGAAACTCGGAGGAACAACGCTTCCATGACCCTAAAACAAAGAGAATCTAAGGATGTGTTATTAGTAATTTTTTTAAATAAAATTTCTCCATTTTAATTTTATTATTTCTTAGTACAAAAACTATGTGATGATAGAGAAAAAGCAGTCAATAGTAGTCATGTTAGGAACAGGAGGAGATCCTCATCCTAACATGAGCAAGTCAAAGTCCTTCAACCTTGGCTAGAGATAAGATCTCTTCCGAGCTTTAAAGTCTACGTCAATAGGAGATAAAATTTTCTTCAACCTTGGCTAGAGATAAGATCTCTTCCAAGCTTCAAAGTCTACATCAATAAGAGATAAATTCTTCTTCAACCTCGGCTAGAGATAAGATCTCTCTCAAGCTTCAAAGTCTACATCAATAGAAGATAAGATCTCCTACAACCTCAGCTAGAGATAAGATCTCTCCCGAGGTTCAGAGTCTACGTCAATAGGAGATAAGATCTTCTTCAATCTCGGCTAGAGATAAGATCTCTTTCGAGCTTCTACGTCAAGAGAAGATAAGATCTCTTTCAATCTCGACTAGAGATAAGATCTCTCTTGAGCTTCAGAGTCTATGTTAATAGGAGATAAGATCTCCTTCAATCTCGACTAGAGATAAGATCTCTTCTGAGCTTCAGAGTCTACGTCAATAGGAGATAAGATCTCCTTCAATCTCGGCTAGAGATAAGATCTCTCCCAAGCTTCTACATCAATAGAAAATAAGATCTCCTTCAACCTCGATTAGAGGTAAGATCTCTCTCGAGCTTCAGAGTCTACGTCAATAGGAGATAAAATCTTCTTCAACCTCGGCTAGAGTTAAGATCTCTCCTAAGCTTTAGAGTCTACATCAATAAGAGATAAGATCTCCTTCAACCTTAGCTAGAGATAAGATCTCTTTTGAGCTTCAAAGTCTACATCAATAGGAGATAAGATCTTCTTCAACCTCGACTAGAGATAAGATCTCTTCCGAGCTTCAGAGTCTATGTCAATAGGAGATAAGATCTCCTTCAACCTTAGCTAGAGATAAGATCTCTTTCGAGCTTCAGAGTCTATGTCAATAGGAGATAAAATCTTTTTCAACCTCGACTAGAGATAAGATCTCTTCCGAGCTTCAGAGTCCACATCAACAGGAGATGAGATCTCCTTCAACCTCGACTGAAGATAGGATCTCCCCCAAGCTTTAACGTCTGCATCAATAGAAGATGTGATCTCCTTTAACCTTGGCTGGAGATGAGATCTCCCTTAAGCCTCAACTTCAACTTCAACCTCGACTAGAGATAAGATCTCTCTCGAGCTTTAGAGTCAACGTCAATAGGATATAAGATTTTCTTCAACCTCGGCTAGAGATAAGATCTCTTTCGAGTTTTAGAGTCTACATCAGCAGGAGATAAAATCTCTTTCAACCTTAGCTAGAGATAAGATCTTCCTCGATCTTCAAAGTCTACATCAATAGGAGATAAGATCTCCTTCAACCTCGACTGAAGATAGGATCTTCCCCGAGCTTCAACATCTGCATCAATAGGAGATGAGATCTCCTTCAACCTCGATTGGAGATGAGATCTCTCCTGAGCCTCAACTTCAACTTCAACCTCGGTTGGAGACAAGATCTCTCCCGAGCCTTGATTTCAACTTCAACCTCGGTTGGAGAGAGGATCTCTCCGAGCTTCAACGTCTGTATTAATAGGAGATGAGATCTTCTTCAACCTCGACTAGAGATGAAATCTCCCTCGAGCCTCAACTTTAACTTTAATCTTAGTTGGAGATGAGATCTCTTCCGAGCCTCAACTTCAACTTCAACCTTGGCTGGGGATAAGATCTTTCCTGAGCCACGACTTCAACTTCAACCTCGACCGGAGATAGGATCTCCCTTGAGCTTTAACGTCTGCATCAACAGGAGATGAGATCTTCTTTAACCTCGTCTGGAGATGAGATCTCCCCCGAGCCTCAACTTCAACTTCAACCTCGACTGGGGATAAGATCTCTCCCAAGCCTCAACTTCAACTTCAACCTCTGTTGGAGATAAGATCTCCCCCGAGCTTCAACTTCAATGGGTGTAGAGCTCGAAAAAAGACTTTGGCAGTCATCTTTTTGTACTCCCTTCCTTCGAGTTACAAACTCATGAGTTGGGGAGACTATTATTGGGGATAAACTCCACTCCCATCGAAGTCCAGCCTGATGTTTAGCCTAATGCAATCGATAATCATGAAAGAGCTTCAACGGCCAAATCTTAGCCAAACTCTTCAGCAATCGAGCCTTAGCAGAACCCTTTCAGTTGACCGAACTCCTCAGCGATCGATCCCCAATCGAACCCCTTCAGTCGACTGAACTTCTCAGTGGTCGAGCCCCAGCTGAACTCCTCTATTGGTCGAATCTCTTTCAAACTCCCCCAATGATCGAGTTTTTATCGAACTCCTATGGGAGTCGGACTCCTCCCAGACTTCTTCTTTGGTCGGACTTCTCCAAGAGCCAGACTCCTCCCAGACTTCTCCTTCGACCAAACTTTCTTAGGATCCGGACTCCTTCTAGACTTCTCCTTCGGTTGGGCTTCCCTAGGATCCAGACTCCTCCTAGACATCTCCTTCGATCGGACTTCTTCAGGAATCGAACTCCTTCGGATCCCTCCTTCAATCAGATTTTCACAGAAGCCAAACTCCTTCTGGACTCCTCCTTCAGTCAAATCTCTATAGGAGTCAAACTTTTTTTGGACTCCTCCTTCAGTCGAATTTCTGTAGGAGCTGAACTCCTTTCGGAATCCTCTTTCAATCGAATTTACACAGAAGCTAAACTCCTTCTGAGCTTCTCCTTCAGTCAGACTTTCATAGGAGCCGAACTCCTTTTGAGCTCCTCCTTCAGTCAAATTTTCATAGAAGTCAAACTTCTTCTGAGCTTCTCCTTTAGTCAGACTTCTACAGGAGCCAAATTCCTTCCATATCTCTCCTTTAATTGAATCTCTACAGGAGTCAAACTTCTTTCGGACTTCTTCTTCAGTCGAATTTTTGCAGGAGCCAAACTTCTTCCAAATTTCTCCTTCTGTCAGGCTTCTACGAGAGCTGAACTTCCTCCAGATTTTTCCTTTAATCGAACTTCTACGAGAGCCAAACTTTCTCCAAATCCCTTCTTCGACCGAACTTCTATGGGAACCAAACTCCTTCCGAGCTTCTTCTTCAGTCGGATGCCTATGGGAGCCAAACTTCTTTCGAGCTTCTCCTTTAGTTGGACTTCTCTAGAAGCTGAACTCCTCTTAGACATCTCCTTCGGTTAGACTTCTATAGGAGCTGAACTCCTTCTAGATTCTTCCTTCAGTCGGATGCCTACGGGAGCCGAACTCCTTCCAACGGACTTCTTCAAGAGCCAGACTCCTCCTAGACATCTACTTTGGTCAGACTTCTATTGGAGTCAAACTCCTTTCAGATCCCTCCTTCAGTTAGATTTTCATAGGAGCCAAACTCCTTCTAAGCTTCTCCTTCAGTTGGACTTCTATAGGAGCCAAACTCCTTCTATATCTCTCCTTCAGTCGAATCTCTACAGGACCCAAACTTCTTTCGGATTCCTCCTTCAGCTAGCGTTCCTTCTGGATAATCTTCTCTAGCTATATTCTCTTTGGAAGTCCAAACTTCTCTAGAATGGATATACATCAAAGCTCTTCATCCCTCCATGTGGCTCCGAGTGGCTCAGTATCGAACAACTGCAGCCATCACTATTAATCCGCTGTAAGCAACAGCGACCTACTATCGGATAGTGATGGCTATCACCATCAATCTGCTATAGGTGGTGCTACAGGTAGTGCCTTCCTCCATGACTGACTCTGCTAGATCTCGAGCGGCTCGCTAATAGGCAGCTGCAGCTATCACCATCAATTCGCTACAAGCTCCATCTATAAAAAGTGATCCTCCAGATATATTTTCTCTAAGCTCTCTACTCCTTCCCAAAACTCTATCAAACTCTTGCCTGGGCACTCCATTTCTATTGACTAGATGAGCTGATTTGATCGTCGGAGGGCTCTACCGGAGCCACCACCACCGACTCTGGATGAAATTTTATTTTGTAGATCACCGACGACGATCTCATCCTCCTCCACTCTAGCTCATTCCAACATCAATCAGATTCTGCACCAATAGTGGGTTTGACTTAACTAAGGAGTGAAGCAATATTCTAGGCACGATGAGCTTCATGAATTAGAGATCAAATTTGGGTGCACCATATTTAGAAAAATATTGGACAAGAGTTGTCCACTCATCGATTGACCCATCATCAATAACTGTTAGATGAGATGATGAGTCAGTCGGTGGGACCGCACCTTCTAATAGAAATTAATAATCGTGAAGATTTTTACATCTCTACCAAGAAAGTGTAGGGATCCAAAAGAATAGTGGAAGCCTAATTTGTTTAAAAATGAAGCTCCTAAATAAATTAGTTGAGTCAAATTACAAGTCTAACTAGAAACTTTAACTCTCTACAAGAAAATGTCTGCATCAAAATTCTTAGCCTAAATTCTAGACATCCACAAGTTGACCAAACCAATTTACAAGGATTGGCTAAATAACTTCAAAATTATTTTGGATTCGAAAAGGTTGACCTATGTATTGGACCAGGACCTCTCCTTTATCAGCCCATCCGACTGCTGATTAGAGAATGTCTCATGAGAAGTGGTCTAATGATCATAACAAAATAAGGTGCTACATTTTGGGCTCAATATCAGATGAATTGTAGCACCAATATGAAGACATTAGGACTGATCACCAAACATTGGCACACCTACAAGAGTTGTTCGGTGAATACAGTCGCGTAGTGTGTTATCAAGTCTCAAATAGACTTTTTAAGATGCAAATATATGATGGACAGTTGGTCCAAGATTATTGCTTGACAATGATCAAGGACCTAAAGAGCTTGAGAAGCTCAAAGTCTTGATGGACAAGGAACTACAGATTGATGTAATCCTGCAGTCCTTGATTGATTCGTATGGGTAATTCATTATGAACTTCCATATGAATAAGCTCTAGTTTACCTTGGCCAAGTTAATAAACATACTGGCTACTGTTAAGTAAAATTTGAAGAGTTCAAAGGACTTAGTTCTGACTTTAGAGCAGATTTTTTTCAAGAGAAAGTCTTTTGGAAAGAAGAAGAAGTCTGCGAAGAAATAGAAAATAGAAGAAAAAAAGAAGGACGAGCTGAAGAAGAAGACCACGGAGAAAAAAAGTATTTTCACTACAACTCCGATGGCCATTAGAAGTGGGACTTCCCTGCATACCTGGCCAGTCTGAAGAACAAGCAGGAAAAAGGACCTTATGAAAGAATGCTCGTTATTAAGTCTGTCGAGCAAAATGTGAATGCCATAGGATCAAAATAATCCATAGATAGTGTTAATGAAAGGTACCTGGGGCACCTTAAGCTTGGTCATATAGCTGAAGACAAGATTAATAAATTGGAGAAATCCAGACTAATGGATTCATTGACTTCTAAGTCATATCTAATTTATGAATCATGCCTTCAAGAAAAAATGACCAAGCTTTCTTTTGTGGGACATGGAAAAGGGCTACAGATCTATTTGCCCTGGTACATATAGATGTGTGCGGCCCATTCAATGTGCCTGTTAGAGGCAATTATGACCATTTTATTATCTTTATCGATAATCTATCTCGGTACGGGTATATGTACTTGATACGACATAAGTCTGAAGTATTGAAAAGTTTAAGAAATTCATATACGAAATAGAAAAGCAAATCGAAAAGTCCATTAAGATTCTTCAATCGGATTGAGGAGGTGAATACCTTAGTCGAAAATTTTTGAACTATCTCAAGGATAATGGTATAGTCTCATAATGGACTTCACCTAGAATGCCTCAACTTAATGAGATTTCAAAATGAAGAAATCAAATCCTATTAGATATGATCTGATCCATGATGAGCTTCACGGATCTTTCTGAGTTTCTTTAAGGATATAGTTTAATAGAATTCCATCTAAAATTATTTCTACCATACTGTATGAGATATGGCATGGTAAGAAGATAAGTCTGAGTTATCTCAAAATTGGGGTTGTCCAGCGACGGATAAGTTAGAGTCTAGGTCCCTTAGAGCTTAGTTTATTGGATATCCTAAAGAGTTATTAGAATATTACTTCTATCTTCTGGAAGACCATAATGTAATTATGGGTTGATACACCATTTTTCTTGAAAAATAGTTTATTCAAGATGGTGACATCGTAAGACAGATTAGGCTCGAGGAGAAAGTCTCCAAAGAGCAAAGAGCCAAGGAACCTGACAAACCCAGTTAGTCTGAGCTGATCCATAATTCACTACCTCCTCCACCTTGTAGGTTAAATAGGATTTTCCATCCTCCTAATGGTACTTAAGTACTATTTTAGAGGATGTAGAAAAAATATTTCTCATGGAAAATGGGTTCATAGTGATGATTCCAGAATCTATAATGAGGCGATATCAAATATCGACTCTAAGAATTGGTAAGAGGCAATGAAGTCAAAGATTGACTTGATGCACTCGAACTAAATCTAGATCTTGGTAGATCCACCTAAAGGTATAGTACCTATTGGGTATAAATGGATTTTCAAGAGAAAGATATATGTAAATAGGAATGTAGAGATATTTAAAGCTAGGCTAGTGGCGAAAGGGTATCAGGTTACCTTCTTGTTAGTGCCCATCCATCCGCACATTACTTGCTATTGTAGCATATTTCAATTATGAAATATGGTAGATGGATATGATAATAGAATTCATAATTAGATATCTTAAGGAAGATATTTATATGAAACAGTCGTTTATTTTCACATCTAGTAATGGTGATCACAAAAATCTGCAAGCTGCAAAGATTCATTTATGGACTTAAGCAAGCATCTCGGAGTTAGAATGCTTAATGTAATCAAATTATTTGGTTTCATCAAGAATGAGGAGAAATCAAGAATGTTCAAGAAGATCAGTGGAAGCATTATTGTCTTTCTCATATTGTACATGGATGACATCCTCCTGATTGAAAATGATATTTTCATACTGACATAGGTCAAAGTATGGTTATCTAAGAAATTTTCTATGACAGACCTAGGTAAGGCATCCTTCATTTTTGTTTTTAAGGTCTATAGAGATAGACTGAAGAGGATGCAGGGTCTTTCACATAGAGGAAGTGCTGAAGAGGTTCAGCATGGTGAACTCTAGGTTCAGGGGTATGTAGACTCAGACTTTATATCTGACATAGATGATTGAAAGTCAATATTTGAAAGTTTATTCCTATGCACTAGTGGTACTATAAGTTGGAAGAATTTCAAGAAGATGGTTCCACCTCATCCGTAATTACCCCGAGAAGAAATACATCGAAGTTAAGAGAGTCGATTCTGCAGACCATATGGTTGACCCAATGATGAAGCCTTTAGGCCCGCAGAAGATCCAAGCCTACCTTAAGAAGATGGAACTTAGATTTGTAGCAATTGACTTTAGGCCAAGTGAGAGTTTGTTAGATATGTGTCCTAAAAGCCAGATTGACTGACACTTGTTAAATACTTTCTAGAAGCATTTTCATAATTTAGATTTAAAATTAATTAAAAGATTATTTATTCTATCACATTGTGTATAAAGTATCTGTGATACATCCATTGAGTTAATAGATATGATAACATATATTCTCAAGAATTGAGAATTTAAGATATATGTTATCATAATTAACTCATAAATTGCTTTCGATCGTAGGATCATCATAAGGATAGTGATTGATTCAAAAGATCGATATACAATCACTTTCTTAAGATAGATGAGTCTTGAATCTATGGTGTAGAGACATCGAAGTGAGAGTATAGATACTCATTAGAAAATGAGGGTACAAAGTATGACCATCTCGAGTAGTCATAAGGAAGCCTACCTTCTCGTCGATAACTAGCTCGATGCTGCAGCGTCTGTCTAGTTCTTTGATCTGAGGTGCATCGATAATTTATCTTGAGGGTGTTATAGTTTGACTATACCATAACTCGATCTCCTAGCCATTCAAAATTCTGAGGATATGTTGGCTATAGCATGTTCATTGTAGGAATTGGATCACATCAAGATGGGATCTATCAACCTCAATAGAGAAGGAGTAGTCCTATGATGAACATAAGATCGAGTCCTAAAATTCATGGCCATGGTAGTGTGAAAAATAGAAAGAAGTTTCTATTAGTATTTCACATCAGACTCGAATTGAATGATTCATTCATATGATGGGTGTTGGGTTTGACGAGTTTACCTTAACCCTAATCCCATCAGGACTCATGATAGAAGAACTCAATCACATAGGTAGTTGCACCAAAAGGTTTGCTATTCGATTTTGATGGATTGTCACCATATACTGCTAGGCATCACTGATGGATTTTGAGATTAATTAGAATTATCTTGATGATCGACGATTTTAATTGGATGAATCGGAATAGTTTTGGTCATTCGAAAGATATTTCGATGATGTAGATCATGACATGTCCTATTACCATACAGAATTGAACCTAATTGAATCACACAAATAAGGGTTTGGGTCTGGATGTCATCAATTGAGCTAACCCAATTTGATTGATTTGGATTAGATCCAATTAGGTTCAAGAAAATTGTGCTAACACACGATTGAACCTAATATTCTCCTCTTGTCATCTTTTTAGTTCATCTCAAGTGAGCCAAATTGGATTTGGTTTATCCAAGAGCCTTGTATGACTCTATCCTAGTTTGAGTGGAACTTATCCAGATTAAAAAAGTCTTATTCTAACCTAATCTAGACTTATCCTAATTCATCGGATAGAAATAGGACAAGACCTACTAATTTCTGGAACTATTTGGACAAGGCTTATCTAAAAACTCTATAGAAATTTATCTTGATCTTACTGAACCTTATCCTGACCTGATCAAGACTTGTCCTAAATCTCATAAGATGAGAAGAAGACAGGGATTGTCTTTGCCAGATTAGGGCTTGTCCTAAAATCATGAGATAAAATTTGGATAAGCCTCTCCCAAAAATTCTAAATGGATTTTTCTTGATCTGACTGGATCGAGTCCTGGTTTGATCAAGACTTATTCTAACTTGATTAAGACTTGACATAAATCCATTGGATGGGACTTAAAAAGATTTTATCTTAATCTTAGAAGATGGAAATAGGACAAGGATCAAATGTTGACCCAGTATGCACGAAAGAAGAGATATGGTGAGTGCCCCTTAGAATTTATCTGAGGGCTCATGTTCATATGGAATTTACATGGAGTTTGTGAGTGCATGCCCCTTTATGGCATGAGCATCTAATGGATAAGAGAAAGTGCCCATTCAAATCAGTTTTGACTGGTCAAAGTATTTGAATTTGATTCAAATATCTAGGGAGATAAGAGTTTGTGCCATCTACTCACCTTATCCTTTATTCCATGCCATATTTCTAAGTTTTGTGTGGTAAAATACAAAAAAAATATGGTGTGGGGCATGGAGATCATGGAAGAGTCCTTCTGCATATTAAATTTTGACCTATTCAAAGTTATATGCGAAGAAAATCTTGACTAGGTTTATAAATAGGGTCCTACGCAAGCTGTTGTGAATTACAATTTCTCTACGACGAAATCCTACCAAAATATTCATTTCTACACCTTTCTCATTTGATCCTCTCCCTCTTCTCCATGCCCAAGAGTTGGGCAAAACCTGCAAGCAAAGATCAAGTCCCGTTGGTGCGAAGATTAGCGAGAGATGACGATGTTTGTGAGATGAATGCATAGCCTTCGGAGTTCGTTTTGAAGGCTGATAGGAATGCGATGTTGTCGTTAAGACACCGTGTTTATCAATTTAATCCAACTTCTAAAAATAATTAAAAACACGTAGATAGTAGTGAGTTAGATCGAATCCACAGGAAAGGTAGTATTTTTAGATTTAAAATCTTTAATTTTTTTTTAAAAAAATTAAAAATAGATTTTGAAGTCGGAAATTAAAATTATGAAGTGAAAATTAAATTATGAAGAAAAGTAAACTTGGTACTAAGATCTACTAGTTAGATCTTAACATGTACTTACAAAAAAATAAAAAATAATAATTAAAATATAGAAATTAGATTGTAATAAAAATAAAGAGTATAAGATTAAAAAATATAAAAATAAATATTATATTAATTAAAATTTTATAATTTAAATATATAAAAAGAAGAAATTAAAATAAGCTGATCTCTAATCTTGGATCGACATTGGCAGAAAGATGGTGTAGAAGCTCAGCTTTTCTTCTCGACATTTGTTGCTTTGAAGCAGCTTCTAACGCATAGCCTGACTTCGCCCTGTACCCAAGCTTTACCTTGATCGAAGATGTTGATTTCTGGAGGCCTGGGGTCTTTTTTATAGAGCTAGGAGGGCTGGAGAGCTTGCTTTTGGGTAATGTGGGACTAAGGGGCTCTTTGATTGTCAAAATATAAAGAAATCCAAATAAAAATTGGATTAAGTTCTAGATGAATTCTACTACTCTGAATGAAATTTGGCCATAAATAGGAATCCAATGGTCCAAAAATCATCAAAATTGGATGTGTATCAGCCCAGATCAAGTCGGATTAAATTCTGGCCGTTCGATTACGCATTGATGGAGGAAATTTGGCCGCAAATCATGCGTCAGAAGTTCTGATCACCGTCGAGAGCATTTTGGACCGTTGGATCTTCATCACTTGATTTTCTAGCCATCGGATCATGCCAGATCGCTGATAGAATTTGAATCAAACCCGGAAATAACCACCACCGTCCGATCATAATTGCAATCAACCGCAGCCATCCGATCGCATAATTACTGTTCCTATGGATCGTGTGGACCGGCTGCACCACACACCATAGCCAATCAGCGCCTCTATTGTCGAGTGAAAAGATCAAATTGCCCTGTGAGCCATGATAAATTTCTATGGACCCTTTAAGGGTCTTGGTCCACCACGTGTCGTGCTGTGATTCGTCGATTTCTATTGAACTAGCATTCCATGTCTGGATCATCGACTGACTGATGGCTTCAATGGCTGAGTCAACTTTGATGACTTAGCTTGGCTTGCGGAGCCGACTGAGCCATTTTCTTTTTTATTTAAATTTTATTTATTTTATTTTTTTAGAAATTCATATCTTCTTCGTTTTAGCTTTGTTTTATGTGAAACTTATTTCATTATGACCAAAAAAATAAACTCTTTCTATTGATAATAAAATTTTATTTTTTAATTTTTATTATTTTATAATTAATTTTTTAATTAATAAAAATATGAATTTCTTAAAAATTATATATAAATTAATCATTAATTCTTAAAAATTAATATAAATTAATTAATAAATTAATACTTTTATTGGTAAATTTATGATGCTTATCACACCCCCCAACTCAAGCTTTGCTCATCTTCGAGTAAAGAAAGAATTTAGTTTTAAATATCTTTTTAACTTTAGAGTTTCGAATTTTACCTAAGCAGTTTTCAAAATAGCCATTGATATTTAGTAGAGCTTAAGTGAGATATATCATTAGAGTATTAATACTTATCAATAGAAAAATTAAGTAAAGAGCATGAAATTTTTTTAAACTTTTTCTAAATTATCCCACCTTTATCTCTGATTTGTCTAAACTTTCATATAGACAAGTGTATTATTACTTCCATCCTTCATTTATTGATTTTTATTTTCACATTGTCCACTTTTTGATACAAATATCATTGCTTACTTAGACAACAGGATTTGGTTACTTAGTGGAAAATCAATATTTTTTTTAATTTTATTTTTAATGTTGTACCACTATTGAGTGTCTTAATCCCTTAAGCTTTCTATTTGATCCATGTAACGAGTCTTGGGCCAATGACTTCCAAACCAATTGGCTTTAGGGCACTAGGTATAGAATACCCCTCGGACTTACTAGCTCGAATCAAATAGGCTACGAGTTAAGACTAGCATTACAACGAGCTTCTTTGTCCTTCCCATCTTTTGATGCGAAACTCAATGCTTGTTTAGGCAAAGAGATCCGATTACTTAGTGAGAAGTACTTGAAAACTATTTTATTAAAATAAATTTGTTATATGAAGAAACGTATAGTTATCCTACACAAGCCTATAAAAAATAGATTTTTCTTTGATGCTAGTAGAAATAATTAAAAATACTTCAAAAAAAAACTTTTTATGTTCTAGACTTAACTCTTTATTGAATTTTCTTAATACTTGATTCCTCAATATCTTACAGATTCTTTGATCTATGTATCAATTTTCTTTTAAAAATGCTTAGTTTAATTCAATTTTTAAGCATAATCAGGTGTCTAAATACTAAATACTAACTTTTTTGAGGACTTAATATTTTAAAATTTTTATTCTTCCTCCAACTTAATCGATATTATCCTCAATAGAGAAGAAAAAAATAAAAGATGTAATAAAGAACATGAAAAAATACATCTGACTATATTTTTGGTCCAGCACATGCCTTTGAAAATTTGGGCTCTCCCTCCAACTTATTCAAATTATCCTAAAAAAAATAAACTAAAAAGATAAATTAGATAAAAACTAAATATTGGATTGTCTCCCAACAAGCATTAAGTTTACCATCTTCAGTCGGACACAATGCAGCTTACTATCCTATGTCAAATATTGGATTGATAAATTTCAATGGTTTTAAATTGTCAATCTCAGAAAGTTGATTTATAATCCCATTATTGATATAATCATTGTTAATTTTAGGGATATAATTTATAATCCCATTCTCAGACCCATGTTTATTAAGAATTTCTCCTATTTATTTTTCTAAAATACTCATGAATGGAGTTTTTGTATTAGAACTTAAGTTTGATTCAATGGGTGCTGGAATGATGACTAAAGACGGCTTTAATTCTAGAGGTAAATTAATGTGATCTTGCTTAAACAACTTCATTGATATTTCATTACATGCCTCTTGATTTTTATAAGAAGAACCTGCTTCTAGGGTTGAAGGGAATAGGACATTAGGTTTATAAGTCCCAGATGAATCATCTATTCTCTTTCTCCCAATTTCTATCTCATTTAAATTGGAACCAGCATCAGTACTAGTTCTTGGCTCGGGTTCTTCTATGTGGTTGGTCTCAGTACTAATCTATTTCTCTAAATTTTTATTTTGACTAGCATTAGTACTAGCCTCTCTCACCTAATCTTAGTATGGGTCCATAAGAATCCTATAGCTTTTAAGTTCAGGAGTTATTTTGGCATTCTCAAATTGAAGATTCTTAGATGAAACCTTAGATTGATAATTTAATCCAGGTGATTGGTGGACATTAGATGGGTTGTTTGAAATTGGTAGGCTTGGTAGTTGATCTAATTCTCTCCTCATGTTAGATTCAACTAATTGACCTATTTGGGCTTGTAGCTTGGCGATAGATTACTGTTGAATCAAAATCAATTATTGAAGTTGGTTAAATCTATCATCGGCTAGATTGGTCTGTTGAGGAGGTGGATATGAGGGATGATTGTAATATAATGGCTGGGTAAACTGACTAGGCTGACCATTATTATAGGCATAATTTTGATATTGGGATCTATTTTGATAATTTTGCATAGGTGAAATTTGGGACTAAGCCTGAGTCTGTTGAGATGTCCAAGAAAAATTATGGTGGTTGTTCCAATTTGGATTATATGAGTTTAAAAATGGATCATTAACCGACTTGGAGTAACCTTTAGCAACTTGGACTTATTCTTGGATAAAAGATGAAAACTGTGCAGTCATAGGACATTCACTCATCTGATGGGTTATGCTAGCATAGATTGAACAAATCTTCTAATAATTAGAAGATGATGTGAATTGTGCAGGAGATTGTTGACCTAAGTTAAGACTTGATCTAATTTCTGAGTAAGAAAGTCTATTTTATTTATCAAATTTAAATTAGTCTTATGACTAGATTCTAGATGTTTAAATTCATGGATCCCTGCCCAGGTTTGGTAGAAAGGCAACGAAGCATGGTTAATTGAGTTTTCACTCAGGATTTCAAATAAGATATAGGCTTCATCCTCACTCTTGTTCATGAATGCACCTCCACAGGATGCATCTACTATCTGTCTATATTGGTCTCCTAAACCCTCATAGAAAGCTTGAACTATTTGCCACTTAGATAGACCATGGTGTGGGTATTTTCTAAGAAGTTTCTTAGGTCTCTCCCATGACTCGTGAATCTGTTCCCCTGGAAGCTGAGCAAATCCAGTGATAGCTTGCCTCATAGTATTGGTTCGGCCTATGGGGTAAATTTTTTTAAGAAATTCACTTTGCAAGTCAGCCCAAGTTTTAATTGGTCTCCCTATTATCCCAAGCCAGTACTTGGCTTTGTCTTTTAATGATAAGGAAAATAAAATTAGTCTAAGGGCATCATTAGTTAAATTTTGAATTCTCACCATAGAGCAGATTTCTAAGAATTCATCCAGATATTTATAAGGATCTTCATTGATGTTCCCATAGAAAGATGGAAGCATCTGGATTATAGTCGGCTTGATCTTATAGTGGGTAGCATGAATTTCAGATAATTGGATATAAGTCAATGGGTTATAGGTAGAAGAGATAAAGTATTCCTTCATTTGCTTAGGTGGTTCTCTAAAATTTTCAGCCATTTGGCTATCAGATTTAATATAATTCAGCCTTTTAATTTTATGGTTAGGTTCAACTAGATCAGGTAAAGTAATTTTCTACCGTGCATGTACTAGTGCAACCCTAACGTGTGGTTCAAAAAAAAATTTTTAAAATTTTTTTTATATTTTTTTATTAATTAATTAAATTAAATTAAATTATTATTTTAAATATTTTTTTTAGTTAGTTAAATTTAATTTTTATTTTATTTTATTTTTAGAGGAGAAAGAAGAAGAAAGAAAAAAGAGTTCTAAAAAAAAAAAATCCTAAGGAGTCCTAGAACTAAGAAGAGAGAAAATAATTAGGTTTAATTAGGTTTGATGTTGGTTAGCAATCAAGTGAAAGAAAATCTTGATTTTTCAGACCAGGTTCATTCAGATCTAATCAAATCAAAAGATATATTTCAAAAATTTTTCTCTTTGATCTAGATCAGATCTAAGATGTTTCAGATCTGATTATTATTATTTTAGAAATTAAATAAAATTTAGATAAATTAAATCAAATTTAATTTATCTTGATATGGATAATCTTATTACCTGTTGATGATCCTGTATGCAGCAGAAGGTTCTAGATCTAGCCACGCAAGTGCCTGACCTCTACCGATATCCATTAGGGCTGGATCTAGAGATCCTCTTTTTCTCTATCACATTTTCAGAAATCAGATTTGGATCTGATCTGGAGGATCTTCAAAACTCCTTTTGAAGATCAACAGTCATCCTTTATAACAGCGCAGCCTTCTAGCTTTCAGTCACCTTTCTTTGATCTGAATCGCACCAACCAAAAATTCAAAACTCCTTTTGGACATGAGAGGAAGGGGAGAAGGTGGTTTGGCATGGAGGAAGAGGGGAGAGGCAGCCTTGGGCATGGAGAATTGTGATTCCTTTCAATCACTTCCAATCATAATCTGGGTTGGGCGCAGGGTCTTATTTATAGACTGTCTGTGATCCAACTTCTCTTCTTTCCAACCAATCACAATTCTTTATGAAATTAGATCTAAATCTGATTGGTGGGAATAGAGTCCCCTGGATTCCTCCTTAGAGGGCGCCTAAGACCAGTCAAAGTTGGTTCTTAGGAGAACTCTAATTGGAATCCAAAAAGGAGATGGAGTCCCTGTCCAACAGGGACTCCTAGGCGCCTCCAACTTGGGCACATGCCAAGGGTGGCGTGCGCCCTCTTCCTTACCAGGTTCTGGCAGGGGGGATAGGCCCCCACCAGCTCTCCAATAGGTGCGTGACATGTGGTCAAAAGTCAAAGTGTCAATGGTCAACATGTGACCAGTCAAAGGTAGACTTTTGACCAAAGTCAAAGAACAAGAAATGGCAGGTGATAAAAAATGGCAGGTAATATCTTACAAAATAAGACAATCTTTTCTAACTTGGACAACCTCCAGTCAGACCATATGAAGGCCTCTGATTGAGCACAATCTCCTTTGGCTCAGTCAGGACAACTTATTTATGATAGCAAAAGAAGAACGTTAGGTTCAATCGAGTGCTAGCATGATTTCCTTGAACCTAATTGAATCTCATTCAGATCAATTGAACTGGATCAGTTCAATTGATGATCACCAAATTCAAACCCTTGTTTGTGTGACCCAGTTAGGTTCAGTTCTGTATGGTAATAGGATATGTCATGATCTCTATCATTGACATCATCGAAACTTCTTTCGATGGATCAGAACTTTTCTGATTCGAACAGCTAGAATGATCGATCATCTAAATCATTCTAATTGCTCCCAAAATCCACCAGTGACACCTAGCAGTATATGGTGGTAACCCATCAGAGCTGAATGCGAACGTCTTGGTGCAGCTACCTATGTGATTAAGTCCTTCTATCTTGAGCCCCGATCAGATTAGGGTTAAGGTAAACTCGTCAAACCCTAGTTTCTATCATATGATGTAATCATTCGATTCGAGTCCGATGTGAAAATCTAAATAGAAACTCTTTCTATTATTTCACTCTACCATGACCATGGACTTCTAGACTTGATTCTCATGATTATCATAGGACTGCTCCTCTACCACCGAGGTAGATAGATTCTATTTTGATGCAATCCAGTTCCTACAATGAACATGCTATAGCCAACATACACCTCAGGATTCCAAATGGCTAGGAGACTGAGTAATAGTGTAGTCAAACTATAACACCCTCAAGGTGACTGTCGATGCACTTTAGGTCAAAGAACTAGATACACTACTGCAGCATCGAGTCAGTCATTGATGAGAAGGTAGACTCTCTAATGATTACTCGAGGTGGTCACGCTCAGTGCCCTCATTCTCTAACGAGTACCAGTACTCTCACTCTGGTATCTCCACACCATAGACTTAAGACTCATCTATTAAAGAGAAGCAATTGTACACCAACCTTCCAAATCAATCACCATCCTCGTGATGATCTTATGCTCGGGAGCATTTTATGAGTTAATAATGATTATTCATGTCTTAAATTTTTAACTCTTGAAAATATGAATTATCATTATCATTAACTCAAAGGATGTATCACAGACACTAAATACACATATGTGATAGAAAATAACCCATTTTATTTATTATAGTCATAATTATAATTTTGCCCCTAGAAGTGTATTATAAGTGTCAGCCAATTCTGACTTCTAGGGCACATATATCTAACATCAAGTTGATCAATCAATCCTAACATGGTTATCCTAGATCTAGACAGCTTCTAACTGCTAAGGTCACCTTCAAGCCCTCCAAGTGTAGGATTAGCCAATCAACTAGCCAGGTAAGTGTAAGGTCAGTGGGAGTCCCTCCGTTGTTTGCCTTAGACACCAATTGTGCTTGGCCAGAGAAGCTAACGAAATCAATTAGAAACCACCTTCCTTCGGGCTCAGTCATCCCTGAACCACTTTCCTAGACATCAATCAAATTGACTAACCCTAATCTGGTTCAACTCTTAGGGTTTCTTATCCTATTGAGCTCGAGTTTCTAGGGTTAATATCTAATTGATTTTAAAATTAAAGGCTTAGGTCAATGCAGGATGTTGGTTGGTTGTTTGTGGGCCAAGGAAGGATGATCAAATCCCCACCTTATCTTTATTAATTGGATTGTGCCCTTAATTTGATTTAAAGATGAATATGCACACAAAATTTTCAATCAAAGGGTTCTATGCAACTTAAACCAGATTCATGCAACTAATTGAATTCTGAAAGACTTACCTTGCCTCCAGCAATCACCAAAAAAAAAAATTAAATTAATATGATGCATGCTCTAAATAGTTAGGATTTCTAATCTTATCATGAGGCTTTTAATTAGGTTTAAATGGATATTTTTTAAATTAATTTAAAAATAAAATAAATAAATAAATAAATAAAAAGAAAAGAGGACTAGGGTTAGGATTGATCTCACCAAAATTAGATGCTTTCTTCTTTTTCTCTTTTTTTCTATAAAATAAATAAATAAAAAAATTAGTAAGCAATATTTAAAAAAAATATTTATAATTAATTTATAAAAAAAAATCAAAGAAATTAAAGAAAAAATAGCATCTATTCCATCCTCGATAATAGTGCTAAAAATTTGATAGGAACGTGATGTTGTTGTTAAGACACCGTGTTTATCAGTTTAATCCAACTTCCAAAAATAATTAAAAATACGTAGATAGTAGTGAGTCGAATCGAATCCATAGGAAAGATAGTATTTTTAGATTTAAAATCTTTAATTTTCTTAAAAGAAAAAAAATTTTTAAAATAGATTTTAAAGTCAAAAATTAAAATTATAAAGTAAAAATTAAATTATGCAGAAAAGTAAACTTGGTACTAAGATCTACTAGTTAGATCTTAGCATCTACTTACAGAAAAATAAAAAATAATAATTAAAATATAGAAATTAGATTGCAATAAAAATAAAGAGCATAAAATTAAAGAATATAAAAATAAATATTACATTAATTAAAATTTTATAATTTAAATCATAAAAAGAAGAAATTAAAATAACTTGATCTCTAATCTTGGATCGACATTGGCAGAAAGATGGTGTAGAAGCCCAGCTCTTCTTCTCGGCATTCATTGCTTTGAAGCAATCTTTAACCCATAGCCTGACTTCGCCCTATACCAAAGCTTTATCTTGATCGGAGATGTTGATTTCTGGAGGCCTGGGGTCCTTTTTATAGAGCTAGGAGGGCTGGAGAGTTTGCTTCTGGACAATGTAGGACTAAGGGGCTCTTTGATCATCAAAATATAAAAAAATTTAAATAAAAATTGGATTAAAAGAAGTCATAGATGAATTTTGCTACTTTGGATGAAATCTGGCTGTAAATAGAAATCCAACGGTCCAAAAATCATCAAAATTGGATGTGTATCAGCCCAAATCAGGTCAGATTAAATTCTGGCCATCCAATCATGCGTTGATGGAGAAAATCTGATCGCAAATCATGCATCAGGAGCATTTTGGATCGTTGGATCTTCATCACTTGGTTTTCTGGCCATCGGATCATGCCAGATCGCTGATAGAATTTGAATCAAACTCAGAAATAACCACCGCTGTCCGATCATGACCACAATCAACCGTAGCCATTTGATCGTATAATTACTGTTTCGATGGACTGCATGGACCGACCGCACGCACACCACAGCTAATCAGCACCTCTATTGCCGAGTGAAAAAACCAGATTGCCTTGTGAGCCACGATAAATTTTTGTGGATCCTTTAAGGGTCTAGGTCCGCCACGTGTCGCGCTGTGATTCATCGGTTTCTGCTGAGCTGACGGTCCACGCCTGGATCGTGGACCGACTGATGGCTTCAATGGCTGAGTCGGCTTTGATAGCTTACCTTGGCTTGGTGGCTTGGCTTGCGAAGCCAGCTGAGCCATTTTTTTTATTTAAATTTTATTTATTTTATTTCTTTAGAAATTCATATCTTCTTCATTTTAGCTTCATTTTATGTGAAACTAATTTATTATGATGAAAAAAAATAAACTCTTTCTATTGATAATAAAATTTTATTTTATAATTTTTATTATTTTATAATTAATTTTTTAATTAATAAAAATATGAATTTCTTAAAAAATATATATAAATTAATCATTAATTCTTAAAAATTAATATGAATTAATTGATAAATTAATACTTTTATTGATGGATTTATGATGCTTATCAAAGGCTCTATGGGAAGACATCAGATCTGATCTTTGGAGATTAGATCCAGAAGGAGGAGACTTTCAGATTTGACCTGAGTGGATACCAGTAAAGGCAAGATGCATGTGCGGCTCAATCTGAATCTTGGATCAGTCGTCAGATCATCACAATGGATAAATGGTTTATCTAATAAGGTCATAACTATTATCACTATTTTTTTAATTTTTATTTTACTTCTAATTTTAAATCAATCTAATCAGATTTGAGAACTCTCAGATTTGATTGGATCATAAAGAAAATTTTAAAATTATTTTGCTATAAATCTGATCTGATCAGATGCATCCTATAGTAGGAAAATCTAGTTTTTTCTTCATAGAATTTATCTCAAACCAATGGACTATCTCTCAAGGTGGTCAGATGAGCTCCCATCTATAGACATTCTTAGTGTCTGAGCTAATCTTTCATCATCCAACATAATACGGACCCCTTGAACTTCTCATTCCAAGTTTCCAACCCAAACTTTATATTTCCAAAGAATTCTCGAATTAGGTTCGGGTAGGTCAAGAGATCTAAAGAACATAGAAACTTTCAGCTCAATCTCTTGATTTTCTATCCTAAACTCAAAGTTTATTTTTCTGCCCGTCGTCACCATTTGCAAAGACAAAGGGGTTCTTGATGGGATTTGTTGTGGAGGCTGGGAGGAGTAGAGGGAACCTAAGAGAGAGTTGGCTAAGACATGGATGACTGCCCATGATCATTTCGAAGCTTGATCTATCTTTCTTATATTGGAGAACTACTTGGAGAAGCCCTAAAACTCACATTTTCTACATGGGCTTTTCTTTGCATGAGGTGCTTCATGGGAACCATTGGAGAGTATGGACCATGAGAAATGGATGGAAATGGAGGGAGAAGTTTCAAATTAGATGGGAGAGGGGTTTGGAGAGGGTTACAGCTCGAAAAAATTGAGAATGAAGTGATAGAGCCTCAAGATATCTCAATTTAAGAAATCCATCCCCGATGTAGGGGTTGACTCCTGTTTAACATGAGTTAGTTCCTAAAGAGGGATTGACTCCAGTAAAATTAGAAGTCAGCTCCTCACAAAACTATTTTTCCTCCAAAAATTATGAGTCAACTTTTTAGGTCCAAGAGTCTACTCCTCATATAGAAAATAATTTAAGGAGTTTTGATCCAAGAAAAATTGGCTCAAATAGGATAGGAATCAAAGGCAAATCAGATTAATAATCAAAAATAATATTTTAATTAGAATAAATGAATCAAGTGGGGGATGAAGAATCAATCAATTCAAATATAATTAAATTAAGGAAGAATTAGATAAGGATTTTAAGGATGAGGTTCAACTAGGGGATTAACAAAGCCCTAAAGATCAAACTAAGAAGGATCAACATGCAATGATTTATCATGCTAATTAATATTATCTTGCACACGATCTTTTATGAATAAATATCTTATCTTGATGTTAGATAAATTGTCAAGAAATTTTAATAATTAGATATCTTATGAGAATGTCAAAATTTAATTCATAAGATTTACAAGCAAATAATTTCTTATACAACCAAGTTTATTATGATTCAACTTTCTTGTATAATAATCAATCAAAATAACATGATATAAACAATTAAGAGAATATGTAAATTTTGAGATGAAACATATGCTTGTAATGAATAATACAATCAAAGTAAAGAATAAGGTCAACACAATATATATTCTAGTATCATGCATGCGTATGATGGGATGATGTTAAAAGCTTTAGCTTTTACCAAACATCATCACCCATTTATTTTGAGTCTTAAGCATCCATTTTTCAGGAATTTACTCCTGTTAAAGTATTGGATGCTTGGTACCCCTGCAAAATGATCATTTTCTAGATTTTGGTACCCAAGCTTTATTGATCTATAGGAGTTAGTGTATATAGTTCTTTTTGGAATACAAATTTTTTTAATAAAAGTATGACCAATTCTATTAATATTGTATTCAAAAATTTTATGGCATACTTTGTTACATTTACACCAAACAATAGAATGATTTTCATGAAAGGCTCTAGCAAATATATTTTTGATAAATTTCTATTTTCTCAAAAGATTAAAATCAGTTCCAACCTTGTTGAAAATAGTCTTTTGACTATTCAAAATCAATTGAAGCTTTTGAGAACTAAATATAAATTTGTCAATCATAGGCTTCAAAACTTTAATCTCTTTGCTTAACTTAGTATTCTTTTCTATAAAGATTTTTCAGATTTCAAAAGATTTTACTTTTTCTTCAGCCAAAGATTTCTTTTCTTTCAAAAGTTCATCTTTTTGTATTAAAAACTTATTTTTTTCTTCAGCTAAAAGCAGATTTGATCTATTAAGCTCTTTATATTTTTCAGTCTTTTTTTTTTAAATCATCCATAAGTTCATGAAAGGCTTAAGTAATATTTTAAAAATAAATTTAGAGAAATTCTTGATATTTATCTTATTATTGTGAGCCATAAGGTAAAAATTTGCAATGCCTTCTTTCTCTTCTTTTTCATCTGAACTTAAAATGTCACTCTCTCCCCAAATGACCATCATTGCACTCATTTTAGTTCTTTAGGGGTTCTTTTTGAGTAGGGACAATCTAGCTTGTTGTTCCTTCAAGAATTGATTTTGATGATTACAAAGCATTTGAGAAGATTACTAATGAATTTGGCTTGAAAAAAGATTTTTTTGTATTTCAGGAGCAAAATTATAATTTTATCAAGTTTTGATCTAAGAGCCTCAAGAGCAAGTATAGAAGATTTCTAATCCTTTGGAGGTAGTTCCATGATTTTTGGATGCTTATTTTGTGAGAAAATCAAGTTTGAAGCGAAAGAGTCAACCCCTAGGTCATCCCCTACTGAAAAGGGCTGTTGACAAGCTGTCTCTATGCTGGGGTCGACCTCTGCTGTTTCGAAGGATAAAAATATAGAACGACTATTTTTTTAGATTTTGTCTCAAAGGTCGACCTCGAGGTCAACCCTTGTGCCATGAGTCGATCCCTACAACGAAAATTTTTCTATAATGGATATTTTTTTCTTATTTTGATAGGTTTTAATGGTTTCTTTAATATCTCCAATGGCTACAAATCTTGCCCAAAATTCTCTCCTCCACCTATTGAAGATTTAAAAGGTTTTAAATAGAAAAAAACATAAAAGATTGGTGTGATTCAATTTTATCCCTAAGCAAAAGTTATCTTCAAGCAAAGAAGCTTTCGTTTCAAGTTTTTCTACCTCTCAAGAGCTCTTTCAAATCTCCAACAATCTTGAGAAAAATCAGAAAAGCTTTGTCTATTATTGTGAAAAGCATTCTTAAGGTTTTATTTGCTCACAAAGAAAGCTAAACTTGTATTTGATTGTCATTAAATCTTTTATTCTACTTTACTATTTTGATTCAAGTTTTAGGAGGGTTCTAAAAATTGGGAAGATTGATCTTAACTTTAAATAGGATTATATTGGATTGACTTGTACCCAAAAATAAGTATTCTAGCTTAGGATACCTAGGGTTGGAGGTTTCTAATGGTGTAGTCAGTTTGAATACGATTAGTGAATTTTAATTCTCAAGTAGAAGCTTGAAAAGTGGATGTAGGTGCAAGAAAAGCACCGAACCACTATAAATCTTTCTTGTTTGTGGTGTGCTTGCTTTGTTTCTTTTCTTAGTTTGTTAAATTCTTGCTCTCTAATCTTTTATATTTTTTCTCTAACATAAATCGCTTCACACACATATCTTGCATATTATCATTCAATCTTGATATTTTTAAATTAGCTTTAAAATTTTAAAAACCCAATTCACCCCCCTAGGTTGCATAGCTGGACAACAAGTGGTATCAGAGTTTGGTGCTCTAGCCCTACTTTGATTTAACCATCAAAGAGCCAAAGATTTATGGCAACCCAAGTTAGTATTTCTCTAGCCAAGGGGCAGTCCACAAACCAACCTCCACTTTTCAATGGAATAAACTATAATATTGGAAAGCTCGGATGAGAATTTTCATACAAGCACTTGACTATGATATGTGGAGTATCATAGTTAATAGACCACACGCACCCACTAAGATGATTGATGGTTAGAAATCAATCAAATTCGAAAAAAAATGGGATGAGATTGATAAGAAAATGGCTCAACTCAATGCAAGAGCTATGAATGTTTTATATTGTGCTTTAGATGCTAATAAATTTAATTATATTTCAACATGCATGTCGGCTAAGAAAATATGGGATAGGTTAGAAGTAAATCATGAAGGCTAATCAAGTTAAGAAGTCAAAAATTAATATGCTTGTACACAAATATGAACTTTTCAAAATGGAGCATGATGAGTCAATAACTATAATGTTTACTAGATTTATGAATATTATAAATGGTCTTAAAAGTCTTGGCAAGTCTTATTCTGACTATGATCTTGTAAGGAAGATTCTTAGATCTTTGCCAAGAACATGGGTGGCCAAAGTGACTATAATCCAAGAAGCCAAAGATCTGAATATTTTATCTTTGGAGGAGCTTCTCGGATCTCTAATGACGCATGAGCTAAGCATGAAACAACATCAAAAAGAAGATGTCAAGAAAAAAAGATAATAGCCCTTAAATCCATCACTCAATAAGATGAGAAATCTGATGAAATGGAAGATGAAGAAATAGCCCTCATCATAAGAAAATTCAAGAGATTTTTTAAGAGAAAATAAGGGATGAGGAAGAAGCTACCTACCAAAGGAGAGCATAGCAAGGAAAAGGATAGGGAGCAGCTTCTTATTTACTATGAATGTAAGAAGCTGGGGCATTTTAAGTCTGAATGTCTTCAACTTAAAAAGATTCCTAAGAAATATAAGAAAAAAACTATGATGGCAACATGGAGTGATAGTGATGACTCAAGCTCCGAAGAGGAAGAAGCTCATAAACAAGCCAACCTGCGCCTTATGGCACATGAGAATGAGGTAAGTGCTGAAATCTCAAATGAATTTACATTTAAAAAATTTTAAGTAGCCTTCTATGATTTAGTAGATGATTTAAAGAAGTTAGGAACTAAAAATAAAGAACTAAAATTAAAAAATCAAGTCTTGCTAAAAGAAAATGAAACTATCTTAAGTGAAAAACTAGTCTTAATTTAAGAGAATCTAAATTTAACAAATAAAATCAGTAATTTAAAATTGATAGTTGAAAAATTTACTTTGAGTTCAAATAAACTTCATATAATTCTTGAAAATCAAAAGACCATTTATGATAATACTAGTCTAGACTATAACCTCCTAAGAAAATAAAAAAATTTGAAAAATATTTTTGTAAATTTATAAAGTAATAAATTTTTAAATATTACTTACTTTAAATATGGTAAACTAGGACACAAATCTTATATATGCTTCTCTAACAATTCAAATGTAAAGAAAATATGGGTTCCAAAAGAAACCATTGTGACTAACCTTAAAGGATCCAAGAAAACTTGGGTATCTAGAGTAAGAACTTGATTTTGCATGTAGGTGTGTCTTGCATCCAAAGAAGAAAATCGAAGATGGTATCTTGATAGCGGATGCTCAAGACACATGATCGATGATGAGTCTCAATTCATCACGCTTGATGCTAAAAATGGAGGGATGGTCATATTTGGAAACAATGGCAAAGAAAAAATTATTGGTATAGATAATGTTGGTATCACTCCCTCCAAGTATATTAAAAATATTTTATTAGTAGATGGTTTAAAACATAATCTCTTAAATAGTAGTCAACTTTGTGACAAGGATTACAAAGTTATTTTTGAATCTTCATTATGCATGCAACTAGTTCCAATGATGATGGCATTAAGTTTGTTGGTCATAGGCATGGTAATGTTTATATGATAGATTTGAATGATCTTTCTATGATAAACATGCAATGTTTAGTAGCTATAAATGCCAAAATTAATGAGACTAGTTGGCTTTGGCATCATAGGCTTGCACACATTAGTATGCATTCTCTTTCAAAGCTTATCAAAAAAAAATAGTTATCGATTTATCAAAATTAAATTTTGAAAAAGATAAAATTTATGATGCATGCCAACTAGGTAAACAAACAAGAGTTTCATTCAAATTTGAGAATATTATTTCAACTTCTAGGCCATTGGAACATTTGCACATGGATTTGTTTGGTCCTACAAGAACAGCAAGCTTAGGTGGAAAACGTTATGGTTTTATAATTATCGATGACTACTCACGTTTTACATGAATTTTTTTTGGCATACAAAGATGAAACTTTTCATGTTTTCATAAAATTTTATCAAAAAATTATAAATAAAATTTTTTTTTAATTCAAAGCATTCGAAGTGATCATGGAATCGAATTTGAAAATCAAGATTTTGAAATATTTTGTGATGAAAAAGGAATTAGTTATAATTTTTCTGCACCTAGGATATCCCAACAAAATAGAGTAGTAAAAAAAAATAGAACTTTAGAAGAAATAGCCCATACTATGCTATGTGAAAGCAAGCTTCCAAGATACTTTTGGATGGAAGCAATTAATACAATATATTACATCTTAAACCGTGCTCTAATCAGACCAATTCTAAAGAAAACATCTTATGAGCTTTGGAAAGAAAAAAAACCTAACATTGCATATTTTCATATTTTTGGTTATCGATGTTTTGTTTTGAACAATGGTAAAAAAAAATTAGATAAATTTGATGCAAAATTCGATGAAGCTATTTTTCTTGGTTACTCCTCTTCTAGTAAAGCTTTTAGAGTTTTTAACAAAAGAACCTTAGTAGTAGAAGAGTCAATACATGTTATTTTTTATGAGAATAATGATCTTCCATCAAGAAAGAGTGAGGGTATTAATGATGTAGATCCTCTTATAGAAGAATTGAAGGAGATCATCCTAAATGATTCAATAATTCAAAATGAAGAGAATCATGAAGACAAGCAAGAAATTGATGATGAAGGACAACAAGAACAACCTCAAGGTACAAATGATCTTCCAAAAGAATGGAGGTATGTTCACAATCATCCCAAATAACTAATTATTGGTGATCTTACACATGGGATAAGAACTCATTCTTTACTTAGACATGCATATAATCATTTTGCATTTGTTTCTCATTTTGAACCCAAAACCATTGATGAAGTTGAAAAAGATTATAATTAGATAAATGCAATGCAAGAGAAACTTAATCAATTTGAAAGAAATAATGTATGGACCTTAGTATCAAGACCTAAAAATTATTCAATAATTGGTACAAAATGGATATATAAAAATAAATTAGATAAAAATAAAAATATAATTAGGAATAAAGCAAGATTAGTTGCAAAGTGTTATAATTAAGAAGTGGGAATTAATTTTGATAAAATTTTTGCACCTGTTGCTAGACTAGAAGCAATTAGACTTTAATTCACTTATGCATGCTTTATGAATTTCAAGCTATTTCAAATGGATGTTAAAAGTGCTTTTCTAAATGGATATATTTTCGAAGAAGTTTATGTAGAACAACCTCCCGATTTTAAAAATCATGTTCTTCCAAATTATGTTTTTAGATTAACAAAGCATTATATGGTTTAAAACAAGCACCTAGGGCTCGGTATGAAAGACTAAGTAAATTCTTGCTTAATAATGAATTTTCAAGAGAAAATATAGATACAACTCTTTTCATTAAAAGAGATCATGATGACATTTTAGTAATACAAATATATGTTGCTGACATTATATTTGGATCTACTAATGACACTTTATGTCAAGATTTTGCTAAGCTCATGCAGGAGAAGTTCGAGATGAGCATGATGGATGAACTAACATTTTTTCTTGGACTTCAAATCAAATAAATAAAAGAAGGGATCTCCATCACTCAAAGCAAGTACATAGGAGAACTACTCAAGAGATTTAGGATGGAGAGCTCCAAAGCAATTGGTACCCCCATGAGTCCATCATGTAAGCTTGATAAGGATGAAAGAGGTAAAAATGTTGATCAAAAACTTTATAGAGGCATGATTGGTTCTTTATTGTATTTAACTACTAGTAGATCAGATATCATCTTTAGTATTTATTTATATGCACGATTTCAATCTAATCTAAAAGAATCATATTTAAATTCTATAAAAAGAATATTTAAATACCTAAAAGAAACTCAATCTATAGATTAATGATACTCTAAGAATTCATCAATCGATTTAATTGGATATTCAGATGCAAACTTTGCTGGATGTAAATTAGACAGAAAAAATACTAGTGGAACTTGCCAATTTTTAGAAGTTAACTTTATATCTTAGTTTAGCAAGAAGCAAAATTTGGTAGCATTATCTACGATCGAGACCGAATACATTGCAGCCGAAAGCTACTGTGCATAAATCTTATGGATTAAGTAACAACTTGAGGATTTTGGCATCAAACTAAATAAAACTTCCATAAGATGTGATAATACTAGTGCCATAAATCTAACTAAGAATCCAATCCAATAATCTAGGTCAAAATACATTGAAATAAGACATCATTTCATAAGAGAGCATGTTCAAAATAATGACATAATTCTTGATTATGTTTGTACTGAAAATTAATTGGCTGATATTTTTACTATGACCTTAAGTGATGATAAATTCTATGAGATTAGAAGAGAATTAGGAATTCTTGATTTCCTAGCTTAAACATCTTTATAATTCCAAGCTCTCTTCTATCAAAATATCATCTTAAACTATCTTGAGCCTATATCTCATTTTTCTATCTCAAAAAGCTCAAATCTAACCTTCCTTGATCATTCTCATGAATGAAATTTCAATCCTTAAAATCTTATATTTTTTTCAAAATTTTTTCATCTCTCTTGAATCTTTGAAGTTCAAAATAATCTTATTTAATGCATTTATATTATTCAAAAAGGGAAGATGTATTTTTAATTCATATCGTTCATAAATAAATTTTTTTTAAAAAAAGAAGGAAAAGATATTCATTCTAAATTTATTGTGTTCTTTCAAAATAGGGAAGAAAAGCTAGAAGATAAATTTATCCAACAATAATTATGGAAAAGAGGGGGAGAAAATATTATGTGATGAATTTTCTAGTATTTACTCTTAAAAAATAAGGAAAAAGATGTTTGTTTGTTAAATATTATCTAGTTAGCCTTGACTCAATATTCTAATTAATTTAAGTTAAAGATAATGAACTTTGATTATTTTATGATCCTTTTAACTTAAGCCTTCATGTAATAATTTAGTTTAAATTCAATTAATTTGATTACCAAATTATTTTTGATAACTAATTGGAGTTAAAACTAATTTAAAATATATTCTCACTCCAAAAAATTAATTTTGATACATACTTCTAATTTTGAAACTCATTTAAAAATATGAATATAATATAAAATTTTTAATATGCCTTTAAAAATTTTTGTAAAATTATTTTTGCTCTGATACTATCTTTGTTTTGCTCGATACATTTTTGATATATATATTTTTCGAGCTTAATTGATTGAAATTTATTTAAGAAAAGAAAAGAATGAATAATGAATTAAATGTTGTGCTTGATTCTACTATTTAAATCTTTAAAATGCTCTTATCCTCTTAAAGCTTAAAAGTACATATTTGAAAATCTATTCAAAGAATTATATTCATTCAAAAAGGAGGAGAGCCTTTGATATTTGAGTTAAGCTAATTTTTTGTAAAGAAAAAAATTTTAAATGATAAGCATTTAAAGGGAAGCTGATTCATTTGATTTGATTTAATTTTTTGAATTTTTTATTCAATTTTTTGAATTTGATACATCTATCATTTGACACACTCCATCACATCTCTGATTCCTCATCTGATTCAGATGCTTCCAACTGTGATCTCTACTAGATTTAGTTTAGTCATCTTTATATTAGGTTATGATCTAGTATCTCTTAGTTGTTTTTATGAGTTGTTGATTAAGTCATAGTTCGTTATATTTTTTTTGGATCAAACTTATGGCATTGGTACTATTGGCAGTTTGGGTTCTGGATAGTTGTATCTATAAATTTTGTATGTTTTGATGGCCTAATTCTCATGAATACTTTTGATACCTTCATATTTTGTATGTTAAGCACTTATATATTTTGATAACTTGATGTTATGATAATCATTTGGATGTAAATATGTGATGATGTCATTTGAATGATGTGAAATGAAACTTTTGTGAATTGGCTAAATTTCATTATGATCATTATGTTGTAAATTAAAAGTTTTGTTATAAACTCTTGTTCTAATAGAAAAATATGGAATAACTTAAGGGAGAGGCTTTTTTATTTTTGAATTTTAAAACCTTTTAAGATCTTACTTGATGATGTCAAAAAGAAAGAGTAGAGTAAATAAAATTGGGCTATAAGTAAAATTAAAGTAAAATTGATAAAACAAATAAAATAAAAGTAAAATTGATAAAAGAAATAAGTAAGTTAAATACTTTTGCAAATCATTTAAATGCCTGACTATAAGTAATCATCAAACTACTCTTGATGCCATATTGGTCAAATAATTAAATATAATATCCTAGTATGTGATGTAGCATGTTCCTTCAAAATTTTTGAAACCCTCAATCAGTGCTTCTACATGCTTTACTTTTTGCTTATGCTCAAATATTTTGTCATCATCAAAAAGGAGGAGATTGTTGCTCAAAGAATTGATTTTGATGATTACAAAGCATTTAAGGAGATTACTAATGAATTTGGCTTGAAAAAAGACTTTTTATATTTTAGGGGCAAAATCATAATTTTATCAAATTTTGATCTAAGAGCCTCAAGAGCACATATAGAAGATTTCTAATCCTTTAAAGGCAATCTCATGATTTTTGGATGCTTATTTTGGGATGCTTATTTTAGGGGCAATCTCATGATTTCTAATCCTTTAAAGGCACGTATAGAAGGATCGACCCCTAGGTTGTCTTCTACTGAAAAGGGCTGTTTGGCACACTGTCTCTATGCCAAGGGTTGACCTCTGCTATTCTGAAGGCTAAAAATATAGAACAGTTATTTTTCTAAATTTTATCTCAAAGGTTGACCCCTATGCCATGAGTCGACCCCTATGCCATGAGTCGACCCATGTGCCATGAGTCAACCCCTACAACAAAAATTTTTCTATAACGACTATTTTTTTCTTATTTTGATAGATTTTAATGATTTTTTAATATCCCCAATAGCTACAAATCTTATCCAAAATTTTCTCCTCCACCTATTGAAGATTTAAAAGACTTTAAATGGGAAAAAACACAAGAGATTGGTGTGATTCAATTTCAGTCCCATGCAAAAGTTATCTTCAAGCAAAGTAGCTTTCATTTCAAGTTCTTCTACCTCTCAAGAGCTCTTTCAAATCTCCAACAATTTTAAGAGAAATCAGAAAAGCTTTGTCCATTATTGTGAAAAGTATTCTTAAGATTTTATTTGCTCATAAAGGAAGCTAAACTTGTATTTGATTGTCATTAAATCTTTTATTCTACTTTACTATTTTGATTCAAATTTTGGAGGGTTCCAAAACTTGGGAAGGTTGATCCTAATCTTGAATAGGATTGTATTGGATTGGGTTGTACTTGAAAAATAAGTGTTCTAGCTTTGGATAGCTAAGGTTGAAGGTTTTCAATGGTGTATTCAGTTTGAATACGATTAGTGGATTTTAATTTTTAAGTAGGAGCTTGAGGAGTAGATGTAGGTGCAAGAGAAGCACCGAACCACTATAAATCTTGCTTGTTTATGGTGTGCTTGCTATTTTTCTTTTCTTAGTTTGTTAAATTTTTGCTCTATAATCTTTTATATTTTTTTTCTAACCTAAATCGCTTCACACACACATCTTGCATATTATCATTCAGTCTTGATATCTTTAAATTAGCTTTAAAATTTTAAAAATCCACTTCACGCGCCCCCCCCCCCCCCTCTTGGGTTGCATAGCTGGGCAACACTTGTAATGCCTTAGTTTATTGCACTTGTAGCATATGACATTTTGTCCTTAGTTTATTGCACTTGTAGCATATGACATTTTGTTCTTTATTTTCACTATCTTTCATTTTGCTCAACCATTTCTTCTTGAGGAACTTTCTGAATTTTCTAGTGCGTAGCCCCATATTCTCATCTTCATTTTCATTTTCATCTTCATCTTCATCCTTATCCTCTAACTCATGGCTTTCTTCAGATTGATAGTGGATTTGAATGTGATGGTCCTCTTCTTCTTTGATTTTTCTTCTTCTTCTTCATTTTAACGTCTGTTCAACTTAAGTGTTATGAGTGAACCAATGAATTTTTCTATGGATAGCTTACTTAGATCTTTTGCTTCTTGAATGCTTGTCACTTAGCTTTGCAAGTCTTTGGCAACTACCAAGAATCTTGCAAATAAGCTTATTATTAGTATAGGTTTTACCAAGACCATTCAAAGGATTTATAATATCAATAAATCTAGAAAACATATCAAAAATTAATTCATGTTGTTCCATTTTAAATAATTCATACTTATGAACAATTAAATTAATTTTAGACTCTTTAACTTGGGTTATTTCTTCATAAGTAATTTCTAATCTATCTAAAATATTCTTTATAGAAATATAAGTAGATATTTATTAAATTTATTAAAATCTAAATAGTAATAAAGAATATTTATGGCTTTTGTATTTAGTTGAGCCATCTTTTTATCAAACTCATTCCAATCCTTTTTTGGTTTGGGAGAGGGCACTCCATTGATTGAAATTATGGTTGTGTGAGTCCATTAGTTATGACTTCTCATCTGTCATAATCTAATACTTGTATAAAAATTTTCATGCATGCTTTGCAAAATGTTTAATTCATGCCATTGAAAAGTGGTAGTCTAGAAGTTGATTTTCCTTCAACAAATGAGAGACTGACTGGGGTTGCCATAAAATCATAAGCTTAAGATTACTAGATCAACAAAGATATAAAAACACCTGCTATGATATCAATTGTTATCCAGAAAGATAGCAACCTAAGAAAGGGGGGAGAGGGGTAAATTGGGTTTCTCAAAAATTTTAAATAAAGCTAACAAATATGTGCTTTTAACTAAATTAACTCAAGTACAAGTGTAGTGTATATAATATGTAGAAGCAAAATTAAAAAATAAATGATGCAGTGTAAGAATTAAAACTAAGTCAATAGAGCACAATACAAAGATCTGAGATTTATAATTGTTCGGTGCATCCTGTACCTATGTCCACTCTCTAAGATCTACCTAAAAATTTCACTGTAATCATCCTAATTGTAATGCGATTATTTTAGCTAGACTCACAATCAAATTTAGTTGATTTTCTAGGATCACCAACCAAAATCTTATACAATTATCTTTTAGACTAACAATCTAATCTAGTTGATTTTCTTAGCTCACTAACCAAAACTATATAAAGTCCAATTTTAGGCTTGAATAGGCCTATCCCAAGTTTCTTTCATCCCAAAGAAACATATATAGAAACCTAAAATACAAGAGATATAAGAATTTTAAGCACAAATAAAAGCAAAAGAAAAATTCTTTTAAGCTCGGAGAAGTCGCTAATGAGTTACTCTATTAAGGATTGAACTTCTCTTTTTTGATACTTGAGAGAATGTAGCTGATGAAGGAGTGAATTTCTCTTGAAAGTTCACTAAAATCTTTGCACTAAATTCTTCTCTCTTTTTTTCCAAAGATATTCAATAATACTCTCATAAATGATGTATTTATCTTTCTTCCTTAATGGTCCTCTCTTCTATTTGACCACTACAAGAAATTGGATCTTTAGCGATGGCAATTAGTGATGGCAAACTTGCTGTCGGTAATAACTATTTTTACCGACCACCAATGGTGATCAAAAGAAAAGCTATCATTAATAATAATTTTTTTACTTTTTTGAAAAAAGAATAGTATTAGTGATGGGTTATAGCCATCATTAAAGACATTGCTAATAATTTCTTATTTTCTTATGATTGATTTCACTCCCCGCCCCTGGGCTTTTGCTAAAAACCTTTTTTTCCCTTACCCTACCCCCTTCTTCTCGATGGTCTTCCCTCCCCTTCCCCCCTATTGATGCTCGTGCCCGCACCCCACCACACCCCTGTGCTCATGCTGCCCCCCTCCCCTCTCCTATGAATACCCCCCCTTTCCCCCCTCTCCTCGATGATCTTTCCTCCCCTCCCCCCTTGTGCTCATGCCCGCACCCCACTACATCCCCGTGCTCGTGTTGCCCCCCTCCCCTCTCCCACGATCGCACCCCCCTTCCCACCCCTCTCCCAATGGTCTTTCCTTTTTCTTTTCTCTCGGTGCTCGTGCCCACAACCTTTCACTCTATGCTCGTGCCGCCCTCTTCCTCCTCTCCCGTGATTATACCCCCTTCCCCTCTCTCCCTGACGGTCTTCCCTTTCCTCTACCCTTATGCTCTGTTTGGTACAAAGGATAGATTGAAGGAAGGATGGATGAAGGAGGATGGATGAGGAAGAGGATGGATGGATTTTTCATTCATCTTTTTATATATTTGGTGAACATAGAAGGATGAAAAGAAATTATTTTTTTCTCCATTTGGTATAGAAAAAAAATGAAAAGAAGGATAGATTATATTTAAATAATATTTTTACAAAACTATTCTTTAAAAAAAATCACCATTATCAATTTACAACACTAATTTATACTATATAAGTAAATAATATATAAGTTATAATCATTATAAGCTATAATTATATAAAAAATTATATAAATATTTAATTTTAATTTAATTTAATTTAATAAATAATTTTATAATTAAATTATTAATAAATAAATTATATAAATAACTAGTTAATTTATAACTTAATTTAATAATTAATTTCATTAATAATATAAATAAATAATTAATTTATAATTTAATTTAATAATTAATTAATACTACATAAATAATTAATTAAAAATAATAAATAAAAATAAAGAAATTAAAGATAATTTTAGTTAATTAATTATAATTATTAAAATTATACTAAAATTAAAATAATTAGTAATAAAATTCAATAGTATATGATTAATAGTATATATAAAAAAATATAAAAATAAAAATAGTATTAATAAAAAAATAAAAAAAATTATAATTTTATCAAAAAATTAATAAAAAATAATTTTATCAATATAAAAATTCATCCATCAATGCTCCATCCATCTTTTCTTGCATCCTTCCAAATTGGAAGGATGCAAATTGGTAGACCAGAATGGATGGAGGATTCTATTTTTTCATCCATTCTTTTTCTAACTTTTTGAACCAACCAGTGGATAGGAGCCATCCATCCTTCTAACCTCATCTATCTTTCCTTTCATGAGCTCAACCAAATATAGGATTAGTGCTCATGCCCACAACCCCCTACCCCATTCTCATGCTGCCCTCTTCCCCTCTCCTATGAACGTGCCCCCATCGTCTCGCCCTTCACCATCCCCACACCACTAGAGTCCCCATGCTATCGGAGTCCATGCTGGATCCGCCTCTCCCCCTCTTCCAATTCCTCCCTTATTGGATCCATCATCCCCATGTCGAATCATTGTCCCTGCACCAGATCACCATCCCCTTCCTCGCACCATTGTTCCTGCACTTGTGTGAGTATTAGCAATGGCATTAGTGATGATGATGGCAACATCACTAAAATTTTTTTATTTTAATATATTAATTAATTTTAATTAAATAATTAATTAATTAGATATTAATTTAATTAATTAATTAAATATTTTATTTAACTATGATGAAAATTTTGGATGGCTAAATTTTAATTAAGGATCCTTATTATGTGGTGCAAATGGATCGATCAGACTAGGTCATAAGTGATCCTGATTTGACTAATTTCTTAATTGAATCTAAATATTGGACCCAAATCCAATCTAACAGAAGATTGGATCGGGTCGAATAGGGGCCGGTGGCAAAAATTGATCCAACCCACCAATCTGATCAGGATTTGATCCATCTTAAATAAGTTTGGATTTAGATTAGTTTTAATCACTCACTTGAGGTTAGGATTTTTGAATTCTTTATCCTGGTGTCTGATGGAAATTGAAAAGTTGAAAGCTTGAAGCAGATCAGTCATTGGTGCTCTCTTCTATATTTTTTCTTGATGCTTAGTGATAATTAATTGCTCAAATCGGCTGTTACTATAGTTTCTTTGATTCTAATTTTTTTGGATTAATTGCTTTAATTGCTCTAATTACTATAGCTTTAGAAATCTAATTGGTTCCTATTTTATATTCTTTTGATTTTTGTTTTTTATACTGAAGTCAGAATATGCAGTATGGCCTATGTATAGATAAGATAGCATGATCTCTCATGCATGATAACCTCATCACCTTCTTCTCGCTCGTGCTGGTCAATGTCCTCATTTCCTTTATCTGTCATCCCTATTTTTGAAGCTTCTATAATGCTCCATCCTACTAGCACGAGTAAGCACCTATTTAAAGTTTAATTCCTCAGACATACAAAACCTCCTTAAGTTACTAAAAGTATTTCGGATATTTTCTACATAATATTTGTTTAGTTAAAACTAAAGTACTTTAGAAATCCTTAAAGTAAATAAAAGTTCATATTACCCTATCAACATATATTATAGACTCAATCAAATATCATTTTAATAATATTTTATTTGAAATAGAAGAGAGCAACTTCTAGGTCCTAATTGTCTTGCTCTCCATCCCATAATCCCATCCAAGCTACTTATCAACATCTAAAAATAGTAAGGGAACAAAAAGTAAGTAAATAGCTCAGTATGATATCTTTATCACTAGTTCAATCAAACATATTAAACACAAAAAAATAATTTTCATAGTATAAGATTTGCAATTATGAACAAAATACTTCGACAATTACATGATATTTTTTTGGAAAGCATGTTTACTAACATTGCTTATAAAATATATGATGAATTAGATAAAAAAATAATTTTCAAATCAATGAATTTAACCTGTCCACTCTTTTAGCCTTGCAACTATGGCCATGATCATTTCATAACATAATTTGGAAGAGACTAGCTCCTCAATGCAAATATGTTATCTATTGGTATATGCCAATGACCGGCCAACTAGTGTGGCCTAAAGAAAAACTAGCTTTAAGTTATATAAAAAATATGTACACAAAAAGTATATACAGGCACCACTGGATAGGCTTGAAAAGAAACTAACTCATGAATATACAATATGCTAACAATCAACATATGGTAGTAATCGCCCTATTAGCATAGTCCAAAAAAAACCTGGATCCTAAACTTATGTGATTATAGTTAGACTATAGAACAAACATTACATCTAGTTAAATGAACATACGTTATGATGTATAATTTATACCATGCTTTATGTGATATTTTAAAATTTATTTTTTTGAAGGGTATACACTATATTTAACTTAAATATAAATATAATTATGTATAATATTCATATTTCAAATATTTAGATAATTATTCAAGTAAAGTTATGCAATATAAAATCTTACATCAATTTATATGGCATGCATGCATGATAGAAAAACTAGGGGATATGTATTTATTCTCAACTCGCAATGCATAGGGAATCTCTCTGACCAAGCTATGTATAATCTAGGTAGAATGTATTATCAATTAGGTTTCTCTCTAAAGCAAATATAGATATCATTTTAAAATCTTGGGCATATGAAAGGTCTCCTAGATTTGTAGGATCCACCAAGGGCTCCACAACCCAAGATTCTTCTGGATTAATGGTGATGACCCTAGATCTACCTACAAGTAGCAAGATCTAGATGCACATCTAAGTCCAAACTAGCTCTCGAGGGGATACTATCTATCTCCTAAACCAACAAAAGGGGAGTCACGATTACCTTAGGTGAAGGGTCTATCCCTTAAGACAAAGGCTCCTTATAGCATGGATATTTGGATTTCCCCTTGATTTGTGAGAAAGAAATAGTAGGCTATAGAGGGATAGGAAGAAAGAGAAAGATGGTTGGGGTTCATGGGAGAGGGAGAAAGAGAGAGAGTAGGATAGGGGATCAAAGAATTAAGGTACCCAACATTGTGCCTAGTGGTCATCCATGATGGTGGCCACTAGATCGAAGGGCCAATAAAGTAAGAAAAATAAAGATCCTATCCCGAAAGTAGGGAAGATTAATCTTATCACAATCTAGTCTAGGTTAGGGACACCATTGGATATTAAGATTCACCATCCTACTGATGGGCTAAGCATAGCCAGAAAATAACTGAAGGATGGTAAAATGCCTAAGGTGCTTGTGCTGGTATAGCAAGGGATGCCTTATTTTGAAATAAAGCAATTAGGATCGACCATTACTCAAGTAATGGGATTCAAGGAGCTTGTTGGCTTCACGAGCACCTATTGGAGGAAGAGAAGAAGGAATGGAGAGCGAAGAAAAGAAGAAAGGTAGGGATCCTTACTTTTGGAACCAAGGAGGGGGCTTGATATTACTCTCTTAACAAAATTAGTGGCAAGAGGCCCTGGTAAAGGGATGGAAAAGATTCAGAAGATGCAAAGAGGTGGTGGATTAAGATGGATCAATAGAGGGTCATGGGGTTGGAGGGGAAATCAAAGAAGATTAGGGGGAAAGGAAAAGCAGGACGAGAGTTTTGGGTGTTACTACTCATCCCCACTAGTTATCATACATACACGACCGACCTGCCTTAGGGGCCTTGCAGACATTATGAGTATGAAGAGATCTTAGGCCTTCTCAGCAACTTGAGTGGGGATCTTGTTTGATTGGTGGCTTTAGTTACAAGCTGGCAAGTCTGCTACTAGGTTGATTTGCGTGACTATATAGGTTGACGCCAAGTCAAAGAAGAGGAGGGACGGGATTGTTATAGCTTCACAATTCACTTTCTATTGCTCTCAAAATTTAACTCTTGAATCTCTTATCCTTTCGCTCATCCCTCTTTTCCTTGATGGCTTCAACTTTGCCCTTTTTTAATTTTCTCACTCCCAACTTTTTCATTAATACCCTTGCCCTTCTCCTTTTTGCCATCCTTTGCATGGCAGTCATCCTTGATTTCTATCCTAATTATAAAACTTCTAAACCTTAGCTCCAACGCATCATAAAACCTAATTGTTCTTTGGCTTATAGTTTCTACTATGAAATCTTTGGGATTTTTTATGCTTCCATGGTCATCAATGTCATGCCTTTCTTGGTGTATCTTACATCCACCACCTAGATGTGCTTATGTTGTCTATATACTTGATCTTAAGGTCTTCTTGATGTATTTGGGTGCTGTTATGCCTCCATGCCAAATTATTGCAACTTCTAGTTGTGTATTGTTATCCTAGGGTATTATGGCTTATAAAATGCACTACAATAAAAAAGGTCTATAGTAGCAACCAAAATCATGGCAAAAAATATAGAAAATCATTGGTAAAGCCTATACCAATAGTTGGTAAACTATGACAACATGTGGCATCACTAAAACCTATTACCATAGTTTTAGTGAGCATTGGTATAAACAAATCTATGCTAACGATTTTGAGTCTGTTAGATATATGTGCCCTAGAAGTCAAAATTGGCTGACACTTATAATACACTTCTAGGGGCAAAATTATAATTTTGACTAAAATCAATAAAATGGGTTATTTTCTATCACATATGTGTATTTAGTGTCTGTGATACATCCTTTGAGTTAATGGTAATGATAATTCATATTTTCAAGAGTTGAAAATTTAAGACATGAATAATCATTATTAACTCATAAAATGCTCCCGACCGTAGGATCATCATGAGGATGGTAATTGATCCAGAAGGTTGGTGTACAATCACTTTCCTTTAGTAGATGAGTTTTGAATCTACGATGTGGAGATACTGGAGCGAGAGTACAGATACTCGTTAGAGAATGAGAGCACTGAGCGTGACCACCTCGAGTAGTCATTAGGAAGTCTACCTTCTCATCAATGACTGACTCAATGTTGTAGTGGTGTGTTTGATTTTTTGACCTAAGGTGCATCGGTAGTTCACCTTGAGGGTGTTATAGTTTGATTACATCATAACTCGATCTCCTAGCTATACGGAATTCTGAGGTGTATGTTGGCTATAGCATGTTCATTGTAGGAACTGGATCGCATCAAGATGGAATCTATCTACCTCAGTGGTAGAGGAGCAACCTTATGATGATCATGAGAATCAAGTTCAAAAGCCCATGGCCATGGCAGAGTGAAATAATAAAAAGAGTTTCTATTTAGATTTACACATTGGACTTGAATCGAATGATTACATCATATGACAGAGACTAGGGTTTGACGAGTTCACCTAAACTCCAATCTAATCGGAGCTCAAGATAGAAGAACTTAATCATACAGATAGCTGCACCAAGAGGTTCGCATTCAGCTCTGATGGGTTGCCACCATATACTGCTAGGTGTCACTGGTGGATTTTGGAAGCAATTAGAATGATTTAGATGATCGATCATTCTAGCTGTTTGAATCAGAAGAGTTCTGATCCATCGAAAGGATTTTCGATAATGTCGATGATAGATCATGATATATCCCATTATCATACAGAACTGAACCTAACTAGATCACACAAATAAGAGTTTTAATCTAGTGATCATTAATTGAACTAATTCAGTTCAATTGATCTGAATGAGATTCAATTAGGTTCAAGAAAATCATGCTAGCACTCGATTGAACCTAACGTTCTTCTTTTACTATTATAAATAGTTATCCTGACTAAGCCAAAGGAGTTTATGCTCAATCAGAGGCCTTCACCTAGTCTGATTGGAGCTTGTCTAGGTCAGAAAAGGGTTGTCTTATTTTATAAGATAATACCTACCATTTTTGGTCACCTACCATTTCTCGTCCTTTGACTTTAGTCAAAAGTTGACCTTTGACTGGTCAAATATTGACCATTGACACTTTAACTTCTATCCATATGTCATGCACCTATTGGAGAGCTGGTGGGGGCCTGTCCTCCTATCAGAACCTGACAAGGAGGAGGGCGCATGCCACCCTTGGCGTGTGCCCAAGCTGGAGGCGCCCAGGAGTCCCTGTTGGATAGGGACTCCATCTCCTTTTTGGATTTTGATTAGAGTTCTCCTAAGAACCAAGTTTGACTGATCTTAGGCACCATCTAAGGAGGAATCCAAGGAACTCTATTCCCACCAATCAGATTTAGATCTGATTTCACAAAGGATTGTGATTGATTGGAAAGAAGAGGAGTTGGATCATAGATAGTCTATAAATAAGATCTTGCGCCCAACTCAAATTGATTTAGAAAAGGAATTGAAAATTTCCATGCCCAAGGCTGCCTCTCCTCTCTTCCTCCATGCCAAAGCATCTTCTCTCTCTCCTCTCCATGTCCAAAAGTATTTTGGATTCTTGGTTGGTGCAATCCAGATGAGAGAAAGGCGACTGAAAGCTAGAAGGCTGCGCTGCTGCAAAGGACAACTACTGATCTTCGAAAGATATTTTGAAGATCCTCCAGATCAGATCTAGATCTAATTTTTGAAGATGTGATAGAGAAGAAGAGGATCTCTAGATCTAGGTTGAGTGGATACTGATAGAGGTCAGGCACTTGCGTGGCTAGATCCAGAACCTTCCGCTGCTTGTAGGATCATCAATGGATAATAAGATTATCCTATATCAAGATAAATTAAATTTGATTTGATTTAAATTTTATTTTTATTTTTAAAATAATAAAGATCAGATCTAAAATATCTTAGATCTGATTAGGATCAAAGAAAAAAAATTTTAAAATATATCTCTTGATCCGATCAGATCTGAACGAATCTGGTCCGAAAAATCTGGATTTTCCTTCAATTGGTATTAGAACCCAGGTTCTAAAAGTGTTTAGATCTAATTTTAAATTTATTCTAATTAAAAAATAAGTAATTTTAGATGTCACATGAGATGTGATCAGATCTAAAATTAGAAAAAATTAAAATTAAATGATTTGGATCTAAGATTAGAAAATATGCATGACTAGTTCTAAAATAGAATAGTTCTATAGAATAGTCTTGCATATTTTTAATTTAATTTGATTAAATCATATTTTAGATCTATTTATTTACTATTTTTTGATATTATAATTATTATAATAATATCTAAAAAATAGTAAATAAAATTATTTAATTTTAAACATCATATGAGATATGATTGATGCATGTCTAGACTAGTTGTAGAATAGTTCTACATAGTTACCTAGATTAGAGTTTATTTTGATAAGATCAATTTAAATCTAATTTTTTAGATTATTATGAGATAATTTAGATCTAAAAATATGCATGATTCGATACATGAGATGTATGCAAAATATGCCATGATTAGATCTAATTTGTATATGAGATATATGATATAGATCTAAAACTATTTTGTAGTATTACATGTTCCTGATTAAGGCATTCCTCTTGGCCGTCCGATCATAAGAATGAAGAAGGGTTTAAAGGCCCTCTCCTTCCCATCCGATGGGGTGTTCTTATGATGTGTAGGGGTGCTGCGCGTTCGTCCTTAATCAGAAATCCAAAACTTACTTTCTGCAAAACCCTAGATCCTGAAACCCTAGGATTTATTGTGCATATTTTGTTTATGAACCCTACTTAATTAAAAATTAAGATTATGAAATATTAATTAGGATCTAAAATTGAGAATTTTAGATCTAAGACATATTCATAATACTGGGTTCGGGCTTGGGTAGCTCAATTAGGTCTAAGCGGTTGATCAAACCGAATCAAGAGTTGGTTAGATGGGATCAACAATGCTTAAATTGACCAGCCTAATAGGATTAAGTCTGGGTCAAGATCGAGTCACGATCAAGCAAGACCTAATTAGGCTCAGAGGTTAGAGTCTGGATTGTAGGCTAACCCAATTGGTTCTGGCTCAACAATTTGGTGTCTAAGGTAAGTTTGGCACATACGACCGACTGATTTTTAATTGGGAGCTACTCGACCTGAATGCATTCTTGTACGAGTTAATGGCATATCCCTTCCACCGGATCTCACTTACCTGGCCATATCTGTTGACACAGTTCTGATTTGAGGTGGTCAATAATCCGAGCTAACCCATGCCACTAGGTTAGTCATAATTGTTATGACTATGACAAGTCTAGTTTAATGAGACCTGAATCAATTCTCCCTAAGAAAAGATTAAGTCTGAGGTCTTCCACCATTGTAGATGTGCGGGCCCTTCCCGGGGTTGATTGTTCTCGGCTGGATACAGTGGCTCAGTTGCACCGAAAAGATGCAACCATGTCTATTAGGCATTGGATGCTATGGGCTGGAGGATGAGTTGGGCTCAATATTTTGGATACGGTGAGAGACTCAATTAGGAATCCAGTCTGTGCAAATGGTGGGTCTGACTTAACTAAGGAGTGGATCAATATTCTGGATACGGTGAGATTCATGAATTAGAGACCAAGTTTGGGTGCACCATGATTAGAGAATCATTGAACAAGAGTTGTTCACTCATTGGCTAACCCATCACCAATAACTGTTAGGTGAGGTGATGAGTCAGTTGGTGAGACCGCACCACCCACTAGAAATCATTAATCATGGAGATTTTTCGCATCTCTACAGAGGGAGTGTAGGGATCCGAGAAAATAGTGGGAGCTAATTTGTTTAAAAATAAAATCCTAAATAAATTGGTCAAGTCATAATTATAGTATCTAACTAGAATCTTTGACTCTCTATAGAAAAATATCTGCGTCCAACCCATTAGCACGTATCCTGGACACACATAGACTGATCGAACCCAATTATAAAGATTGGCTCAAAAACTACAAAATCATTTTGGGTTTCGAGAAGTTAACCCATGTATTGGACTAGGACCCTCCCACCTTACCAGCCCATCCATCCACTGAATAGAGAGCATCTCTGAAAAAATGGATAGACGAAGATAATAAGGCCAGATATTACATGTTGGGCTCGATGTCTGATGAGCTCCAGCGCCAACATGAAGATATCGGGACTGCTCGCCAAATGTTGGCTCACCTGCAGGAGATGTTTGGTGAACAGAGTCGTGCAGCCAAGTATCAAGTCACGAAATGCAACTTTTTAAGGCTAAGATGCGTGATGGGCAGTCAGTCCAAGATCACTGTCTGATGATGATCAAGGACATGGAAGAGCTTGAGAAGCTCGGTGTGAAGTTAGACTTGGATCTGCAGAATGATATTATTCTGCAATCCTTGACTGATGCATATGGGCAATTCATCATGAATTACCACATGCATAAACTTCAAAATTTCTTGGTCGAATTAATGAATATGCTGATCACCGCTGAGCTTTCTATGAAAGATTCTAAAGGATCAATTCTTGCTATGGAATGGACTTCTTCCAAAAGAAAGTCTTATGGAAAGAAAAAGAAGTCTGTGAAAAAGTAGAAGGTGGAAGGAGGAAAGAAAAAGAAGGCAGAGCCGAATATGAAAGTCACTGCCAAAGGAAAGTATTTCCATTGCAACAACGATGGCCACTAGAAGTGAAACTGTCCTATTGACCTGGCCATCCTGAAGAATAAGAAGGAAGGTTTTTCTAAAGGTATGCTCGTTATTGGGTCAAACCTTACGATTTCTTCTGCATCCAATTGGGTGCTTGACTCTGGTTCTAGTGCTCATTTGTGCACTTTCATGTAGGGTCTTGAGGATAGCAGGAGGCTGAGGGATGGAGACATGATCCTATGCATCGGTAATGGAGCAAGAGTTGCTGCAGTGACAGTGAGAACATACCCTCTTCGATTACCATCTGGTTTAGACTTAATTTTGAAAGACTGTTATTATGTGCCTGTAGCTAGCAGGAATTTGATTTCTGTTTCATGCTTAGCACTAGAAGGCTATGTGATTACCTTCTTTAAGGACCATTATAACATTCTTTATGAAAGAAATAAAATTGCAAATGGTTTTCTTATTAACGATCTTTATCAGCTACATATTGATGTACCTATTCTAACTATCGAGCAAAACGTGAATGCCAAATGACCTAGGGATAGTCCAAACGACAGATATCTATGGCACCTGAGATTAGGTCATATAGCAGAAGATAGGATCAACAAATTGGAGAAAAATGGGCTATTGAGTCCATTGACTTTCCGAGTCATATCCAACTTGTGAATCTTGTCTTCAAGGCAAAATGACTAAACTCCCTTTTGTAGGACATGGGGAAGAGGGCCACAGATCTCCTTGCCCTAGTACATACTGATGTGTGCGGCCCATTTGATGTGCCGGCTAGAGGCAATTTTGTCTACTTCATTATCTTTACCGATGATCTATCTAGGTATGGGTATGTGTATCTTATGAGACACAAGTCTGAAGCTTTTGAAAAGTTCAAAGAATTCAGACATGAAGTAGAAAAATAAACTGAAAAACCCATTAAGGTTCTTCGATCAGATCGAGGAGGTGAATACCTTAGCCGAAAATTCCTAGACTATCTCAAGAAAAATGGCATAGTCTCTCAATGGACTCCACCAGGAACACCTCAACTCAACGGGATTTCAGAATGGAGAAATCGGACTCTATTGGATATGGTCCGATCCATGATGAGCTTCACAGACCTCCCTGATTTTCTTTGGGGACATTCATTGTTAACTTCAATTTATCTACTGAATAGGGTTCCCTCTAAAGACCATTCCTACCACACCGTATGAGATATGGCATGGTAAGAAACCAAGTCTGAGTCATCTCAGAATTTGGGGTTGTCCGGCTCATGTCAAAAGACAACAAGCGGACAAGTTAGAGTTTAGGTCCTTTCAGAGCTCGATTCATAGGATATCCTAAAGAGTCATTAGGATACTATTTCTACATTCCAGAAGACCACAATGTGATTGTGAGTCGACATGCCATCTTTCTTGAAAAATAGTTTATTCAAGATAGCGGCATTGGAAAGTAGATTAAGCTTGATGAGAAAGTCTCACAAGTACAACGAGCTAAGGACCAATTGGAACCAAATCAGGTTGAGCCAATAAGAACACTACCTCCTCCACCTCGTAGATCGGAAAGAGTTTTCCATCCCCCTGAAAGATACTTAGGTATTATTTCAGAGGAAGTAGAGAAAATGTTCCTCATAGGTAATGGTGCTCATGGTGATGATCCCAAAACCTACAATGAGGCGATATCAGATATCGACTCCGAGAAATGGCTAGAGGCAATGCAGTCAGAAATTGACTCGATGCACTCAAACCAAGTCTGGACCTTGGTAGATCCACCAGAAGGTATAGTACCTATTGGGTGTAAATGGATCTTCAAGAGAAAGATTGGTGCAGATGGGAATGTGGAGACATTCAAGGCTAGACTAGTGGCAAAAGGTTATAGTCAATGCGAAGGCATTGACTATCAGGATACCTTTTCCCCAGTGGCTATGCTAAAATCCATCCGCACATTGCTTGCCGTTGCAGCCTATTTCGATTATGAAATATGGCAAATGGATGTGAAAACGACATTCTTGAATGGATATCTTGAGGAAGATATCTATATGGAACAGCCGCTAGGTTTCACATCCAGTGATACTGATCACAAGGTTTGCAAGCTGCAAAGGTCCATATATGGACTTAAGCAAGCATCTCGGAGCTGGAACACTCATTTCAATGATGTGATCAAAAAGTTTGGTTTCATCAAAAATGAAGAGGAACCGTGTGTCTTCAAAAAGGTCAGTGGGAGCGCTGTTGTCTTCCTCGTATTGTACGTGGATGACATCCTCCTTATTGGGAATGATATTCCCATGATGACAACAGTCAAATTATGGTTGTCCAAGGAATTCTCCATGAAAGACCTAGGTGAAGCATCCTTTATTCTAGGAATTAAGGTCTATAGGGATAGACCAAATAGGATGCTAGGACTTTCACAGAAGATGTACATAGAGGAAGTACTAAAGAGGTTTAGTATGAAAAACTCTAAGAGGGGATTAATACCCTTCAGACATGGTATTCATCTTTTCAAGAAGATGTGCCCTAGCACACCTGAGGAAATAGAACGCATGAGCAAGATCCCTTATGCTTCTGCAATAGGGAGCCTCATGTATGCCATGCTATGTACACGACCTGATATAGCCCATGCTGTGAGTGTCACAAGTAGATATCAGTCAAATTCAGGTGAAGAACACTGGACTTCTGTGAAATGTATCCTTAAGTACTTGAGAAGAACTAAGGATATGATGTTGGTCTTTGGTAACGGAGAACTCCAAGTCCAGGGATACACAGACTCGGATTTCATGTCCGATGTAGATGATCGAAAGTCGACATCTGGGAGTCTGTTTGTGTGCAATGGTGGTGCTGTCAGCTGGAAAGAGTTCCAAGCAAATCGTGATAGCAGATTCCACCATGGAAGCAGAATATATCGCTGCATCAGAGGCTGCGAAGGAAGCATTCTGGTATAAGAAGTTTGCTGCAGAAATTGGAGTAATGCCATCAGATGCCATTCCTCTATACTGCGACAACAATGGCGCCATAGCCCTTGCTAAGGAGCCGAGGTCTCATCAGAAATCCAAGCATATTGAGCGGCGATACCACCTCATCCGCGATTACCTCGAGAAGGGTTACGTCGAGGTCAAGAGAGTTGACTCCACAGACAATGTGGTAGACCCGCTTACAAAGCCATTGGGCCAGCAGAAGATCGAAGCCCACCTTAAGAAGATGGGACTTAGACTTGTAGCCAATTGGCTTTAGGATAAGTGGAAGATTGTTAGATATATGTGCCCTAGAAGCCAGAATTGGCTGACACTTGTAATACACTTCTAGGGGCAAAATTATAATTTTGACTAAAATCAATAAAATGGGTTATTTTCTATCACATATGTGTATTTAGTGTCTGTGATACATCCTTTGAGTTAATGGTAATGATAATTCATATTTTCAAGAGTTGAAAATTTAAGACATGAATAATCATTATTAACTCATAAAATGCTTCCGACCATAGGATCATCACGAGGATGGTGATTGATCCGGAAGGATTGGTGTACAATCGCTTCTCTTTAGTAGATGAGTCTTGAGTCTATGGTGTGGAGACATCGGAGCGAGAGTACAGGTACTCGTTAGAGAACGAGGGCACTGAGCGTGACCACCTCGAGTAGTCATTAGGAAGTCTACCTTCTCGTCAATGACTGACTCGATGCTGTAGTGGTGTGTCTGGTTCTTTGACCTGAGGTGCATCGACAGTTCACCTTGAGGGTGTTATAGTTTGACTACACCATACTCGATCTCCTAGCCATACGGAACCCTGAGGTGTATGTTGGCTATAGCATGTTCATTGTAGGAACTGGATTGCATCAAGATGGAATCTATCTACCTCGGTGGTAGAGGAGCAGCCCTATGATGATCATGAGAATCAAGTCCAGAAGCCCATGGCCATGGTAGAGTGAAATAATAGAAAGAGTTTCTATTTAGATTTTCACATCGGACTTGAATCGAATGATTACATCATATGACAGAGACTAGGGTTTGACGAGTTCACCTTAACCCTAATCTGATCGGGGCTCAAGATAGAAGAACTTAATCACACAGGTAGCTGCACCAAGAGGTTCGCATTCAGCTCTGATGGGTTGCCACCATATACTGCTAGGTGTCACTGGTGGATTTTGGGAGCAATTAGAATGATTTAGATGATCGATCATTCTAGCTGTTCGAATCAGAAGAGTTCTGATCCATCGAAAGGAGTTTCGATGATGTCGATGATAGAGATCATGACATATCCCATTACCATATAGAACTGAACCTAACTGGGTCACACAAACAAGGGTTTGAATCTGGTGATCATCAATTGAACTGATCCTAGTTCAATTGATCTGAATGAGATTCAATTAGGTTCAAGGAAAATCGTGCTAGCACTCGATTGAACCTAACGTTCTTCTTTTACTATCATAAATAGTTGTCCTGACTGAGCCAAAGGAGTTTGTGCTCATCAGAGGCCTTCACTTGGTCTGACTGGAGGCCTGTCCAAGGTCAGAAAAGGGTTGTCTTATTTTGTAAGATAATACCTACCATTTTTGGTCACCTGCCATTTCTTGTCCTTTGACTTTGGTCAAAAGTTGACCTTTGACTGGTCAAATGTTGACCATTGATACTTTGACTTCTGTCCATTGTCATGCACCTATTGGAGAGCTGGTGGGGCTTGTCCCCCTGCCAGAACCTGGCAAGAAGGAGGGCGCACGCCACCCTTGGCGTGTGCCCAAGCTAGAGGCGCCTAAGAGTCCCTGTTGGATAGGGACTCCATCTCCTTTTTGGATTTCGATTAGAGTTCTCCTAAGAATCAAGTTTGACTGATCTTAGGCGCCATCTAAGAAGGAATCCAAGGGACTCTATTCCCACCAATCAGATTTAGATCTGATTTCATAAAGGATTATGATTGGTTGGGAAGAAGAGGAGTTGGATCATAGATAGTCTATAAATAAGACCCTACGCCCAACTCAAATTGATTTGGAAAAGAAATTGAAAATTCCCACGTCCAAGGCTACCTCTCCTCTCCTCCATGCCAAGGCATCTTCTCTCTCTCCTCTCCACATCCAAAAGTATTTTGGGTTCTTGGTTGGTGCAATCCAGACGAGAGAAAGGCGACTGAAAGCTAGAAGGCTGCGCTGCTGCAAAGGACAACTGCTGATCTTCGAAAGATGTTTTGAAGATCCTCTAGATCAGATCCAAATCTGATTTTTGGAGACATGATAGAGAAGAAGAGGATCTTCAGATCCAGTCTGAGTGGATACCGGTAGAGGCCAGGCACTTGCATGGCTAGATCCAGAACCTTTTGCTGCTTATGGGATCATCAATGGGTAATAAGATTATCCTACATCAAAATAAATTAAATTTAATTTAATTTAAATTTTATTTTTATTATTAGAATAATAAGAATCAGATCTGAAATATTCCAAATCTGATTAAGATCAAAGAAAAAAATTTTTGAAATATATCTTTTGATCCGATCAGATCTGAACGAACCTAATCCGAAAAATTAGGATTTTCCTTCAGAGTCATCATATAGCATCGGTTTGTAACCATCAGTATAACTTATTATAATGATTATAACTATCGCTAGCTATAGATGCAATCAAAATAAAATATTTTTTAAAAATAATATTGCATTTGTAATCATATATTTTTATAAATTAATATTTAATATTCTTATGATAAAATATTATCTTCTTATCATATTGAAGCCATGTTAGTATATGGTATTCTTATATTTGACATAACTTGCAATTTTAATTAATCACCTATATAAGGAATCAAACATAAGATCTATTAGATAGTTTCTTACTATTTAGCCACCATGATAATATTAATTTTTGATATAGAGTTATGGTTTATTACGCTTATTCAAAACTTATTCATATTATAAAATATACTTATTTCAAATATATTATAGTATTTTAATTTTAATAATAAATTATTTTTATAAAAAAATAATTTTATTTTTTTAAAAAAAATTAAAATAAATTATTTATTTTTATTCTTTATTATTTAAGACCTTATATTTAAATATTTAAATATTAAATAATTTTAGAAGATATAAATAATTTTAACATATTTTTATAATTAGAAATATTTTTTTCTAAAGTTCTTTAAAAGTAAATAATTCATGATTTTTCTTACTTATACAGTAAGTAAAAAATAATGGCATTTAATATATAATATATTTTATATTATACATTTTATATAAGTAATCCTTGAATTTTCCATATATATTTTAATACAAGTTAGATTGGATCAAATCTAAATTCTTAGTTAAATCTATTTTCATGCATATTTTTTAGTAACTAGATCATAGATCATTACTTGGTTGTGATATTGTACATTCAATATTGATAGTGAATTTCATATCAAGATTTATTTTTATTTAATTATTAAACTATCTTGACTCATATAGTTGAAATCATATTAATTTTAAAATTTACTAAATATATGTAACATCTTTTTCTAGAAAATTTAATTACATATTTAGTGATTCAATATTACATCACAAAAAATATACATTATTTTGCAATGATACTAATTTATCATAAAAATAATTTATAAATAATTAATAGTAAAAATTATTAGTTATATAATAATATATAAATGATAAAATTTATTTCATCGATAAATAATTAATATTTTATAATAGAATTATAAATATTATCAATTAGATTCTATTTAGCCATAAAATATTATTTTTATATGATTCAATCATAATATTATAAATTTAGTAATATCTATAAATAATTATCTTAATATTATAGATTTTTTATGATAATTTTTAAAATCGTTAAAATAAAATATAATTTTTTATATTAGTTGTTGCAGTAGGACTTCAGACAATCGAGGAAATTCATGCTGGAGAGCCGATTGAGCTGGTTCAATGTGGATCACGAGCCAGCCTACAAGAAAAATTCAAGAATCGGTGGGACATCCTTCGGTTTAGGATCTTCTGATGCTTAAATCAGCTGAGGCCTTATCAACGATAGTAGAAATGAAAGATTTGAAAGACAGAATGAGAGAGTTTGAGTGGAGAAAGGTTTGATTTTGCTTTAGTGGAAAAGTCGAGAGCCAATTTCAACAGAATTTGGACTCTATGAACTTGTGCTTATCTTGGAAGGTTCAAGGTAAGCATGTTCCTCTATAAATAGGGGGCAGGATATCCCTTCTAGGTAAGCACAAGTTCACAGAGTCAAAATTCTGTTGAAATTGGCTCTCGACTTTTTCACTGAAGAAAAATTAAACTTTTCTCTACTCAAACTCTCTCATTCTACCTTTCAAATCTTTCATTTCCACCATCTGTTGATAAAGCTTTAGCTGACTTAAGCATCGGAGGATACCATATCGATTCTTGAACTTTTCTTGCAAGCTGACTCATGATCCACGTCGAACTAAGTCAATCAGCTCTCCAGCATGAATTTTCTCGACCGTTTGAAGCCCTGCTGCAACGGTAGTTATAAGATACCATTACTGCATCATAACTTTTAGTAATATTTTTGATAAAGTACTATAATATTATATATTTTTTATAATATTTTTTAAAATTATCAACAGAGCATATTTATAATAATATTCTTTTCTGACTGTTATTAAAATTTTATAGCCATAGGCTGTTTTTATTGCAGTGATGATTTTTTTTTGTTTTTCTCTACCATGATGGTCTGAATTGGTGTCTTGAGACCTGTTTTTGTTAACTTCTACGGTGGCAGTCTAATGCCTTGAAAATCAAGTATTTTGTGCAAGCATCTATTTATTTTCTTACAGTTCGCTATCGTACAAGCATTTAGATGTTGCATTATAGCTAGTCACTGGAATGTTTATTGTCATTACGTTGCAACTACATTATTATACAGCTGTTCAGATTTTTATTGTTACGTTACACCATAGCTGCTTATCATAATATTATATTGCCACTGTTAATATTTAAAAGGTATCATTATAGCTAAGTACTACCACCGCTCGACAAAAATGACTCATTACTCTGCCTCCACTAAGATGCATGCCCTCTTCTTAGCCTCCCTGTACTCTTTTCATCCATATGTTTCACCTCAAAGGAAAACCCAAAAACTGTGGAAAAGAACACAAAACAACGTACAAAAGACACGGAGGAAGCAAGACATTAAGGTCCAATTTTTTGCAAATCTTCCCAACATGTCCCTTCCTGAAATCTTGTACAGAATTCCTTCAACCCTTGATAGAATCTCGGCTCTCATACTGCCCTTCCCACACACCTAAACCCTTCAAGCAAAATACACTAGTAAGGATGGTCATCTATCTTAAGTAAACTAAATGGTCAGTCTTTGATAACAGTCTTGCCTTTGTGTGAGAGCTACCATTAGAGTAATCGATTCCTTGGTAGAATAGCTTCATACTTGGAAAAAAGGTTGGTTCAAAGCGGAAATGGGTATGGTGAAGAACTCCGTAGGCACCCCAAGTATAACAACAAATACATGCGCCAGACGCAGACGCAGTGAAAACACCAAAGATTACCAGCGACAAAATTGACAATGATTGGGCACATGTGAAAAAGAGAGAGGGCTCTGTGAGTGAAACCAGGGATCAATTAATCGTGAAACAGGAATTGTGGGCAAAAATAGATGAAAAGGTCTAGCGGAAACCATAAGGATGCCAGTGCACAAAGAAAAAAAAATTCTTTTGAGTTAGGTAGGACGATAAGAAAGTGAAGACGCAATCTTGACCCAAGACCAAGGATGACTTCACATCAACCTCTATTTGAGGCTTAACGGATTGCCGTTAGCTACTTTCATCCAATACTCCTCAATCGTGAAGGTGGTATGTATCCTATCATTGCCCCGTGTCCATTTTAGTTCTTCACACATCGAAGCTCATTCACATCATCTCTTTATTAAATCCATCATGCATGTAGCATGCATGATTTATCACTATAGAATTATTGGACTAATGATGAACGATGCTATCCGATAAAATTATTAATTGAATCAGATCGGTCCGATTGTGAAGCAGTTCAATCACAAAGCGATGCTAAGGTTGTATTGATTTTTTTTTTTCTCTCTTTCTCTATTCTTGATTATCATACTTAAAATCGAGAATTTAAAATTTTTTATAATTTTTAATATTATGATTTGATCTGATTATTAGAATGATAACTCATAGTGCGGATTCCAATATAGGTCCTGAAAGAAGGTGGGTGGATAGGGTATATGGATACGTGGCGGTAGCCGGAAAGCTCTCAAGCGTGCATGACAGCCCAAGTGGGATAAGGCACTTGATTGAAACCTTCAGGGCTAGGGACCACCCTCCTACGTGGGTAATGCGTAGGTTAAACCTGGTAGGTAATATAAAACCTTAAAATACTAAATATTATGGTGTTGGGTGAGCCCATGCTGTAAAAGTGGTTTGGCAGCGTTTGCAGAGACACAAAACCCAAAAAGTGTAAAATCAAGAAAATCGAAAAAAGGGGTACGTGAAAGATGCTCTCATTTCAATTAGATTTGTCCAGCTAGTCTACTCTAGAGCCCCAATGAAACAAAGTTAATATAGGTTCTCCGAGTCAGCTGGTCATGGGCTCTGTCTGAATGCTTCTTGAGCCCAAATATCTATCTATCTATATATATATATATATATATATTTTTTTTTTTTAATTATTTATATTTAGATTTTAAAAATTTAAAAATATTAATTAGCTATTATAACTTTAAATTTATTATAATATGACTTAGGATCCTGACACCATTAATGAAATATATATATATATATATATATTTATTTTTAAAAAAATATTTTTTATCATTCATCCATCGACATAAATCTCAAAGCGCTCTATTCTCTATCATTCATACATCTGCATAGATTTTAAAATATTTCATCATTTGCCCGCATGGAATTTAAAGTACTTCAACCTCAATCATTCATCCATATGTACGGATCTTAAAGAGCTTCATTATTTGTCATCCATCCATTTGCATAGACCGTAAAGTTCTTTATTTGTGATCTATATATAGATTTTTGAAAGTGATACATCTATGATCCGTTCACCTGCAAAGATCTCAAAGTATTAAGTTCTTTATCATCCTTTAGCCACACAAATCTTAAAGCACTCTGTCATCTATCATCTATCCGCTTACATAGATCATAAAGCACACAATCCTTATTCATCTACTGGCACAATCTTAAAGCAATTTATCCTCTATCATCTATCTATTTGCACAATTCTTGAAGCACTCCATCATCTATTATTCATCTGCTTGTATAGGTCTCAAAGCAATTAGTTCACTATCATCGATTGACTTGCACAAATTTGGAAATATTCTATCCACTATCATTTCATCCATCTATATAGATTTCAATGATCTCCATTCTTTATCATCCATTTGCTTGCACAAAACTCAAAGTGGTTTGTTCTCTATTCTTCATCCATTTGTACATATTTCAAAACATTCCATCCTTTAAATCATCAATCAATCTACACCGATCTTAAAGCACATCATCCTTTATCATTCATCTGTCTATATAAATCTCAAAATTCTCCATCTACTATCATTCATATGTCTACATAGATCTTAAAGAACTTCATCTGCTATTATTCATTTATCTGCATAGATCTTATAATGCTCCATCTTTCATCATCTATCGACTTGCATAGATCTTAAATGATAAAATCATTCATCAACTAGCATAGGTTTCAAAGTGGTACACCCCCCCCCCCTTCAATTCTTGCCAAAATAAGAGCCTTTGTTAAGTTAGCAGAAATAATAGTTATGGAATTTTATAAAATTTAAACTATTAGATGATCCTCACGTGATAACGGTATTTAACGAAGATAGGTGACTGAGTATATTGCAATGATTTTAAAGCTTTGAGGTCTAATTTATACTTTTTAAACTTTTAGAGTATAATTATAAATTATCCAAACTTGGAGGGGCATTTCTATTATTTAAAAAAAAAAAAAAAAAAAGAGGAGAAGAAAAAAATACAAGCATTGCCTCGTCACTATTCTTCGAAAAAAGACTCATTGAGCACACAACACCTAATATATTGGTTCCATAAGTTGCATATGATAGATTGCTAGCCCACACCATAGTTCCAATCAAATAACATCTATACTGAAATGGGCTATTGGTGTTAGCTGGCCTTGAAACTAGCGTGCTTTCTTAAAATTTATTCGTAATAGCTACTTAAGCCATGGAAATGAAAGAAACAAAGATATAACTTATGACACTTCTCTGATTTTTCTTTTTTGCTTTTTGTTTTTGAGGAAGCTGGAGGCTAACAGGATTCTATAAGCTACCAGAAATTTATTCAACTGATGTAATTGTACAACGTATCAAAGGAGACTAAAGATAAGGTTATACAATAACTTTAAAGGAGAGGATTGTTACTGCCTAGGAGAGAAGCCATTCAGAAAGAAAGGGTCAAAATAGACTCGGAAGAAATCCTTAGGCATAGATGTAGCAAGTAATCATAGAGTTCACATCTGCGAGGATTCTTCATCATCATCGTAAAATAGGATGAATTGCAACCAACTAAACATAGTCCTCTCCTTTGGAAGGAAGGTCAACACCATTACTTCCATTGCCTTTGAGAAGAAGCGTGGTTATAGATGCAATGCTTGTCAATTCCCTCTCCTTACAGATTGACTAGTCACTAAATGAATCACCTTCCCAAAGATTGACTTCTCTAACGAAGATTTGTTAAGAAAAATCCAAGAATTTCGTTCTTTCCAGCAGCTCCACACCACAGCTGCTATGAACATGAGAGCCGAATGTCGGAGGTCATGTTTGAAATTTTGCCCATGCCATGGATCATAGATTTGAGACAAGCTTGAGGGAACAGCAGAAACATTTAGCCCGTTCGGTGATCCAAGACCAAATTTGGGAAGTAAAGGAGTGGTGAACAAGCAGACAGAGCAACCAGAGCAAAAGACACGATCATCAACGTTCCTATTTAATTTCTTTTAAAGGATCTCTATGGTATTAAGTTTGTTGGGGATAAACCCCGCTCCTTCCGAAGACAAGTTCGATGCCTAGCCTGGTGCGGCCAGTAGCCACGGAAGAGCTTCAACGAACGGGTCTTGGCCGAACTGTTACAGCCGGCCGAACTGTTTAGCGGCCGGGCTCCTTCGGACTCCTTAGCGGCCGAGCTCATCGAACTCCTAGCATCTGAGCTCCTTCGAACCCGTTCAGCCGACCGAACTACTTAGCGGCCGAGCTCCTTGGACTCCAAGCGGCCGGGCTTTAACGGAATCCCCTAGCGTCCGAACTCCTCAGTGGTCGTTCCTCGGCCGAACTTCCCAAGCAGCCGTCCTTTCAGCCGATCGAGCTCCTTCGAACTCCTCTACGGCCGAGCTCCTCCCGAGCTTTTCCTTTAGTCGAACTCTCATACAAGTCCAAACTCCTTTGGACGAACTATCGCCATCAGTCTGCAACAGACAACAAGATCGGATGATATGGCTGCCACTACTGGAGACACCACTCTCTCCGTAATCAGCCCCATGCGGCCCACGACCTGCTAGTATGGCTATCACTGTCCATCTGACGATGCTTTCTTCTCCGTACCGAACTCCATGCGGCCCCAACGGCTCTCTGCCAGGTGGTATGGTCATCACCATCAAGCTCCGCTATAAAAAGGACCCTCTAGATACACTAATCTCTCAGATCTCTAAGCTCTCCTCTTCTTCTCCAAGCTCCGGAACTCATTTCCGAGCACTCCATTCCTGTTGGCTAGAGCTGACTTGATCGTCGGAGGGTTCTACCGGAGCCACCCCCCGCACCGACTCCGGACGGAACTTTGTTTTGCAGGTCCCCGATGGTGACCTCATCGGCCTCCACTCCAGTGGACTCCGGCGACGACCAATTTCTGCGTCAACAGATTGGTGCTAGAGGAAGGGCCCGGCGATGATTTCTCTCTTAAAGGAAGTCGAGGTTCCCTTGTTCTTAAAGGAGTGCTCAGCGATGATTTCTCTCTCTCCGGAGACCTCTGTTCCTCCTCACCAAAGTCCTCTCCCAATGAGAAAATGCCTCCCAAGAGAGCTTCGACTCGACGATCGACGGCCTCCGCGTCCCGATTTCGTCCAGATTCATCTGCCCCTGCTTCAGCCTCGGAAACTCAGGTTCCACCCGTATCCATGGTAAATATGGAGCAGTTCAACCTACTCATCTGACAGGTTCGTGGCCTCGCAGATGCAATACGGGCCATGCAGCAGCATTCGATGGTGACTCCACAAGAAAATCCACCATTCGAATGTCGAAAATCGGCCCCAAGAAAGGGTATCCGGGCCGGTATGCCCACCGCCCCTTGGAAAGGGAAACAGAGAGTCGGAGATCCATGTTCGGATCATGGTTCTCCTTTGGAGGAGACCTTTCCTGCTTGTAGCCGAAAGTCCCCCAAGATCTATGACCAAGACGACGCCCTTGATCACAGACTGCAGGAGATGGACCGATGGATTGAAGAGCTCGGCCACGTCGCCCCGGCTCATCATGCCGACTTCCTCGTCGAACCTCCTTTCTCCCTCCAGATAATGCAAGAGCCCATCCCACCGAACTTCAAGCTCCCTCAACTTGAAAGCTACGATGGGACCTCTGATCCAGTTGATCATCTGGAGGCCTTCTGAACCATGATGCCACTTCACGGCGCTTCAGACGCCATGCTGTGCCGAGCCTTCTCATCTACCTTAAAGGGAGTAGCGAGAAACTGGTACTCGATGTTGAAGCCAAGTACGATCTTCTCTTTTGACCAGATAAGCAGTCAGTTCACGGCCCATTTCATCAGCAGCCGACGACTACGCCGAGGTTCGGATTCCCTGATGAACGTCAAGCAGAAGCAAGGAGAATCCATCCGGGCTTATGTAACCCAGTTTAACACCGCGGCATTGGAGGTCCGGGACTTAGATCAGTTTGTTGCGATGGCCGCACTCAAGGGTGGCCTTCAGAAAAATGACTTGCTGTTCTCCCTGGAAAGAAGGTATCCCAGGAACTTCGTCGATCTGCTGTCTCGGGCCGAGAGACATGCCCGTGCGGAAGGAGCCTTCAAATTGAAGGACGAAGAAGCCTTAAGGGAGCGACTGGCAGGCAATGGAGAGCCGAACGAAGTTTGGCCGCGCTCACGGACCCCCTCCGGTAGCAGGCGGGCCCGAACTCCTCGAGCTCGCGAAGAAATGCGAAGAAGCCCTCCCTCCAAAAGATTCCACGACGATGCCCCCCTCAACGCTCCTCAAACTTAGATTCTCACTGAAATTAAGAAATAATTGCCAAGACCAGAAGGGTTACGATCTCCCCCAAACAAGCGTAACCGAAGCAAGTGTTGCCTCTACCATCGCGACCAAGGCCACGATACTGAGGAGTGCGTCCAGCTCCGAGACAAAATTGAGGAGCTCGTTAGAAAGGGGCAGCTGGGTAGATTCATTCGACGCCAGCCTGAAGATCGGCAAAGGACGCTGCCATGATAAGAAACGATGAGGTTGGCTGCCTCACGGCGTCGTCAGCGTTACCCCAGGTTTCAGCGTCGAAGTCAAGAGAAACATGCTCCAAAGTGAGGAGGCCAGCATCAGATAGAAAAAGTCATCCACATGAAGAAGTGCGGAGGAACAACGCTACTACGACCTTGAATCACAAAGAATTCGGGAATACATTGCCAGTAACTTTCTTTCAATAAAGTTCCTCTTTCAATAATATACTATTTCTGGGTGCGAAAACTATGTGATGATAGAAAAAAAAGCAGTTAATAGTCACCATGTTGGAAACAGGAGGAGAACCTCGTCCTAACACGACCAGGTCAAAGACCACCGACTTCGGCCAGAGATTAGATCTCTCCCAAGAAGCGACCTCAGCTAGAGATAAGATCTCTCCCGAGAAGCAACCTCGGTCAGAGATAAGATCTCTTCCGAGAAGCGACCTTGGCTAGAGATAAGATCTCTCCTAAGAAGCAACCTCGGCCCTCGGCCAGAGATAAGATCTCTTTCGAGCGACAACCTTGACTAGAGATAAGATCTCTCCCAAAGAGCGACTTCGATCAGAGATAAGATCTCTCCCAAAAGCGACCTCGGCCAGAGATAAGATCTCTCCCGAGCGTCAACCTCGGCTAGAGATAAGATCTCTACCGAGCGACAACTTCGGCTAGAGATAAGATCTCTTCCGAGAAGCGACCTCGGCTAGAGATAAGATCTCTCTCGAGAAGCGACCTCGACTAGAGATAAGATCTCTCCCGATAAGCAACCTCGACCAGAGATAAGATCTCTTCCGAGAAGCAACTTCGGTAAGAGATAAGATCTCTCCCAAGAAGCAACCGTGGTTAGAGTTAAGATCTCTCCCGAGAAGCAACCTCGGCCAGAGATAAGATCTCTCCCGAGAGAACGCGACCCTCGATCAGAGATAAGATCTCTCCTGAGCGACAACCTCGACCAGAGATAAGATCTCTCCTGAAGAGCGACTTCGGTCGAGATAAGATCTCTCGAGAAGCGACCTCGGAGATAAGATCTCTTCCAGAGATAAGATAAGATCTCTTCCGAGCGATCGAGTCAACCTCGGCTAGAGATAAGATCTCTCTCGAGTGAAGGCCTCGTTCATAAAGGACGAGACGGGAGGAAGAGGCGCAGACGACGGTCCGTATGTGCCCCCACAGCCCGTTAGGAACAGGAGGAGAACCTCATCCTAACGCGAGCAAAGTCGAAGGCCTCGTTCACCTAAAGGACGAGATGGAGGAAGATGGACGACGGTCCGAATGTGCCCCCATAGCCCGTTAGGAATAGGAGGAGAACCTCATCCTTACGCGAGCAAAGTCGAAGGCCTCATTCACAAAGGACGAGATGGGGAAGAGGCACGGACGACGGTCCGTATGTGCCCCCACAGCCCATTAGGAACAGGAGGAGGACCTCGTCCTAACGCGAGCAAAGTCGAAGGCCTCATTTACAAAGGATGAGATGGAAGGAGATGGACGATTGTCCGAATGTGCCTCACAGTCCATTAGGAGCAGGAGGAGGACCTCGTCCTAATGCGAGCAAAGTCGAAGACCTAATTCACAAAGAACGAGATGGGGGAGAGGCGTAGACGATGGTCCGTATGTACCCCCACAGCCCGTTAGGAGTAGGAGGAGGACCTCATCCTAACGTGAGCAAAGTCGAAGGCCTCGTTCACCATAGACGAGATGGAAGGAGACGAACGATGGTCCGAATGTGCCCCCACAGCCCGTTAGAAATAGAAGGAGAACCTCATCCTAACGCGAGCAAAGTCGAAGTTAGGAACAGGAGGAGAACCTCGTCCTAACGTGAGCACCCACATCAACCTCGGCCAAAAGAGATAGGATCTCTCCCAAGCGACCGGGCCAACCTCGGCTAGAGAGCTTCAACTTCCACTTCGGTCAGAGATAAGATCGGAGACAACTTCGTCCTGAGATAAGATCTCCCCCGAGCTTCGACCTGAACCAGCACGGAGCTCAGAGGAAGACTTCGTCAGTCATCTTTTCTGTACTCCTTTTCTTCGAGTTTCGAACTCGAGAGTGGGGGGCTATTGTTGGAGATAAACTCCGCTCCTACCGAAGTCAAGTTCGGTGCCTAGCCTGGTGCGGCCAGTAGCCATGGAAGAGCTTCAGCGGATGGGTCTTGGCTGAACTGTTACAGCCGGCCGAACTGTTTAGCGGCCAGGCTCCTTCGGACTTCTTAGCGGCCGAGCTCATCGAACTTCTAGCGTCCGAGCTCCTTCGAACCCGTTCAGCCGGCCGAACTGCTTAGCGGCCGAGCTCCTTGGACTCCAAGCGGTCGGGCTTTAACGGAATCCCCTAGCGCCCGAATTTCTCAGCGGTCGTCCCTCGATCGAACTTTCCAAGTGGCCATCCCTTCAGTCGGCCGAGCTCCTCCGAACTCCTCTACGGCCGAGCTCCTCCCGAGCTTTTCCTTCAGCCGAACTCTCTTACAAGTCCGAACTCCTCTGGACGAACTATCGCCATCAGTCTGCAATAGGCAACAAGATCGGACGATATGGCCGTCACTACTGGTGACACCACTCTCTCCGTAACCAGTCCCATGCGGCCCATGACCTGCCAGTATAGCTGTCACCGTCCATCTGGCGATGCCTTCCTCTCCGTACCGAATTCCATGCGGCTCTCTGCCAGGCGGTATGGCTGTCACCATTAAGCTCCGCTATAAAAAGGACCCTCCAGATACGCTAATCTCTCGGATCTCTAAGCTCTCATCTTCTTCTCCAAGCTCCGAAACTCATTTCCAAGCACTCCATTCCTGTTGGCCAGAGCTGACTTGATCGTCGGAGGGTCCTGCCGGAGCCACCCCCACTGGCTCCGGACGGGACTTTGTTTTGCAGGTCCCCGGCGGCGATCCCATCGGCCTCCACTCCAGCGGACTCCAGCGACGATCAATTTCTGCGTCAACAAAGTTTATTTAGAAGAGCCAACCATACGAAGCATCCAACTTTAGATGGAACTTTACACTTCCAGATCAAATTTGCCATAGGCCATTTTACATCTCTAGAGATAAGAAATTTATGCAAGGAAGATGCAAAGTTATCCGATGCTTCCAGCTGCTAAATGATTTTATCTGCGTCAGCATTCAATCGAACATCGGCAAGAATAGAGAGCAAGTCAGCCTTTTCCTACATCACAGCCGTAGAAAGAGAGATGCTCCGAACATGCCATAATCTCACTCTTGGGTTAAAAAAGGAGGCCACCGATCCTTTCTTACCACCGCAACAAGCATAGAGGTTGGGGAACAAAATTCTGAGAGGAGCAAAGCCAAACCAACTATTATGCCAAAAGGAAACATTCAGACCTTTCCCAACTTCATATCTTACTCTCTATTCCAAGTAGGTGGCAGGGATTTGATGGACAGAGTCTTTTAGGCTTTCAAATTTCAAAGAGTTTGAACCTCTTAAAGTAAGCACCCACTACAATTTTCGTCCACCACCCTCGATCTATTTTTGAGACCCTCCATCCCCATTTTTTCAGTATGGATTGATTAAAGGATCTCAAATCCTTAATTATGTCACTCAATTTTCTTCGAGTAGAATGCAGCAAGGTCAGAGAGAAGTTCCAGTGAACCCTCCCTAGTGGACTATTTCCTAGAAACAACGCATAGGAAAGTTTCTGGAACTCTTACTAATTTTAAAGAAAAGGAAAGAAAAATCAGACTCTCTTATTAGTTTCCTTCTTTCGAAGAATTTATTCTTCACCCACAAATCTCCAAATCCTAATTGATTCATGAATATCTCTAGACAAGTGGATTGGGTTGGAGCCATTTTATTAGCATTGGTGCCGATAGATTTTCACCTCTTTAACTTTCGAAGCCATGTACTTACATATTGCATCAGCATTTCCTTAGCTTGACTTGACACCATTTTGCTTGTGGATGAATGACAAATTGGCCAACCTAAAGTCCCCATTCCACTCCTTAAATTTGATCCTCTAGGCACAAGCATACAACCACTGCTCCTGCTTTCATGTTGACTTGACATCAAATACTTGCACTTTGCACTGCACGGCATTTGGCTTATGGAAAATGCTAATATTTCCCTGGCCGCCCAGATGTGCAAGTGTCAAGTGGGAAGTTCCCGGGCCTCTTTTGCAAGGTTGACCGACGAGTCAACCTAAGCCACAACATCCTTTGGAATTTACATCTAAAACTTTCAAAATAGTTTTGAAGTTTGCGTGGTAGGTGATTACAATCTAGCACCTGCATTTGTCCACACACTTTGTCATTAGGTCGCATGCAATTGACCTCGAAAAAAATGTGCAAGCTTTAGACACTTCAGGGAACCTTGTTTTCTCCTTGATCTAATTTCCTCCTTTGTGGATTTACTCCATACCCGAACCAAATTGATAGTTTTTATCCAAACCCATTCACTTACTAATTCAATCCCAACCTGTAGCCAACTCATAGCCAAGCCAGGCTTAACCCATGGCCAACCCAATTCAACCCATAACTTATCCAAGACCGTCCCATGGACAACCCAAGCCCAAGCCTTGGCCGATACAAGCTCAAGCCATAACTAATCTAAGCCCAACTTATAACCAACCCATGTTCAAACCCTATAAGGTCCAATTTACAAAAATTTCATGTTCTGGCTTCACACCCCTGATCTCTTCCATTTAGTAATAAGCAACATTTGTTCAGCCATTTCCATATTTTACTCTTGCCATCCAAGTAGCATGATATTGTTAAATACATATCCTAGAAACTAATCAGACTGACACATTAATTTTTTTTAGAACATAATTTTATATTTGACCTAATTAATAAGGATAATTAATTATCATTCATATTGTGTATGTGTCCAAAAATCGTCTAATGAATTAATAAGATGATAATATATATTGTCAAGAGTTAGGAATTCGAAACATGCGTCATTGGTGGTTAATTTATAAACTACTTCTGATCGTAGGATCATCATGGGATCGATGATCGATCCAGATAGGTTGGTGCATGGATCACTTTTTTATAAGTAGACGAGTCTCAAGTCTACAGTATGGGGATACTAGAGTAAAAGTGCAAGTGTTTGTTATAGAACAAAGGTACCAAGCATGACCAACATGAAAAGTCACTTGGATGTCTACTCACTTCAGTGACATTCTCGATACTGTAGTAGTGCAAGTGGTTCTTTGACCTGCGGTGCCTTAGCTATTCATAATAAGGTTGCTGTAATTTGACTATACTACAACTTTGTCTCCTAGCCATACAGAGTCTTGAGGTGTATGTTGGTTGCGGTAGGTTCATTGTAGGAATAGGGTATGCACTTATATGGGGATCTATCGATCTTAGTAGAAAAAGGAGAAGTTCTATGCAATTCACGAGATTGAGTTCAGAAAGTATTTGGCCAAAGCAAGTGTGAATATTGAAAAAGAGTTTCCATAAAAATTCATAAATGAACTCAAGTCGAGCCAATCTTGTATATGATAGATGATGGGATTCGATAAATTTTTCATAACCTTCATCTTGTTGGGACTCGCGATAGAAGAATTGAATCACACAGTAACTACACCTAGAGTTTTATCTATCTGTTCTACTGGATTGCCACTACATGCTGCTAGTTATCACGGTAGATTGTGGGATCAATAAATTTTTTTTTGATAGTCTATAATTTTCGAATGGTGTGTTGAAATTATTCAATCCATTAAAAAAAAATATTTCAATCCATTAAAAAAAATTTCGATGATATTTTGATGAAAATCAAAATATATCTCGCTACCAGACAAAATAAAACTATGGGGTCACACATAAAAGAGATTCTGACTGATCGAAAAGAGTTTCACTGGACTAAGACTTTGTCAAATCTCAAGTGATCTTAATTATCAATTTGATTGATCATTGGATTTAAATATAAAAGTTACATGAAAGACTTGCTAAGAGTTAGTAAGTTCTAGGAGGACTTAATTGCAAATATTTCTAATTATTTGATTGGATCAAATATGAGTTGAATTAAATCAGATCTAATCTGATTGGATTTAGTTTTCTAGTCCAAATAGGATTTAGACTTAATTTCTAATTAAGTTTGACTCATTTGTGATTCGAATCGGAATGGAATTGAGTTAGGAAACCAGAGTCTCATTAGATTGGGATTGGGATTGGGATTGGATCCTAATCAAATTAAATTAGATTTAATTTGATTAAATATGATTTGAATTTGAATATGATTGGATTTTATTAGTCTTATGGGATTAGACTTAAACCTATGTAGATTGGATTGACCTAATCTTATCTATGTTCAACATTGATTTGAATTTAAACCAATTTTGACCAAGTCCTTAAATCCCCACACTCCAAAGGGCTTTCACACCCCATATTTTCATGAGAGAGGGCATGGGATTTGCGTGGAGAAATAAGGGAGAGAGAGATGGGGCGGCACATGTTTCTTGGAGTCCTTCTCTAAGTAGGACTTTTAACAAACCCTATCTTCTTCCTTTAAATATGAGATAAGGTGGCGCCTCCCTAGTTTTTGATATGATCAAAAGGTGGGCGTCCAAGAGAGGTGGGCATGGAGAACTTAGTGGATGCCCCAAGGAAGTTTGGCATGAGTTTTTTTTAACAAGAAGGAGCAAGGGCGCCTCTCTTCCTATCTCTTCTTTCTTACAACAAATAGTTGGTTATTTTAGATAACCTCTCTTCCTCTCTCTTTATCCAAGAGTTGGACATATCTCCCTCATCGTCTCCTCCATAGATGTCCAAGAGTTGGATATGTTTCCTCCTCCATGGTCAGTCCAAAAGTTGGACGAAAAGAAAAGAAAAAAGATTGGATATCTTGTTCTTTTTCTTTAGATATTCTTTTTCTCGAGAAGAGAAGAAAAAAAAGATTAGATCTGATTTCTTGATCCTCCTATGAATCTTTTAGATTTCTTTGAGAAGAGAATAAAAAAAGATCAAAGATGACAATTCGAGAAGCGATATCTGCAAGGAAGCTAGCACCCTGGTGAGATTGGGATCTCGTAATTGGATTAGCCATGTATGGATACCTGTAGAGGTAGGACAATTGTGCGACTTCAAAGGAAGCTTTGAGACATCCATAGATCATTGGATCATGGATTCGACGAACCATGAAGATATCCATGGATATTCGAATCGCGGTGAAGATCTACCCATGCAAAGATAAAAATCAGAATTTTTTTTTGTTTATATCTTGATCTTGTTCATATGATGATTCCTGGCTTTATTTTGAGATATGATCTCTATGCATATTTGATTAGATTAGATCTAATTAGAGATTAATTTTTGAAATTATCTTCCACGGTATTTATTTAAAAATTTTGAAATCTCTACATGCATATCGGATCACCATGCGATGGCATTTCCTAACAGTGATATTTGAGCCATCTCATCATTGCAAGATTAGGATTAATTTCAGATCTGAAAATTATTTTCAAATCTGAAATCATAAATGATTATGGAAAGAAGATAGAATTAAAGATCTAAAAATTATTTTCAAATCTAAAAATCTGAATGATAGAAATTCATGTGATGAATTTCATGATCTGAAAATCTATTTTTAGATCTGAAATTCAGATGGTTTATGTTCACGTATTGATATCAAGATCTAAAATTATTTTTTTAAGATCTGAAAATCTAATTTCTTATGTTCATGCATCCATGAATTCAATATCTAATTTCCATATGATGTGAATCCTGTTAGATCTGAATTATCTTTATTATATGTTCATGCATGAGATGATATTCATAGATAGAGATTCATCTTGACATGATCTTTGATGATATGGATGTTTTTCAAACTAGAGTAATTTGATTGAATATAGATTTTATAAATCAATCTCAAATCATCCTCATAAAAGCCATAGTATAATGAAGGTCGTTATGTGGTATGGTTGTCCTAGGATGAAAAGAGATTGTCACATAAAACACCATAAGAAATTAGCATGAACATAAAATATGAGGGTTTGGGTATGGGTGAAATAATTTGGTATAGTGATTGAACTATAATTAGGGTCTTTGATTAGATTAGGATAGAACCCTTTATCATTTTTGAGCAATTGATCGAACCTAATCAATGGTTGGTTAGAATTTGATCAAAGGGGCTCGAAGTTAAGTTTAGTTATAGTTGGTCACATTAATTCGCATTTAATGTGAGTTATTTAACTCAAGACCTATTTAGGCTTAGTGGTTCAAGCCCAAATCTTGGCTGATCTGTTCAATTCTAATTGACCAATTGGTATCTAAGGCAAATCTAGATCGTGGTTTTCAATTACGATCATACTTACCTGGCCAACTTGATCAATTAAGTTTTGAATTTGGTTGCATAGTTTTTCAATTTCACCCATGCCAACTAGGTTAATCAAACATGAGATGTACTGATTTAAACTAGATTAGTCAGACATAAGATGTGCTGATCTGAACCAGACCAGTCATTTACCTAAGATATATATGACTATGTAGAAAAGACCTAAATTAAACCTTTCCATAAAATATTAAGTTCTAGGTCTTCCACCATTATAGAATTGCGGGCATCCACTGATGTTGATTGTTCTTGGCTGGATATAGTGGTTCAGTTGTATCAGAATGACGTAACCATCCTATTAACATTAGATGTTGCTAGATAATGATGGGGTTGGGCTCAATAACGGATATGGTAAGGGATCTAATGATAGCTTTACCTATGCATGGAATGGTATGTTTAACTTGACTAAGGATTGGACTACTAAATAGATATGTTGGGGCTCCATGACTTAGAGACCAATCATTGCATTATGCTTAAGAAGCATTGCATAATGGTTGTCTATTTATTAGTATAGCATAGCCTAATAACTAGGCATGATGAGAAGAATGCATATCGATGGGACCGTAGTATCCACTAGGAATCTTAACTCACGAAGGGGTTCTCATTTTTCTACTCGAGAAGTATAGGGATTTGTAGAAATAGTGGAAGAGATATTTATTTTAAAATATCCTAAAATAAATATTAAAATCAAGTATGAAAATGTAACTAGAATCTCTACTCTTTGAAAAAACAAAATATTGGCTTCAAATCCTTTAGCTCATATTTTAGAAACTGTTCATGCAGAAAACTGCAAACACCAAAATTAGCTGGAGTCAAGGAGGATGAGGTCGCCACCGGAACCTGCAAAATAAGTCCAAATTGGAAGTGGGGTGGCTCTGACAGGACCCTCTGACGGTCAAGTCAGCTCTTCTAACCAATAGAAATAGAGTGCTCAAAAAGAATTGAAATAAAATTTTAAGCTTAGAGAGAAAGCATATCTAGAGGATCCCTTATATAGGTGGAGCTTGTAACCAACTGATGGTGATAGCCATAACTACTTGATAGTGGACCGTTCGAGGCCACTTGAAATTTATTATGGAGGATGAGTTGTTATTTATCGTGACTTGCAAGTAGTTGAGATCTACTTGTTAGAGTTCGGACGTTGATTGAAGATTTTAGTCTATGTAATGAGCTTGTAACCGACTGGGGTCTACTGGGGCGATCTCTAGTGACTTCGAGAAGTTCGGGAGCATCCTAGATCGCATGCAGATAGGAACCCCCTAGATTGAAACCCAAGGTAATGTGTCTCATCTTTCGTGAAGTAGTTGTCATGGATCAATGATTTGGCGAGGTCTGTGCATGGTTGGGGGAAGCTCATTAGAAGAGAGTTTGACTGGTACAAATGCAACTGGAGGAGTCCAGAAGGAGTGCGACTGGAGGAGTTCGGCTTGGAGGAGTCTGAAAGGCATGCAACTGGAGGAGTCTGGCTTGGAGGAGTCTGAAAAGAGTGTGACTGGAGGAGTCTGGCTTGGAAGAGTCCGAAAGGCATGCGATTGGAGGAGTCTGAAAGACGTGTGACTAGAGGAGTCCAACTTGGAGGTGTCCGGAAGGAGTACGACTAGAGGAGTTTGGCTTAGAGAAGTTTGAAACTCGATACCAACCAAGGTCGAGAGGGTTGAACTTTGGTCCTATCATTCATTTGGAGCTAAAAAATAAGGTTAATCAGTTAACAGTATAATCTTACAATTCAAGATTGTCTACCTAGGCTTCTCCGTGTCTATGACGAGTTTTGCAACATGGGCTTGTCGTTGAGAGAATTGACGAGTTCATGCAAGATGGGAATCAACAGTTAAGGACTTCAGTAAGATTATTTTACCCCTAACACTAGTCCTCCTACTTTCGAGTTTGAATTTCGAATGAAGGGAGTATAGAGAAATTGCTACAGCCAAAGTCTTTCTCTGGATTCCCGTGCTCGTCCGACGAAGAGTTTTGGTGTTTAATGTATTGGCGTCGAAGCTTCTTCAATTCGAGGTGATCCAAAAATATCATTTTTCGAAACTCTCATTAATGTTCTGCCCCAAGTATGGTGCAATTAAGGTTTTGTTAGCCACCAGTCCTCTGTCATGATAAGTGGGACACATGTCAAGCGAAGATCGATCGGAGTATACCTACCATCATAACTATCTTGGATTGCATAGGATATTTAAGTTTGCCTTCTTCCTCTAGGGACTCATTTCACCCAAGATCCTTTCCTTCTTTCTCTATTTTTCTTCTCTCTTCCGCTTCAAGAGTTTCGGCTTCTTCCACCATTCCTTCTAGTTCCAGTCATCTTTTCGATTGATTTTCATCATGCTCGCCATCTTTTTGCTCTTCCCAATCACTTTAGGTTAGTTTTAAAACCCCTTTTCTGATTATTCTTGCATCTTTTGTGCCTTGTCTATTTGATTTCTTCAGAGAGGTTTTGTCTCATTCTTTTCTTCATTTTTGGGACTTTTTCAAAACTTAATTTGATTAAAAATGTTGATATTATGGGGATTGAGTTGGGTGTGTGGTGTGATACATCTATGCTAGGTGCAAAACACCCGTATGGATTGTATCAACGATAAAATCATATGATAGAAATTAGGGTGTGACGAGTTCTCTTACCCTAATATGATCGGGGCTCAAGATAGAAGAACTTAATCACACAGTAGCTGCAACCAAGAGGTTTGTTTTCAGTTTGATGGGTTGCCACTATGCTGCTATGTATCATTGGTGATTTTGGGAGCAATTAGAATGATTAGATGATCGATCATTCTAAGTTGTCTGAATCAGAAGAATTCTGATCATCGGAAAGGAGTTTTGATGATGTCGATAGATGGAGTATCATGACATATCCATTCCATACAGAACTAATCTACTGATTCACACAATAAGGTTTTGGATCTGGATATCATCAATTTGGACTAACCAGTTTCAATTGATTTGAATAAGATTCAATTGGTTCAAGAAAATGTGCTAGCACACGATTGAGCCTACGTTCTTCTTTCTTAATATAAAAATTTCTGACCGAGCCAAAATGAGTTTGTACTCACTAGGTACCTTTAGTATTTGGTTGGAGCTTGTCCAGTTAGAAAAGTGTTGTCTTTTTATGAGATAAATTTTGAGACAACACTCTACATTTTCCATACCTACTAATTCTTGTATTTTGACTTGATCAAACATTGATCTTTGTCCTTGGATATCTGCCATGTGTCATGCATTATTAGAGAGCAGATAGGGGGCTTGTCCTCTTGTTTAAAGATTGTAAAGAAGATGGCACCGCCGTAGGATATGGTGCGCGCCCATGATAGAGTATGCTGGAGTTCCATATGGATGGGACTTCAAAGTTGCTTCTTGATTTTACTTAGGTGGCTTGGGTACTCTTTGACCAGTCTTAGGTGCCATCTAAGATAAACCTATGGAATCTCTCATCTGATTGGATCGGGATGATGTCATCTATTCTATCATCAGATTTTAGATCTGATTGTAGCGAGACGTGATTGGCGAGGTGATGCAGCACATGTGGCAGTAGAGTTATAAATAGACCCTGTCTGCGCCACTTCTAGCTTCTTCTCTACCCATGCCCTTAACTGCTCCCTCTCCCTTCTCCATAGCACCAATCTAGCCCTCTCTCTCTCTCCACGCCCAAGAAAGTTGGGCCTTTAGATTAGTGCGAGTCAAGCAAGAAAAGGCTGGCACAAAAAGAAGGCAGCACTGCTACAGAGACGATGGGTGATCTTCAAAAGAAGTTTTGAAGATCCTCCAAATCAAATTCAGATCTAATTTTTGGAGAAAAGAAAGAGAAGAAGAAGATCACTAGATCCAGCTCGAGTGGATATCGGTAGAGGCCAGGTGCTTGCGTGGCTAGATCCAGAACCTCAAGGCTTCGATAGGATCATTAATGGGTAATCAGATTATCCAAAATCAAGGTAAAATTAATTCAAAATTAATTTAATTTTATTTTTTTATTTATCAGATCTTAAAATTAGATCTAAAAAGTGTCAGATCGGATTAGAATCTAAGAAAAAATTTTTAAAATATTCTCTCGATCCAATCAAATCTGACGAGCTGAATCTGAAAATCAGGATTTTTTCTTCACCTCCGTATCTTTGACAGCTTGCTAGTGCTCATAAGTTAGTGAATTTCGAGTCAATGTAGCTTTGATCTTTTCTTTTCCATGATGTATTTTCAAAAGGTCATCCTGGTTTGGTTCTTAGAGGAGGTGATATCTTCATCTCTTGCGTTGCGACCTGCTGTATGACTATCGGCTAATCGTTCTTTTTGAAGATAAGTCACTCATCTCTGGTTGCCTTAAGCTCGCATTCGAGTGCGTGAACATTTTTCTCCATCCAGCCTAACTATAATTATCGTGCCAAGTCTCGAGGTGTCGTGAATAGTTTATTTTCGAAGCTCAAAATAATCTTTTTAACAATATCCAATCAATAGTTGCATCTTATTAGAAGACCATGCGGCGAGCTTCCTTCAATAGTTAATATTTTCTTCTTGCTGCATTGAGCTTACTTCAAGGAGCTGACATGTGGACGTCAGGGCCATATCTTCTACCATCGTTGCTTTCTTCACTGCGCTCAGCTCTTCTATCAACCACTTCGGATTTATGAAGCTCATGGATATCATTTTATACAAGATTTCAAAGGGGGTAATTCAATCGTAGCCTCGAAATGACTTTTTCTCATCTTTGAAGTTCATCTTCTGCCTTCCTTAACTTCTTCAAATGATGGACCTCCTTTCTTAAGTTTTTCGCATGAGCTTTCAGGGGAATACCCTAAGGTAATGGGTAGGCTTCGATGGAAGGCTGCACTTGAAGCATGAAGGCATCACGATGCAAATTTTTGTGAAAGAAAAAAATTTGCTATAAAAACAAACTTGATTTCATTGATTAAAACATTTTTCAAGTACAAGAAAAAAAGCAAATAAAGAAGAAAAATATAATATAGGAGGTCTCAGACCTCCAAAGGAATGGTAGAGTTCGGTGCAGCCTCAGTTGGGACAGGCTCCTCGACAGCGAAGGGAGTGGATGAAGTTGGAGACGTGATAGGAGCTAGCTTGGTAGGTGGAAAGTCGACCTCTGGGGGGTTGACACAAGTTCGGTGCAGTCTTAGTCAGTGCAGGCTCCTCAGCAGTAGGGGGAAACGAGACGAAGTTGAGGTGGCTAACAGAGAGCAGGCATCGTCGGACGAAAGGTTGGATGGGGCATGTCACTGAGTTTGACCTCCTCCCTGGGATTTGGATTTTTGAATTGTGGGACTAAGAAGTCTTCAAAAAGATATTTGG